>JAKSZP010007904.1:0-331490 GCA_022478985.1 Massospora cicadina
TTGATTTCCGCTCCTTTAAGGGGTATTTCGGCCTTGGTATCTGTTCTGAGGCCAAGGCAATGGCAGCATCTTAGCTGCCATTTGTTTTTAAGAAAATTCCAATCCTACTGTTTGCACCCGGCCCCCAGATGAGGTCACTTTGGTGGTCCAGTATGATGGGTTGCCCTACCACCTTTCCCCTAAACGCCTCCACCATGAGCTCACAGAGGGTTTAACCATTTATGGCGCTGACTCCCTGTTGCAATTTGTGGTTCCAAATGAATCAGATCATTTTTCAGGGCTTTGCGCCTTTGCAACAATCACCCACTTTATCACAACACCCACCTCACGATTCCCCCTTGAACGGTGATCAAATCCGCCCTTGATCACCCATTATGGGCACGTTCAAGAACAGCTACGCCATCTGCCCTTTGTGCTTTTTGCCTGATCACTCAAAGTGCAAGTGCCCCATGGCTTCCAACTCCGCTTCTTCCGCCACTCCTCCCTTCAGTGTTGGTTCAGCAGCTGGTTCAGCTCAATTTTTTGAATGGGGCTTATTCCTCCCGCCCCCAACCTCAGCAAATTCTGGCACCACTTCCAAAGCAGCAGCCAATCTAAATTTAAAAAAGAATTATAAAATTTGAAAAAATTGACTGGATTATGGAATCCTGAATCAATGGCTGCCTCAGTTTCAGCTGAGCTGCCATGATCAACAGTATGTGACCAATCAGCTCCTGCCACTGCCCCAATTCCGGAGGCTGGCCCAGTGTTTGCTGAATCCAATCCATTCAAAGCTCTCTAATGGTAAGATGAGGATGAACGGCCGTACCATGTTAAGCTGGATTTTGCTTAAGATTAATTTTTTCCAATCCTCCCAAATTGTGGCTCCGCCATTTTCACCCTCAAAATGGGTTTCCCATTTATAAAAGTATTAATAAACTGGCAGTTAAGGCTGCAGCTTTCCCTTCCAGCACCCTACTTCACCAGCAACTTCATAGGGCGATGGTGCCCCTTGTTGAGGGTAGTCCTATCCCCAATTTTCCCCATGTTTTTAAGAAGATGCAAAATCTGAAATTAAGGAGCTCACTTTTGGTGTGAGCTACGCTTGCATCAATGTGGCAAAAACTTCTCTTTTTTACTCTAAGTATCCCAAAACCCACCGGCGCATCAAGTCTTTCACTTATGTACCTGCTCTCATCACTTTCACATAGCATCAACTTGCTCAACACATTGAGGCAATGGACAACACTGACCTCATAAAAAAAGAAAACCCACAACTATACCTCTTTATGCCCCATGTCGCTGATGCTCCCACCCCTTTGCTGTCCGCCATGGTCCACCAGCTAAAGCGGCTGCTGGATAAAAGTTTCCCAAAGCATCCTTACCTTCTGATATGGATTCCTAGGCTGTTAGCTGAGTTGCCATAGAGTTTTTTTTCTAATATTTCCTTTGTTTGTCCCAATTGCAAATAAAAATGCGTGGCAGCTCCCCCTTTTGGGTTGGGCACCGCTAGTGCTAAAAAAGGCATATAGATGTAGCTTTGGGAAAACTGATGGGTATATGTGCTGTGACCTTTATGGGTAAATATTTTGATGTTATCCCCCAATCAAGCAACCTATGAAATCCACCTGAGGCAAGTGGTGGAGCATTTTGAGGGTAGCGAACCTTAAACTGAAAATCAGCAAATGTGAGTTTTTTAATTCCCAGGTCACCGTCCTAAATACATTTTATTCTGACAAAGGCCACATTTAACTACAGATAAGGAGAATGCAATTCGCTAGTGGCCCACCCCAGCTTCAGTTAAATATTGTGGAGCTTTTTTGTGACTTGCAAGTTCCTTAAAAAAGTTCACACTTGATCTTTCTGAGGCAGCGGAGTTTTTGTATAAAAAGAGTGGTGCTAAGGTTCTCCAGTGGTCCTCCGCCTTAGAGGATGCCTTCTAAGCAGTAATACTTACTCTGCTGTCCACGTCTGTACTTCACCATGTGGACCCTACGAGGGAGTTTATAGTTGCTACTGATGCGTCCAACTTCGTTATAACTGCTGCACTATTGAAGAAGGTGGGAGATGGAGCTGAACATCTTGTGAGGTATTTTATTGGTAAAAGTCCCTGGCTGAAATGAATTACACTGTTTATGACAAAGAACTTCTGGTGGTATTGGGAAACTCTGTCTTATTGGCGTCATCAATTTGCATAGTTCTTCCCAACCATTCTGCGTTCATACTGATCACCATACCCTTCTGTACTACCACGCCCCTCATGACCTGACCCCACGGCAAACCTGCTGCCATGTACATTAACCCAATTTGTGTTCTCTTATGAGTTTACAAAGTACAAGGAGATCGTTGGCTGATGCACTAAGTTGGAACCTCCTTTATCTATTTATCAAATGGTGGCAAATTTGCACAATACCCACTTGGTGATTCCATCAAGTTAAATTATATCCAAGCAGCCCTCCACCTTTGCATGCATTCCATTGCCTGCTTCTATGGATAATGTGAAAGTATATGATATGTTTGGAAAGAATGCCCTTTCTCAACCTTTTTCAGCAAAATATAATATGGTACTATCCAAGAGCAAGTTAAATCAAGAAGATATCACCAGGGTTACCATGTAAATGAAGGGATGGTGTGGTTTTAGGAACGCTTATGGGTATTTTTGAGACCACTCCGCCCAGAAATATATAAAGACCACCATGACTAAATTACTGTTGGACACCTCAGTAGGGCGAAGACCATGGAACTTATTTTCTGCACGTATAATTAAAAGGATTGGCTATACAGGTTGTCAGTATTGTAGGAGACCTCATCTGAATTAAGAATAAGCCAAATTTCCAGCCTCTCGTGGGGTTGTTAGTACCTGGTTAAAAGGCAGAGGTCCCATGAACATACCTATTGTTTGATTTTATCATATGGCTACCTGATTCTGAGGGCTATGATGCTATTATGGTATTGCTGGACCAGTTTACAAAGTTCGCCCATTTCATTCTTAGTAGCACTACAGTAACATTAGTGGAGATGGCTAGGCTTATTGTTTCTCATGTTTTTCCCTCCATGGGGTTCCCCAGGAGATTATCAGTGTCCATGGGCCCCAGTTCACATCTTTGTTTGGTAGAAATTATGCAAAATGGTCAGAATCGTCCATGCCGCTCTGTCGCCTACCACCCCTAATCAGATGGGCAGACATAACGAGTGAACCAGTGCCTGAAGAAATTTTTTGTGTTACACTACAGCCGGCCATTTTAATTGGACTTCCCATCTTACTCTGGCTCAGTTGAGTTCTAACAACGCCCAGCATGCCTCCATTGAATGCTCTCCCTTCTTCGCCAAATAAGGTTTACTCTTATTAAAATATAGAACTCAGCGGTGAATCCAAGGTGGAATCTGTGGTGGAAATTGCCAAGTCCATCATGAAAATACATCAAAGGGTCAACATTAATTTGGAGGCCTCCACGAAAGTATAAATAGAAAAAGCAAATGAGAATAGGCGGGTAAGGCCAGCATACAAGGAAGGAGATGTCATAATGCTAAATGCTAGACTTATCCCAATCAAGAGACAATGCAGAAAACTAAGCCCAAAGAGGATAAGACCTTACCACATTGTCATAAAGGCGGGTTACGCATCAAAAGTTGGATCTCCACTCATCGTTTTTTATCTTTTGTTGTGTTCCATGAGAAGAAGTTGTCCTTGTTTGAGGATCCACTTGAGACTCCAAAGGCATACCTTATGGAAGGGACCCCTTGAATGAGAGGTAGAGGAGGTGTTAGCCTCTTGACATGCAAAAAGTAGACTGGAGTTCCTGGTATCATGGAAAGGGTTTGATGTAGCAGAGAACATCTGGGTCCCATTATGTGACTGTGTTCATGCCCAAAACCTCATTGATGCTTTCATGAGCGTTTCCCCAATGCAGAAGGTCCCAAGCCAAAAACAACTGTCATCGCCGTAAATCTTCTCCTACCCACAAGAACTTTTCTTGCTGAAGCCCGTGGAGGTGGGGTGGAGCCCCAACAGAATGGGATAGTAATATCATGGTTAAATGACATAATAATAGGGCCATATTGCAAAAATAAAGCAGAGCGTGAATAGATCAAGAGTAACAGGCTAATGATTTAGCCTGGCCTGAAGCAAACCATGGACTAAAGCTGGATAAGGGCAAAATATGCACTTTGGTTCTGGGGGTACTCATGATGGGCAAGGGGGCGTTAAATCCTCATCCTTGTGGTGCACTAGTTACTTGTTAAGTGACTATGTGACATTACATTTACTGAAAAAAAGGGCTTTAAATCACGTTCAGGTTATCATATTGTTAAGTTTGCAGAATCAATTTCAGTCATTTACCCAAGTGCAAGTGTAATTGAGACATAGTACCACAAAGGATGGTGGTTTATGATTATTGGTTGGAGGGCGCAGTAGGTTGACCAATGGAAAGTGATACTACTGATTTTGTTTAAGTAGTGTTTCACAACCAACCTTCTTTGTTAAATGTCTGGCTATAATAATTTTCATTCATTTTTATTTAAATAACTTTGTATATTTGGTACTTTTTACTGATCTCATGGAGAGCAGAGATAACGGAGTTTGTGCAAACCACTCCCTAGTTCCTTTGGGAACCATCCTCCTCTGCGGTGCCCTGCTTTCATTATAATTAGTGGTTTGTTTCTGGTTTATGAGCAGGGGCCTTCCACACCAACTCTCTGGGAATGGGAGAATTATAGACATACTCTGATAGGGTCTAAAACTTAATTTTAGACAGTTTTTTGTATTTTGACCTAAGTTCCTACAATAAAAACAATTGGTTTGAAATCGTCAGACTGATCAATACAATGGCCAGAGGGATGAGATAAATTTTTCTTCATGGAGATGGCCTAGGATTGTGGGTCAGGAGGCTTCCGCAGCATTTAGTTTGGTTTTAAAAGAGATGGCGCATCAAAAGAGATAATTTATCATATGGTTATATCATTATCATTGTTCAGTACTGGTATTAGAACCCTATACTCGTCCGTGTAGGGATTGCAGTAATGGCAGAAGGAGATCTGGGAGGCAAAGTCAATTTTGATGTTGGCCTCAAATAGCATCTTCTCTTTCAAAAAATGTTTAGCCAACGTTTGAATAGTTTTATCTCTATTCAAATTAAATTTAAATTTATTGCGGGGAAGGCTGACCATGGGACGGACACTTCTGAATATGACTCAGACGAGACAAAACTCATTACCAGGTGAGGCACCCCAGAGAAGCGATGCTATCTCTTGTTGCCAGCGGGAACGCCACTTATGGGGAGGGGAGGGAACGTGTGTAGGGGGCGTAGCCACTATTGAGCACGTGTGGAGGAAGGGGTCTGATTTGATGAACCAGACTGGGAACCAGGAGGAGACCAGCTGCCGGCGACGTGGTGGAAGATATCCAAACATCCACGCTTGAAAGTGATCCACCAAATGAGACCGGAATCTGTGGACAGCTTCAGGGAGGGTGGGGATGGATCCGGCGATGGCATCCAAGACAATCGTGTGGATAGTCCACATGGCGATTGCAACCACCAGAGCACGAAGGGAGGGTGGGAGGGGGAGGCCATTGATGAAGCAAACATATCTCTTGACAGACTGAAGGGATGTGTTTGATCCTGGCCTAGCAGACGTTGGACTTCGCGCCATATCACTTTAGAGGTGGGGTACTTCTCCAGGCGGTGAAACAGCGTTCCATACTGGCCACACACGACACAGGATGAGTGTAAAGCATTAGAGCGCTCAGCTGTACGATACACCCGCCTCAGGCAGCGCCACACATGGGAACGGACTTGAGGCAGCAACAGAGGATGGTGTGCGTATTTCCAGATAGTTTTTTGGGTCTCAGTGGAATAAGGGATGTCCATCATGTCCAGGTAGTCCACCCTGGATAGGACTTGGGGTCGAATGGGGATCACGCCATCACGGATGGGTAGCCCCTGTACCTCTTGTGTGAACTGAGGAGAGGGGCGGCCTCTTTGGGTTGTATGTCCACTAATACGAATTCTCCACTCTGCGCTTCGCATGGAGAGTAGGATTCGTTTGTAGTGGGTTTTTGTCCCGTGAGGACCTGTGGCTGATGTGTGTGATGCCAGGTATTTCATCAGGGAGTGGGGGTTTGATGGGTTGTTGAGGCCCAAGGCTCGGGAGAAGTTGGAGCGGGCCGCGCGGGACCAGTGTTGGGATGGGAGTGTAGGAGCAGTGACGGCTGCAATCCAGGTGCCTAGGATCTTGGCGGCATGGGCTTTGAAGTCAAGTAAGCCCATGCCTCCATGATGATGAGGGCCAAACATGGCCTCTAGCCGTACTGGTGGAGGGCGGCCTGACCAAAGCCAACCTTGTAGCAAAGCATACAGAGATTTGAAGAAGCTTGGGGAGAAGGGGATGGCGTGGGCTCTAAACCAGACTTTGGATAGGAGCATAGAGTTGGCAAGAACAACCCTGCCAGTGAGGGTAGTAGGGTGGGCTCTGAGAGAGGCGATTCGCTTCGTCACGTTGTCCAGTATATGGCACTCCATTACTGCTGACACGTATCCTCCTGCCTCCAACCACACGCCCAGATGGCGTACCGGTCCTATGGTAGGTCGCGGCACAAAGGGGAGCACCAGTGGAGCGGTGTGTTTTGAGTTAGTAAGGCGTGGACTTGGGCGAGCAGCTGGGCTGGGTTGGGAACTACTTGCTGGGGCCCAGCGGTTCTGAAACTGACCAAGGAGGATGATTTCTCTTTGGAGGCGTTCAGTGCTGCGTTGCTTACCCAGGAATATTCCTGGATGAGGGCTTCAAGCGCACGTGCATCTTTATTATTAGACACCCCCACCACGCAATCATCTGCAAATGCCATCATCTTGACTGGGGTTTGGCCTGGCACATGGACCCCAGTGAGTTGGGCATTCACATTTCGCAGTAGTGGGTCAAGGCTGAAGTTGTATAAGAGTGGGCTCAGGGGGTCCCCTTGTCGCAGGCCCCTTTGAGGATGGACTACATCCGTTAGGAAACCTGGGCCGCGCACAGCCATTGTTGCAGATTCTGTGAGCAGCATCACCCAGTTAATGAAGCGGGGAGGTAGGCGGAATTGTTGGAGGCAGGCCCTAAGGTATTCCCAGTTTACTCTATCATAGGCCTTTTGTTGGTCCAAGAATACAAGTGCCCCAGAGGCTGTGGATTGACACACATTAGCCACAGAGTGCACATTATCCCAAATCGACCTTCTGGGGATGAAACCGAATTGTTCTGGAGAGATGGTGGCAGATGCTACAGTCCCTAAACGGTTAGCCATGATTTTTGTTAAAATTTTGGTGTCTGTGTTTGTTAGAGAAATGGGGCGCCAGTTGGCTAAGTCTAGCCTGTCCCCTTTCTTTAAGAGTGTGACTGTAAAAGCCTCATGTCCTCCTGGTAGGAGGCGCGTTTCCAACAGGCTTTGGTTGAGTGAGGCTAGCAGCAAGGGGGATATGTATTTAAAATATTTTTTGTAGAACTCATATGGAATGCCATCTGGGCCTGGGCATTTTTGGTTTGGCGCACCGCGAATGGTAGTCCATAATTCGTTTGGAGTAATTAAATTCATTATTTCCGGGTATCAGAAAATGGTGCGGATATGAGCTCTGTTGAGAAATTCCGCCATTTCGGCTGGCTGAATTGGTTCAGCTCAGTATAACTCGGAGTAATATCTTTGCGTTTCGATTGCCACTTTGGCCAGTGTGTCCACAATTGAATTATCCGATCTTCGCACCTGTGTGCAGGCCACACTCTGGCATGGTGTGAAAAATTTTTTGAAGAAGTATGCGGTGCACTTGTCACTTTTAGTGATGCGTGTGGCCCTGTATTGGACACAAACCCAATGTTTGTGTTGCCTTTCAAGTGCGTTGAGGTGTGCTGCTGCCTCCACCCACTTCTGGCCCCATGCAGGGCTATATCCTGAGGCTGGAATGTTGGACTCCAAGTGTGCCAATTCTGCCAGCGCGCGCGATATAACCACCAATGTGGCTCGTGAGCGTCTGGATGAGAGATGGCGATAGTGGCAGATGGTGTCTTTTTTGAAAGTTGCCCATGTGGAAATGGGGTCTGCGCAAAATGGTGCAACAAATGTTTTGCCAAAGTTGCCTCTTCCACCCATGTGGAAAATCCTGGCAACGCAAGCTCTGGGGGGCGGATTTTGCACCAATGTGGGGCCTTTACAACTGTGATGGGTAAGTGGTATGTTATCAAGACTAGTCGGTGGTTGGAGAATTCCATTTTCATTGTTTTGAAGTGGGAGATGTGGGGTTGGAATTTCGCCGGCACTAGAATAAGGTCAATGCGGATCATGGACCTTAATTGGCCATTGTGGATGTGGGGATGCATCATGTTTTTGAGCAGTGGGGCATGTTGCGGCAGTGCATCCATTAACCCAAGGGTGGCTTTTAGAACACGTAGTTCTACGTGACCCTGTGGGGCGTGGGGTGAGAGTGGCCACCGGTCCGTTGGTGAGGTTAGCCAACAGTTCATGTCACCGATTAGGAAAGAATCGGGGGGTAGCGGGAGGGATTTGACCGACGAGAAAAATTCCCAACACTCTTGTGCACCGTTTGGGGCGTAAATGTTGACAATTGTGTGTGCAACATCGGCCCAAGAGAAGGTGATGACGAGCACTCGGTCATTTAGGAATGTTTCTGAAGATGTAAATTTGAAAAAATTGTTTTTCTGAATTAGCACCCCACAGTGCTTCGACCAAAAGGATAGGGATGGTAGGAGCATTGTTTTCCAAGCATCCTCGGAACCTCATGGACAGTGGGTTTCCTGGATGGCCAGGATATCCACAGGTAAATTATTTTGTAAAAAACTCAGTTTCCTAGCCTGGGACAGGGAGGCCTTGAGTCCGGTGATATTCAGCATCCCTAGAGTGAAGGTTTCCCCCTTTGCACCTTAGGTGTGAGGGGGTGGGCCCCCTGGCCCACCAGCCTCTTCCAGGTCCCCACGGGCTTTCACAGCAGCGCGGGTATTAGCAGCAACACTATCGGGGTTTTTGTTAATTTTTGTGGAAAGAGTCGCATTGGCTTTGGCCTTCGCTTTTTGTTTTCCCAACGTCGGACAAATTTTTTGCGGTGCGGATAAGTTTGGTGCACCGTCGAGTGGGGCAAAAAAAATTTTTTCAGTTGGGATAGGTTCCAAGTTGGTTTCAACCGAGGCTTGGGTGCAGCGATTGGGTGAGATCGAATCTCCCATCGGATCCTCAGATTGAGTGGCCCATTCAGCTTGGGCCTCCCAATCTGATTGGGTGATGGATTCCCGAGTTGCTTCTGCCGCGAAGGTCTCCATGTCCTCCTGGTGTTGTGAGTGTGGGATGGTGGTGGTGACCTTGGCCGCTTCCTTGGCCGCAGTCCTATGGGCCTGCTTGGCCTTCTTCCACTCCTGTGGGGAGATGGGCTTTACCAATAGGTAGCAGCCTTGTGCTCCCCACGGGAAAGCCTCTTTGGTGCTTGCGGTTGGTTCATAGTGTGCCTCTCCGCTGGCCATGGCCGCCGAGGGGTGCTCTTGGAATATAACGCCCTCTTTAATGGGGCACGCGTGTGCCTTATGGCCGAACGCGTCACAGTGGGTGTAAATGGGGGGCGCGCTGTCCACGGTTACCCGGAACAGGTGGGTGGTGTGCCCTGTGATGTCAATAAAGGTGGAGTGCGGGATCTGGGTTAGGTCCTTCACGATCTCCTCAGATGGGGTCAGAACTGCGATGGGTTTGCCGGTGCACAGGTGTGGCATCAGCGTGAAACATTGCATTTCGAAAGATTGTATTTCGCCATATATGGCGAGACCATCTTTCAGGTGTTGCTCCAAAATGTCACGTTTTACCGTAGTAGGCAAAAAGTCAAACGTGAGGAAAATTTGGTTCAATTTTGTCCATCTGGTGCGTTTAGTTTCGACGACCCGTTGCCCTTCAGGGAGGTCAACCACTATGCGCACCACTGCAGCCTCGTCTGCTGCTATTTTGCTTTCATAACCTAGGTCCAGCCAACCGCGTGACATGGAGTGAGGTGCAACGTACACTGCAGTCGGGAAAATTTTGTGTACATCTTCACAAAATTTTTCCCATAGGGCCATGTTTTGGATATCCAGATACACACGGACTCCAAATTCCACTGACGAAAGTGGCTGGGAATGTGGCGTATTGATGTACTGGTTGCATCGTGCTTGCCACATGAGTATCTCCGGGGAAATTGTGACTGCCAGTTTTTTTAAATTTTTTTCTATTCCGCTGGATTCTCCAGGGCGTTTTTGAACGTTAGAGGCTGCGGGCCTTCCGCCTGCTCCTCTTGCTTTGCTTGCCCAACTGCTCCCAGACATGGGCGCAGACTAATCCCCTCTATGAGATTATCAAACTAGATTAAGTCTTGAATTGAATGGGTTGCAAAAGTGTTTGCAACGAGAAAGAAAAGTTTTTCCTCTATTCAAATTAGATGTTCTAGAATTCATCTTCTTAGTAGTCATCTTTTCAGCTCTGCTGACAGTTTGATAAGAAGATCCCTCACACTAAAGTAGGACTTTGGCCTTATTTAATACTAGCGTAACTAACTTCTGATTTTCAGTGTCTAACAAGTTCATTACCACTACTAACTTAGTGGTCTCTGGCTCTCTGGCTATACTGATTTTGAATAAATCTATTATGCACATTCACCTTCTTGTCAAACTTGGTTTATTTAACCTAGCTGACCATAAATTGTAGCTCTTGGCTGCAGGCTGAGGGCCCTGTGCTGAGCCTATCTGAGTCCCCAAGTTATCAATAAAAGGAGGGGAAGTGACACGGCGTTGATCTGCTGTACCCTTTGATTGCACAGAAAGACTAAAGATAAGAATGGAAGGAGCAATATCCTGCTCTGTCAACAGGGTTTCAAGAGAAACTTTATCCTTCCTGAATTAAAGAATATCTTGCTGAATTGCCAACATAAATTGATTCAGTATTTTAGGTAAGCGGCAGCGTTCCACTGCAATGTAGTTTCCATATACTACTTCCATTTAGTCAACAGCTTAAACGTCTGCTTTTAGGGCGCTATTTTCAATCACTAAAGACCTTACAGTTTGTCCTTGAGTTTATGTTCCTTTGCATAAAAAGTCAAGGGCCTGATACAAATATTTAATGAGCGTACAGCTTTGTCCATATTTTTTCCAACTCTTTCCCTTATCAATTGTGAAAAGTATGATATCATAGAGAAGACCATCGTGAGCAATCACGTCTGCTCATACCTGCCAAATCTTGGCAGAGTAATTTTTCTGGGCCACAAGGCCAGAAACCACCGCTTCAGAGTGGTTGCGCTAGATCTGAAGTGGAGGATTCTTCTACTATGGTTTCTGATTTATTAAAATTTGTATTAGAAGAACAAGTTAATTCCCCAGTAGTGAGCCCCACATGTGAAGATCAGAACAGCGGAGCTTTATTTTCAGTGATAGATTAAACAAACTAAACATAAGATGATGCATGAGGACAGTAACCTTGACCAAAAAGTAATAATACAAGTTATATATGGAAACAAGGGTTTTTATATAAATAGAACAAAGGAGCACTCTGTAATACTAGATACTGTCAGTGGTCCAGGACTCAATAATGGTATTCTTTGTATAATGGATCTCTCAGCTTCTAATGGAAAAGATCCCCTTACCATTGACAATCCTCCCCAGATATGCGTTCTCTACCAAAGATCTCATAGGTGCTTTCCATGGTTGTTAAGCAGCACCTCTGAATAACAGACTAAAATCGTACTAAATAAATTTGGGTCAGAAAACAAATAACTAAGGTTGAGGCATTTCCATATAACAATGTAATCCTTTGGATGCAATTAGATTACTGATAAATGCCCTAATAGATATAGGGCCCTATTATTAATGAATTTATGCTGGCACAGTGGTAACAGAGTAATAGTATTCAAAAGGCTAAATAGAGCGCTATAGGGAATGAGGCTACAGAATCATAAGTCTCTAGTTCTAGGAAATAAGAAATGTGCCAGTGGGGATTTAGAGTTTGATTTAAGTAGATTAATACTTTAGACTGCTACGTAAAAAAGCTAGGGCCACGTTGCAAAGTAACTACTATAAGGATCAAATCTGCATAATAAAAATTAATTAAATTATATAGTAAAGCTATAATATATTTCAAGATGATTGACTAAATTGGTAACAAATCTTCCTATCTTTCACACTAAAAGGCCTAAAAAGATGATAAAAAGGCTTTTAGACCATGGTAATTCTTGGGACATTGCTCAAGGACAATCTTGCAGGCTTTCTGATAAACTCATAACACCAAGAAAAACTTTGGACAGGTAAATTTGTTGATGGAGCTCCCAAGGAACCACTGCTATCAATAAAACAATCATAACTAAATGGAGTGTTTTTGATATATAAGATCTTATGCTGTTCAAAAGTAATTCTGAAATTACAGTGCAAACAGCACCAAAAATGTGAGCATACAATCAAACTGATTATAGATTATATTAGATCTATGCGCCTTTATACCTTGCGCATAATTTTATCACCAGGCTGAGGTGCAGTGGGTGTTGATACCAACAAGCTGCTGTTATCTGGTATTCTTTGTAGTGGTGCTCTTAATTGGGCTGACCTAACCCAAAATAATAATGCTACCCAGGGTCTGTGGCTAGCATTCACGCCATGACAGCCTCTGACCACCTGTTCAGCCTTTTGCTAGTCTTCTGCCTATATGCCTTCATAGGGTCCCTTTCATACAGGTTTCTACGTAACTTCAGGCCATGGTAACCCGGTTCTTCCTGCTGTGATATCTCAATTTAATGCGCAGATGCCATTCGGGCATTCTGAGACTGCCTTCACCACTCACACCAATTTATGGCATTATGAACTTATATTTAACTTAAAACGACTTATTCAGTTATGATTGTATCAATGCAAAAGGCTTTTTTTATGAATTAAAAGTAAAACAGAATATCAGGTGGATAAGGATTGGGGAGTGTCCTTGACATGAAATGATAGCCCAGAAAGAGCTATATGAATTGTTAATAGATTATTCACATGAACTTAAAGATCCCAGCATCTCAGTGACTTGCTGGCCTGTCCATAGGGAGCCTAACCTTTTACCTATTTTTCCAAGAATTTTTCTAATGTAAGATTATACTGACATAACTGACATAATAATAAAGATTATTGAAGCTAACAGGACTTCAGCTATCAGTGTAGTGAATTTCCTAGCTCCCACGTTAATAGAAATCCCAGTATAATTAAATATTACATATTTTTGGGATTTTTCTGGAATATATAAGCTGGTTTATTATAAGGAAAATGAATTATCAGTCAAATCAGCGTCATGGGCGTCTTAGCGGAATTATATATTAATAGGGCAGTTGCACTTTGGCAATAATATCAATTCTGGAAGATAAGGTAAGAACTAAAACTATTTTAATAAGTGAATATTTATAATCTTTGGGAGATAGGCTCTTGATGAGGGTATTAACTCTTCCAATTGGAAAGATCTTTCTTAATTCTCAAGTGTTTATCATGTTTGGATCATGGCTCGTCAATTTCCTTTTACTCTTTGTAATGTAATATTGTTCAAATGTACCCTTTATACATTTAGAGTCAACAGTAGGGTCAAAGGGTTTATGGGCATTAGTTTCAGTCAATTATAACTAGCCTAGTATAAAGGCAAAAATCTAATCAAAATTAAGATGCTTTGATCTTTTCCAACAATAACCCTCAATATCTTGCTGAGGGGCAACATAACTTTAAAAGGGACCTCTCATGAACACAGTTAACATAAGCCCCCATCTTAATCAAGGCAATAATATGTTCAGGCCACGTTGGTAAATTATTCAAAGGGCCAGAACAACAATACATAATTTTTGTGTATGCCACGTATTGGCCTATGATGGTAAAATAGTACCATAACCCTAATTAATACTCAGGCAGGAGAGCTTTTGATATTAGCCTAATCATTTTATCATCTAGTCATAAATCTAGGTATTTGGATATTAAAAGCCTGTAGCCTAAATAATTTCTATAATAGTCTTCTCAAAGCTAAGTCCGTGGTGTCAGCGGTTGATGTTTCATGATAAACTGGACACTAGAAGGTAGCACATGTTTTCAATCATAGAGGTCCTTAAATGGTGACATTTTAATGATTTGTGGATAACTTACCAAGTAAGCTATTAGAGCATATGAAGAATCTTATTACATCAGGTCAAATTAGTTTATTCCATTTTTGTAAAAAAAATGAGAGTACCATTAGCTTTTGACAGACCCATTAGTAGAAGGGTGATATGGCCAAAAAGGTCTGGTACGTCCACATTAATGTCTTTAGTTCATTAACAATATGGAATACATCATTAATACCCTTATTAGGCAGGAGTAATTTTAGACTGCCATGCCTGGAAAAGACTTGTTTAAGTAAGAATGAGGCAGTAGCCTTAGCGGTGGCTGATACTATGACATGTCCTTGGCCTAATTTGAGAGATATCAATAGCTATTATCATATAAAAGTGCCCATACATGGCAGTGGACAACGGGGTATGACTTTTTTTCTGATGTTAGAAAAAAATGAAGCCAGGAAAACAACTTTGTGTTGGAATTTGGGTTAGAAGGGCCTTGATTTGCACAAAAAAGTAAGGATTCAAGGACATCAAGAATGGAATTTAGACATGTCTTCCCATTAGCATTGTTCCTTAAGCCATTAGTAAGACTTCCTCAAAGCGCCATGCCCCATATTGGTGTAAGCCTACATAATAGTTGAGGTTTGAGATTAGGGTTGGACATAGTGTAACCAAGCCATCCCACCTTTTCTTTGAGTAGCCCTTCCTCAGTGTGTTTGTTACATCGTTTGTTTTAACTGCTTTTAATTTTGGGGTTCCCGTTCCCATATCTCAGGACAGCCTATCAACTCATAAATTTTATAAATCTTTAGACGTATATAAAGTTAGTATTGGCAAGCGGGATAATCCTACAGCATTTTGATGGTTACCCTGCCTTATTCACAATTGAAAATTGTATTTTTGCAATTGAGAGCCCGCCTTAATTGTCAACCATTAGGATCCTTGATTTTCTGCAACCACTTCCATGACGCATAATAAGCGATAGTCAAGAAGTGCTTTTTGTATAAACAGGTATGGAAATGTTTAATGGCTAGAATCCCATTCAGGCTTTTCTGTTGAGTAACGCTATAATTCCTTTCTCTCTTAGATAAAGTCTTACTGAAGTATGCAATAGGGTAGTTGACTTGGTTGGAATCAAGCTGAGCTAGTATAGCTTCAACTGTGACATCTGTGGAGTCTGTGAAACTAAAGAAGTTTTCAAATTAAGGATGATCAACAAAGAAGCAGTCATTAAAGCTTCTTGATGATAGTTAAAAGCTTGTTGCTGGGATGCTTCCCAATAGAAAAATCCTTCCTTTTAAAGTAAATAGACTAAGGGCTTGTTCAGCATCCGCGAAATTTGGAATGGCTGTCAATATTAACCGATTATTCCTAAAAAGACCTGAACATCACGCAGCTACCAGGTCAAGACATCTTTTAAATACCAACTACCTTGTCAGGTAGAGGAGAGATTTTTCACACTTAAACTTTATGTCCTTATAAATCCATCTATTTCTGAGATAGGTTTTTTGCATTTAGAAGGCTTTAGCTTTATTTTGATGCCCATAATTGATCAAAGCCGCTCATAAGTGCTTTAGATGCTCATTGAAGGTGCTAATAACATGGTAGCATTGTTCATATAAATCAATACTTAAGACATCCTAAGATCTTCAAGAATATCATCCATAGCCTTCTGAAAAGTAGTGGAGGCGTTGTAAAACCCCTGGCGCATACAAGTCATCTCAAATAGACCTTCGCTGGTGTAAAAGCACATTTCTCCATATCTTCCAGTGCCAATTAGATCTTCCAGTTTCCGCTGGTTAGATCCATGGCGGAAAAAAATCAGGATCTCACTAACAGTCAGAGAAATTCATTGATGCAGGTCATAGGGTAGCTATCTTTTTGAGTGATTTCACTCAGAGACCTATAGTCCATCACGACGCAATGACCTCCATATTTATTACAGACCAGTAATAGTGGAGAAGCACATGGGCTTTGAGTGGTTTCTAGAAGTCCAGCCTCTAATAATTGTTTTAACCCTTTGGCCACTTCCCTCTTTAAATTTTAATTACCAATGGGGCCTGGCAAAACAGGCTTAGAGACGCCATTATGCACCTTGTGCTGACCCTTTCATTAACTAAAATCATCTTTTTTGAAATTATGACACCATAATCTGCAATTAGGGATACCGGCAAAATATGTTGCTTGGTAGACTCTGATTCACAGATCATTACCTCAACTTGATTCATGATGAGGATTTTCTCAAGTCCTAGTTCAGGTAAAGATCTACAGCCAGCCATGGAACTAACTTATAATAGGTAAAGTATGTATATAGGCTATTAGCTGGTTGTGGATCACAGTCATGGGCTGATCAGTGTTATTGGCCTCTAATATGCTAATAGGACAACTTTTCTCTATCATTGCAATCACTAATTGCAACAAATTTGATTTAAGACTATTTAAGTTTGATAATCTCTTTGAGGAGGTTACTGTGCATCCAATGGTGGGTAGCAGTTGGGCTAGCAAAGTAAAGGGCACAGGATTGGGCTGCACACCATCCAAAAGTGTGTAAACGCTCTGGCGACACCAGCGGCCTAGATAAGAAATGGCAGTGAATATTTCCCTGAATATATTAGCCTGGCAAGTGAAATAGAACCAGCTAATAAATACTCCGCATTCCCATCCCCTGTCATCAGTGGAGCACAGGGTTTGAGTTTTCCTGGATACTTTTAAATGGCGCTTTGGGAAAAATTCTGTGAATATGTTTGTAAACATTTTTCAGCAGCAATATATGTAGCACCGCATTCCATGGCATGCAGTTGGTTGGATCTCAGGTTTGAAAATAAATAAGCAGTGGATGAAGCTGCACAGGTGTGTGGTGGCAGACTTCCCAAATGGTCATGGATTGTCAAGACAAAGCACACTAGGTGGACCAAGTCAAACCAAATTCTTGTGACCTTTGACTTCCTCCCCACAAAAATAAAGTGCACGGTGCTGGAGCTTCACTTCATGGATGGGCTTAATAGCTATGGGGAATTTCGCTCCTTCGAAATGCAATGCTTTACACTTATGCTGGACCTGTGCATGGGTAAAGCGATTTCTATGATTACCCCATCCACAGTCATAGCTTAAGATTTGACCCAAATCCCCCACACCACTGTTTGTTTGTTGATGGTCAGGAATCCCACCCGTTCTGTGTCACAGCGGATAGAGCACCCCCTATCTGCACCTTTTATTGTGCTTTTGGCCACAAGGGCCACACATGCCTCACCAAGGAGGGCATCATACAAAACTAAATCCTTCAAAACACATTGGGCAGTGCAGACTCACATTATTAACCAGCTATTGACTCTGACGCCGCCTTCCTATGGGGCATTAAGGGATGTTACATTAAAATCAAATCTGAATCCCCGCAAGAATGCAAAAAGGTAAAACAGGCCTGTAGAGCAGTGGCTAAGGTGCGGCCATGGCTGCGTCTGTTTTATTACCTTCCCAGACCCAGGGTGACATTGAGTCGTTGCTGCTGAAGTGGTTCGTGAATCCGTTCACCAATCAGATTGGGCTAACCAACTTGAGACTCAATGGGTAAGTCATATTTACCCAAGCAATATTACCAAGCATTGATCAAAACTGATTCAACAACCAATTTCCCTTCCAGATTTCTGTCAGCCTCTGATGATGCATCACAGGAGCACAGAAATTCAAAACATTTGTAACAAATCAGCAAACGCCAAGAAACCTACTTCCACGCCATTTGCAAAGAATGCCCTCAAGAACACAAATAAATTGTACAATCTGCAATCTTCAGATAATGCTGATGCTATTGAGAAAGTGGCTAAGGAAGGCTAAAGGGGCCCTTCCCATAGCACCTAAAGTGCGATGGGGGAGCCTTCACAATAGGGACGTTGAACATCACTGGGCTCAAGGCCTCACTATCCTGGGCTAGGAAACTGAGTTTTCTAAAAGTTAATTTACCTGTGGACTTCCTGGAAATTCAGGAAACCCACTGTCCACACGCTGCCAAGGAAACATGGCAACCATGCTCCTCCCCTCTCTTTCTTTTTGGTTGCCACACTGTGGAGTGATTATATGTGCAACCCATACTTTTAAATTTATTTCTAAAAGTTCAGACCTCGATGGCCATGTGCTTGTAGTGTCCTTTTTGTGGGATGATGTAGTGCATGCTATATTTTTATTTTATGCCCCGACCTTTGGCAGGCTAACTAGGAATTCCTCTTGGCCTTTACTTCCCTCCCACTTCCTCCTGACCCATTTGTGGTGGGCGACATGAACTGCTGGGCCAACCCAGCCACAGACTGCTGGCCTTCTGCACCTGCCCCCCACAGGGGCATGTAGAACTTTGCATTCTAAAAGCCACTTTGGGGGTGTTTGATACCATACCTAAACATGCACTGCAGCTCCCCAACATGTCCTTTCTCCATGTGCACAACAGTCAGATGAGGTCTATGTCATGCATTGACCTCATTCTTGCCCCGTTGAACTTTTGGCCTCATGTTGCACACTTTATGACAACAAAAATCGTTTTCTCTGACAACAGGTTGATTTCAATTTTCTTCTCTTTGTCACGCCCAGCGGCACAGGTGCCAAAGTGGTGCAAACTTCGTACTGCTGAGATCACGTCGCCCAGGTTTTCCTCATGGTTAGACATCAAGATTTCAGCACCAGAGCTTTCCATACCATTCTATGTGGACAACTTTGCTACCTGTTAACCTTTAAAAGAAGCACCATCCACCAGGCATGCCATATCTCATTACGTCACTCTCAGGTTGTATCAGCAGTCATTAAGCGCATGCTTACAGAAGTGGACCACCTGGAGTCTAATGTCCCAGCTGTAAGCTACAGCCAGATTAGGGTTTAAGTGGGCAGAAGGGTCTTCTAATCTTAACGCACTGGTAAGACAACACAGACATCACACTTGTGTTCATTATAGGCCAAAAAATATGATGGTGGGCGACACGTGCTCCGCCTATTTCTTCTGAGAATTTTTCGCACTGTGACAGAGCTTGGCCTGCACACAGGTGTGATGGATGGACCACTCTGCCGCAGTTCTCCAGCCAAAGTGGCAATTGAATTTCGAAATTATTACTCCAAATTGTATAACTCTGATACAGTCAAACCAGCTGAAGTTGACGAATTGCATGAAAGTTCACATATCCGCACCATTTCCCATTATTTGGAGTTGATGAGTTTAATTTTAAAAAAACTCTGGTATGCCGTTCATGGTGCACTGCACAGGAAATGCTCAGGTTATTCAATATTCCTTAGGAATTCTATAGGGAAAATTTTACTTATTCCTCATCTTTTTTGCTTGCCTCAATAAACCAGTATTTGTTAGAAACGCTTTTTTCCTGGGAGCCAGGAGGCGTTCACAATAACGCTGTATAAAAAATAGGATAAGCCGGATTTGGCCAACTGGCGCCCCATTTCACTTCATAATACTGATACTAAGTTATTAACTAAAGTAATTTAAATGCCTAGGTTAATTGCTCTAATATCATTTCCTCAGAGAAATTTGGTTTCAATCCCAAGCAGTCTATATAGGACAACTTACACACTGTAGCCAACGTCTGCCAATCCATGGCTACTGGGGCACTTGTTTTTAGACCAGCAGAAGGCTTATAAAGAGTCAACTGGGATGCCTCAAAGCCTGCCTCCACAAGTTCCACCTCCTCCATCAGTTCATAAATTGGTGATGTTGCTTACGGAATCTGCCACAATGTCTATGCATGGCCCTGGCTTCCTCAATGATGTAGTTTGCCCTCATAGAGGCATATGCCAAGGGGACCCTCTAAGCCCACTCTTGTATAACTTCAGCATTGATCCACTTTTACACAATGTAAATTCCCGCTTTTCTGTTGTCAAAAGTGCAAGGCCAAGCAGCGTTTAAGATGTTGACATTTGATGATGATTGTGTGGGTGGGGTATTTAACAACCAAGATGCACGCGTGCTGAAGGCTACTATTAGTTTAATCCAGGGTAAGCAACGCCGCCCTTAACACCTCCAAAACCGAAATTATTCTCCTCAGCTAATACCATGCCCGATGGTCACCAGAACCCCGTTGCCTTCCTGCTTCAGCAGCAAGCTCACTTGTTTTCTTGCCCCATCCACCCCATATCACCACGCTTGTGCTCCCTTTCGTGCCAAGACCCACTGATGCTCTGGTACACCATTTGGGTGTGTAGCTGGAGGCGGGAGGATACGCCTCATTGGTAATTGAGCATCACGTCCTAGATAATGTTGCAAAGCGCATCGCTTCCCTTATAGCCCACCAGACTACCCTTCAAGTCCAGGTTGTGCTTGCCAACTCTATGCTCCTGTCTAAAGTCTGATTTGTGTCCCATGCTATCAACTTTTCACCCTCTTTCTAAACATCTTTATACGCCCTCCTACAAGGGTGGCTTTGGTTAGGCCGCACACCACCAGTGCTCCTGGATGTCTCGATTGGCCCTCACATAGTGGTGGTATGGGTCTGCTCAACTTCGAGGCCCATGCCACCAAACTACTTGGCTTCTGCATTTCTGCAGTCACCAACTTCACACTCTAAACCCAACACTGGTCACGCACAGCATGACCCTTTTTGCCCACGCCCTTGGCATCCATAACCCCACTAACCCTAACTCTCTTCTTACATATATGGGAACCCACCCAACTGCAGCAAGCCTGAACAGGACCACCGCCCATTTTAAAATGCTTCTACTTAATATGAGAAGTTTATAAGAGGATAAGTATCAGCGGGTATACCTTTCAGAGGGGTCACCCAACTACTTTAATTCAAACAGGAAGTACAAAACAAGCTGTTATGAACAAATGACACAAATGAGGTCCCCTACCATGGTCAGAGTGGAATATCTGGGCACGTTGGGCATCCCATACTCCCTAGAAACGCAGAAAGCCATATGGATGTTTACCCATCAACCTCTTTACACCCACAAGTTCGTTTTCATGTGTGGCGCTGTTAAAACGGGTATATTGTACTGCAGAGTGATCCAACGCATCACACTCTTCATGTGTTGTGTGTGAGCAATATGGTACTTTGATCAACCGCCTGGAAGAGTGCGGACCTTCAAAAGCGATCTGGTGCAAGGTTCAGCGTCTCTTTTGACAGGAGCAAACACAGCCCTTCAGACTCTCTAAGAACGTCTTCGCCTTGTCCTTAAATTCCCCTATATGACCTTCCCTATGAGCCTTAGTGGTGGCAATCGCTATTTGGACTATCCACATGGTTGTCTTGGATGCCATTTTAGGCTATACTCCCACTCTCCAGGAAGCTGTACGCCTACTTCAGTCGCACCTTATGGACCACTGTCAAGCATGGTTGTTTGGTTATCTATCATCTGGCCAATGACAGTTTGTCTCATCCTGGTACCCAGTATAGTTCATCACTATAAACCCTTTTCTTCATATGTTCTCAGTAGTGGCGCAAGCCTCTACTCATGATACCCATATTCCTTTAAAAGCGTTCCCACTGGCAACAGGAGACAGCATTAGCTTCACTGGGGTGCCTCTAGTGTATATTAGTGCTTGATTATTTTTACATATTTCAAGTGTCCGTCTCATGGTCAGCCTTCCCAGAATAAAATTAAAATATGCTAATAGGATCATGATACACGTGGTCAAGGATATCTAGAGAGGCTGAGGTACATGAATAAATGAATTATTTTCATCATAGTTTCCAACAAGTGAGCCACTGGACTAGTTACTTGACCAATTATTTTCACCAATATCCAGTACATAGGTGAAGTGACAAATCATTTACTGGGTAAATGAGTAACCCTTTTAAGTTCCTCAACTGAGGCAGGAGGTAATTTAGCTTTTGATCCAGAACGCGGTAATCTAATCATTCAATGGACTTGGGGCGACCTATAAAATAGCTCCAGTTTTCTTATCCCTTTCGCCTTAGGCATGTTCTAAATAACTAGAGCAACGTGATATCAAAGTATGGTGAAATTAAGGTACTTTTGGCTATTCTAAGTATCAATTTGACTGGGAATTGCTTACCAATAAGTATATCATAGATATCATCTAAGACAATTGCAGGGAAAATACCACTTGAGATATTTCCCCAAAGCTTCTCGCCTTCTAGTATGACTTCCTAAGCTGTTAGCCGAGATGCCATATTAGTAATGCTTTTTTATCTAGTAATCCCTTTGTTTGGCCCATTTGCAAATTAAGATGCGTAGCGGCTCCCCCTTTTGGGTTAGGCAGTACAAGGGCACCACTAGAGATAAAAAAGGACCACTAGAGATATGAACCATATGGTTAGCGACATGTAAGCACCAAGGGACCTGGTACATGTGGGTCCTGCCATTACATAATCCAAAGTATAATTTGATTCTGGAGTGATCTTCATATTCCTCAGTAATCGAGAGAAAATGTCATTATTAGGGAATATGTATCAATAAAAGCCAGAATTTTCACTTTGTGTGCCATCACCTCTACTAAATTAACATCAAAAACAAGTGGGTATAGAATAATGGCGTTGGGCATTATAAACTTGCTGAGGCAATCATTAGGATTATCTCAGGCATAATAAAAAGAATGTAGTGTTTTCTTTTTTAAATCATATTAGGCGACCTAAAACCCATCTGGGAAGACACAACAAAAAATTAAAGAGGTGAATGACTTTAAGAGCTTTTAAAGCATAGATGTGGAAGCGTAAAGAGCTTAGAGCCATAGGCTGAAGCCTCCTTTTCCGTCTCTTTTTTAAAACAATTATTCTGATGAACTTAGAACCCACAATAAAGAAAGTTCTCATTTTGGTCAAAACTTAAGATTTTCCCCAACAGTATGGATATGAAGTCAGGACCATTTTTTTGAATAAGGGTAATGTACTTCGAGTTCTAGAAGACCATGATAGCTTCCTTGATATTGAGGTTCATTTTAAATTACTTTTTAATATCTTGTAAGTGAAGTGCAAGATAGTGGTTGGAGGAAAATCGGATACCACAATAGCTATAACAATATCTTGGGCGAACTAATTGCAAAAGATAAGGCCTGAGCTTCAATACAGAAGTGATTAGCGATTTAACACAAGTTTCTCTTTTATTATAAGACTTCTGAAAAAGCTTACTTCCATTTGACAGGGACAATTTGGTACCAAACTCCTTAATGATGGTTTCTTTTATTTGATCCTAAGAATTGAAAATCTTGATATAAGGCATAATTATCTCTTGAGAGCTACAGTCAAGGCAGGATTATATGCTTTATTTTTATGCTTAACTGTGGCCAGCTCCATAGCGTTCTCATATGCAAAGAGAAAAGTAAAAATGAACTTTATAAAATTATAGACTTCTTTTAGAATGACTTGAAATAGTTGACTTGTTTATATAAAATGTGTATGGCAGGGTTTGTAATTCCTCTTATTTTTGAAGGTTCTGTATTGAAAGGGTCAGTCATGTGAGTTTTGTAAATCAGTTCTCAAAGGAGTTCAAGATCATCATGTAGATTACATTACAATTTATCCACATAGACAGTGGTAGCCTTAATTTGAGAGCTTGGTTTAATTGCTGACTTTAATTTTAATAATCTGCAAAATTCTGCCGTGACATTTTGCTGGACTTCTATTTCTTAATAATAAGAGGTGAGTCAGTTAAACTTAGCATCCAAACTAACTTGGTGGTCCATTTGTCATTTTCCAAATAAGCACACGTTTGTTAAAGTGTAGTCATGTTGTCAGAAAAGGCCACTAAAGTTAAAGGTATTGGTAAAGTATTCTTTAACATCCAACAAACTTTTGTGAAATACCCCCTTACCTGCTTCCTCAAGTTCAAGATTCAGGCTTCATGGTATTATTCTTGGATTGACAGAATACTATAAGGCTCTAGGAGAAACCAGGAGGGTTGTCATTATCCTTAGGGCTCTCAGGACCTCTGGGGTCTTCAGGGTCACATAGACCTTTGGGACCTCTATCTTTCGCACTAGTGGTGTCCAACCCATAAAGGGGGTCTCCACGCATCTTTAATTAAAAAGGGTCAAACAGAGGGATTATCAGAAATAAAAATTCCTAACTTGGCACCTCATCTAACAGCCTAGGAAGCTTTATCAGAAAGTGAAGAAGCTTTGGGGAACTTTTCTCTGGCGCCCTATTTTAGGCGGCGGACCATGATGGACAACATAGGGGTTGGGGCATCAGTGGCCTGTGGCATAAGGAAGTATAAGTGTGGGTTTTTTTGTTAATGAGGCCAGCAGTGTCCATTGCCTCAATGTATTGAGCAAGTCGATGCTCAGAAAAAGTGATGAGATCAGGAACATAAGTGAAAAATTTGATGCGCCGCCAGGTTTCAGGATAATTAGGGGTCAAAAAGAGAAGGTTTTGCTGCATAAATTCATGCGCAGTTCGCACTAAATGCATGCTCCTCAAATTCAAACTTCACATCTTTACAAAATCATAAGGGAAATTAGGGATATGAAACCCTTAATATGGGACTCCATTGTCTCATAAAGATGCTGGTGAAGTATGGTGTTACAAAGGGAGCTGAAGCCTCAAGTGCCATTTTATTTATATTATTAAAGATCAGAAAACTGTTTCGAGGGCAAAAATGATGGTGATGCAAATTGAGAGGGTCAACAAAGAGCTCCTAAAAAGAAATCTGGACTTACATGGTACGTCAGTTCATATTTATCAATCCATTTTATATCCTCAAAATGGATTGGATTCACCCAGCACTGAGCCAGCCACCAGACTTGGGGCATTGGCAGAAGCTTATTGGCCACATGCTGTTGACCACAGAAGCTCAGCTAAACCTGTTCAGCTACTGACTCAGAATTCTGTAATCTAGTTGAATTAGCATTAAAATTCTTTGATTCTTAATTGATTAGCCACCGCTTTGGGAGCTGCATTAAATCTTCCCAAGATGAGGGAGGGAGGATCGAGCCCCAGAAAAATAAATTGGGGTGAAACAGCCGTCAGCCAATGCTTAAGGGAGGAGTAATGGAAGTTGTAGAGGCAGAAACAGTGGTGCACTTGCACTTTGAGTGATCAAGATCAAAGCACAAGGGACGAATGGCACAGCCATTTTTTATTCACTCCCAGAATGGGTGATCAGGGGTGGATATGATCACAGTACATGGGGAATTGCGAGGTGGGAATTACAATGAAAGGGTGGATCTTTGCAATGGCGTGAGGCCCTGACAGACAATCCGCCCCATTCATAACCATGGACTGCAACACAGAGTTTGCGCTGTAAAAGGCCAAATGACCTTTGGGACCTCTAGGCCCTTTGAAATGATAGTTAAATAAGAGGTCTTTCACCAAACCCATCTTTAGCTGTCAAATCCTTTTTGATAACTCATCAATATAGTTTGTAGAATTGTTGTTGAAAAGTTGATCCACCAATTTGTGTATTTCCTGTTGCATACGTTCCTGTAAAGTCATCAAGAAACTAGAAATTTGTCAGATAATTTCTGTTCCTAAAAATCCTTCAACTCCATTATTAATCCAGACAAGTTGTCTTTGTAATTAGTTACTTTCACTTCTGTTGTCCGCAATGGCCTCAAAATTTCTTTAATAAAGCTGGATGCAGTATCACATAATTCAAGGAGTCATGAATGAAGCTGATAATTAAAACTGAACTGACTTTATATTTCCATGTGATTTTATCCTAAGAGCTGTAACTAATGATGGAGGGCATGGTGGAAATATAGCTAGATATACGCCTTAGTTCTGTAAATTCCTACTGCAGTGCTAGGGAGGGCGGCCTAGCATACAAGTGCCAATACATGTAAACTTGATGAATATTTCTAATTAAATTGTGCTCTCAGCTGAGGATTTCATTAAAGTAAGGCTTACACAGTTTGGGTAATTTGGCTGGTTAGATTTAATAAGTCGCATTATCTAGGGTCAATAGGTTAAAGGATATAAAAAATTATTTGAAGTGGGTCGACCTTGGGACAAGTATACCACACTGAGAATTTTTCTAGCCAGTACAGGTTTCAAACTCAAAACCTGCACTAGGGTGGAAGCAGTTTTACCTGCCCAGCTAACCGCCCTTAGGTTAGAGAATATAGAAACAGTAAATTGTAAATATTTATGTGCTGAGTGAGCATTTCTTGTAGGTTATAATAGACCCATCTGGTCCACTCATGTTCTCACGGTAAGAATTTTTTCCTGGATAAATTATTTATCTTTGGGAAGGTACATCTTCACCTGGTAGCCTCAGAAAGACACCAAGATAAAGCATCAGCTTCAGGATTTCTCTAGAATTTATTAGCTGGTTCTCTCAGAGGATAATCAATTATCATTCAAATTAGAATCAGCGGCGTCCTAGTGGGATTATACATCAATAAGTGTTGCACTTTAGCAATAATACCAAACCTACAAGATATGGTAAAACTACTTTTAATTACCTGATTAATTGAATATTTATATTTTTTTCAAGAAAGATGTAGTTTATGAGAATACTAACTCTACCAATGAGCAAGATCTTCCTTAAACTTTTGAGGATATATTAAGTCTGCCTTATGACTGGTAGAAACCTGGTACACTGTGATGTAATAGTGTTCAAATGTACCCTTTATACTTTTAAAGACAATAGGAAGGTCAAAAGGTTTGATGAGTAATAGCTTAAACCAATTATTACTAGCCTCGTCCTTTGGTTAAATCTCATTCAAACTGAGTATGGCTTAGTATTTTCTGAAAACACAACACCCCCAGAAAAAAGATTAGTTTGTGTTAGTCAGGTCCATCAAGTTGGAGTAAAACGTAATAAACATTTTCTTTGACATATGACCTCGTAAGATGGAAGCATGAGGAAATTTTAGTTAAAATACAGGGGTCCCAGAAATCATATATGTTTCTACTGGAGTCTCCTAGCAGGCAATAGAAGCCACAATAACAGCAGTATGAAAGAAATTCTTAACTACTTATGCTTCTCATCAAAAGGCCACGAAATTGATAAAAAATGATTCTAGGGTTTCTTGGTAATGCTTGAGACATTGCTGAGGGACCATTCACAGGCTGTCTGAGTATAGAAGCCACCAAGCATGAGAAACCCAATATTTTTCATTGGTGAGGCTCCCAAGGACCCGCTGCTATCAAAAAATCTATCATCTCCTAATGAATTGTTACCTAATTCATAGGAACTAGTGCTTATCAAACGAAATCCTTTAAATTAAAGTGCAAACACTTACAAAAAAGGAAAGTTCATAATAACAGTGATTATAGGTATCTTGAAAAATATGCGCCACAAAATTATGTGCTAAATTTGCTCCAACATGTCATGGTGCAATGGTCCATATCACGCAAGCCTCTATCACCTGGTAGAATTTGTAGTGATGTTCTCAAATGGTGCTGATTCATCCAAAATATTAATGCATGATAAAGTAATGCCAGGCATCCACTCCATGACAGCATCTGGTCACTTGCGCTGCCACATATTTGCGTTTCTGCCTATTTATCCTCATAGGTCCATTTCAGGGAGGTCTTAGGCAACCCTCAGTCCTTAGATAGCTTGGTTTCCACCTGCTACTGACTTGATTGTGTTGCACAAATGCCATTAAAGCATTCAAGTCTGGCCCCTCCACACACCAAATGCAAAATCAACTTAAGTACAGAAGTATTAAATTATTACTATTTACATTTGGGAGGATTTGGTAAACATAAGTAAAACAACTATTATAAAAATAAAATAAACGGAATCTCAGGTGGGAAGAATTGGGGGCATGTACTCAGCTTGAAATGGTAGCTCATCAAGAGCTATGCAAATTGTGATAATAGAGGAATATGAGCCTAACAAGTCCAGCATCCTAGAGACTCACAGGCCTGTAATCTGGAGCCAAAAATTTAATTTGCTTTCCAAGAGTCAGTAAAACCTATCCCAATATCATTGACCTCAATTTTAAATATCATTAAAGTTAATAGGATTGCATTATCAGCATCGCAGACATAAAAGTCCCAACTCATAAAGAAATTATGCTACTAACTTAATCATTGCATTATTTAAACTTTAGAAAGGGAGTTTTATAAAGCAGATTGTTTAAAGTTCCTCAACATGTGAAATTCATAAAAGTTTAAATTTTACTTTATTATAGGCAGAAGCTCCAATCAAATATTTTACAAAATAAACTTGTGCGTTAAAAAGTTTGTCCTCAGTGGAATGTTACACATTCCAAAATATATAAAACAGCTGCCATGTCAGTTACCTTTCAACAAAAAAACCACAGAGTGACATATCAGGACAAGACATTATTTAAGACTCTTGTCTTAGAATATGTTATAACTTTATTAAGTGTAAAGAGGTTTAGACAAAAATATTAAATGTAAATTATATATGTCATGATTCAAGATAGAACTTGAATTGAATTCCCTTCTTCCGAATCAGGCCATGCCAAACCAGTTGTCAAACCTACCTAAGCAAAATCAATTTCAGAATCCTCCTCCCCTATTCCTGAGTCACGTGTGGTGGCATTTCCACCCATTCAGTCAGGTGAGCGACGCTATCTATTAAGGACGCCCATGAGGAGGCCATTCTGGAAGATCAGTAAAGATCCTGAATGGATGAGGCCCCAACGATCCCAAAGGCACCGAGTCCCAATGCACCCTATAAATATTGAGGCCTTTTAGTTTGATAAAATATTTGGTATTCTAACCCATTTTTCCCGTTTCCTCCTCAGCACTCTTTCCAAATTTTCCAGCTTTAAGCCACCACAAACCCCAGCACTAGTCTGAATAACTTTAGCACTGACAGAAGTGGTGCTCACTACAGGGGGGCTCTGAGCTGTCCTAAGTGAAAACGTCTATCATAAAAATGGAAACCAAAAGCCCTGATGACCAAACAACTGGTCAATCGAGGAGCATTACACGATGGGTTAGTACCTTGAGGTATGCAATGCTTCCCTTGCAGCTGGAGAGGCTAGAATTTTGGGCTGCCTTTCAACTCTCGCTGCCCTCCCTAGATGGGAGCTAATACCAACTCCAGTATGAGAACATCAATGATGTCATTTAACAACTAATAAATGGCGTCTGCTCCAAAGGCGCCCGCTCCAGCTGCTCTCATGCCTCCTCCATACCTTCCATGATGTGGGACCTCTATGCCTCAGCCGTATTGCCAGCTGGGGAGCTTACCCTGGGGCCTGAACGCTACCCTTGTAACTTTGTCCACCCCACAATCCATCACCTCCTCCAGTTAGTCGAATTACACCATCAGGAGGTCTCCCAGCAACTAGGGCCCACCCAGAATTTACATTCCTACATTATCAACTTCTACGATGCCGCCTCCTCCTTTGTGCATGACAATTGTGAAGCTATTCTTGATAACCAATGATTAATCAATGAGATCCGCGATAAGATTGTAGTACTGGATAGCAGAATCTCCAGCTACATCGAGGAGCAATTTTGTCAAAACGCTCAGTTATTTGAAGCAACATGGACCCAGCATCTACTTCAAGTCGAAGAACTGGTATGATCCCTACAGCAGCACTATCAAGAGCTGGCCTCTCTTGACTATCCCCATTGGGTGCTGGGCCAGAAGGGCTTAAGGGGTCTGAAGGCCCTGAGGGGCGTCAAGGGCCAGCTGGACCTAAGGGACCACGTGGGCCTTGAGGGCCCCCGGGCCCTTCAACCTTGGGCAAACCCAAAGACCCTTGGCAAAGAGATATAATGACCGCCCTGGCTGCCTTATGGGATCAAATCCATAAGGCGGCACTTGGATGTAAGCTCTGATTGGAAGGTGTCCCCCTTGACCCCAGGGTCTCAATTGAAGCACTGTCAGATGAGATGGATAACCTCAGCACCTTCACAAAGCTTACTGATGCTCATATCTTCCAGCTTGAACAAACTTGTTGTGGGTTTGAAACCCGGTTGACCACCATTGAAAACCAGATCCATCTACAGAACGCCGAGATTCAATCCCTAAAGGAGCAGGTTGCCAATATGGCTTCTACTTCCACCCTAGCCAGAGTTGGGAATACATCCAAGAGGACTTAGAAGGATTTCGGAGGCAGTTAGATCAGCAGATTCCTCAAAATTATGTGGAAATGGAGATCTTGGAGCTGGTACCCATCCCAGGCGTTAACACCCTTTCCACTCCCATCGTAGCTAACTTTAAAGCTAGTTTCAAGGAAAGGTTCACTCCCAGATGGGAAAGTATCGCCTCCTTTCTGTACGCCTACGAGAGTTCCATGGAGGAGGCCACCAATTGACAGAAGGTGAAGCATATCCACTCCTATCTAGACAGCACCGCCTGGGAAATCATGACCCCCATTTGAAGAAGTGTAACACCTGGGAACAATCTACACTGCCTTGATCCTAGAGTCTGGCAGCAACCAAACTCTTGCCAACCAAAAGCAAGCGTTCATGGACATTTGACTGAGCAAAAAAGAAAACCCTATGGAGTTTGCCAACCGGTTCTACGCCCAGGCACAACCTTTGGTCATGACGAATTGTATCACTCTGGACGACGCTATCACCGCAGTTATCTCTGCCTTGGGGTCCTATCCTGAGGTTTAAATGCATATCATTGGGCAGAAGAACGGGTTCACCTGTATCAGGGAGATTAAGGAGGCCCTCAACGAGATCCCTGCCTTGATCCTACACTTTAAGGCTACATCTACTGGCCCCTCTAACCGCCCTAGGGTCCATGTAGTCGAAAACCAGAAGAATCCACATCCTTGATGCACCTATTGCAATGGCTTTAGACACAGCGCTAAGTTTTACTGGAAACGTCTTGCTGAGGAGGCGGGAAAAGGGCTTTCAGCATGAAGGACGAGGCGCTCCATGCTGACATCCCTGCCCAGCCTCAAGTATCCCCTGCGCATAAACCAGAAGCTGTCATACCCAAGGAAGTAGTGGCGGTATCTGATGACATAAAGACATTGATACTGCTTACTCTTCTTCTGATGATTCTCCCATGTTCCTCACATTTCCGCCCCAGTTTGGAAGTTTAGTTACCTGAGTTGCCATCCGGGTCCACAGGATTCCCATTTTTACCATAGTTGATAGTGGCTCCCCTGTGAACATCATCTCTTCCAAACTGATGAAACGCATCAAGATTGCTCCTGACATGCCGCACTACATGGAGTATGGCATGGCTGGCCCCCAGTGCACCCGATCCATAGGGGCCTATTCCTCTCTACCAATTTAATTTGGAAACTCACTTTGGATACACCCGCCATTGCTCTGGACATCCCCAGCTATGACCTGCTCATTGGGACTCAATTCCTTCGAGACTTTCAGTGGTGCTCCATTACGATGGTGGTTTCCTCTCCCTTCTAGGACATTGAGTCCCTCTGGTTTTTGAAACTGCTCATGACTCTAGGGCTGAGGTCAAGGCCTGAGCCTGCCTACTGGAGACTGAAGGCTGAATCAATTGGCTCGAGTATCACATCTGAAGCTCTCAAGTCTGACTACCCCCTCCTGCTGTTGATGGACTAGAGGGGATGCCGATCTATTTACCCTGGGCAACTACTGTAACCCCAAAATCCCAAGTCATTGTTGACACCTGGGTCCATGTCAATATTCCCTTGGGGTACTTAATGGAAGTCTGAGGCCTAGATAACCCATCTCCCAAGGAATTGCTGACCTGCCCCGGGATCCTTGACCCAGCGTATGCCAGATCTATATCAGTGTTACTAGCCAACCTGACTGACAAACCAAAAGTTGTAGGTCCAAACCAACCCGCCACTTATGTCCACCTGTTACTGATGGGGCTGTTGCCGACGTTCAAAGCTTTGTGGACTTAAGGGACTTTGGCTTAAAGTCACCACCCTCAGTTAATTTGGTCAACGCTAATATTGGAAAGGACCTCTCTGACTAACAGTGACTCAAGGTTCAGGAGCTCTTGGAGGAATACTCGGATCTATTCTCAACTTCAACCTATGATTTTGGAAGAATGAACGGAGTCCTCCACCATGTAGAAACTGGGGACGCCCCCCTTTTCGGTCCTGGCCTTACCAAAAGAGCAAGGTTGAAGAGGCCCAGGTTACAGTAGAACTTAAACAGCTGCTCAACGCTGGGCTCTTGGTTCTTCGCGTAGTCCTTGGGCCTCCCCTCTTCTGCTGGTCCAAAAGAAGGATGGCAAGCACTGGGTGGTGATGGATTATTGTCGATTCAACTCCATCACCAAGAAGGACAGTTATCCCCTACCCCAGATTGACGACTCTCTCCATCTGCTTGCCGGTTCCCAGTACTTCTCAGCTATGGACCTCGCCAGCGGGTATTGGCAGGTTGAGCTCGCCCCCAAAGACTGAGCCATGTGCACTCTAATCGCCCATGAGGGGCTATTTGAGCCCACCTGTATGTCCCAAGGCCTCTGTAACGCCCCAGCCACGTTCCAGAGAGACATGGATGGGATCCTTGGGGACTTGAAGCTCTCATGTGTCCTTGTCTACCTGGATGGCATTACCGTTTTTCACAAACTTTTAATGGACATGTAGAGCATCTCAAGGAAGCCTTCGAGCGTCTCAGGAAGGCCTCCATCAAGCTCAAGCTCTCAAAGTGCTCCTTATTCCAGCCTGAGCTAGAGTTTCTAAGACACAATTTCTCTAAGCGTGGCATCCAACCTATACCCAACAAAGTCGATGCATAGAAAAGATGTCGCGCCACCAGAGCCTACAGGATATTCAAGTCTTCTAGGCATGGTGGGCTATTACTGTCAGTTCATCCCACAGTTTGCCAACATATCCAGGCCGCTGTTCTATCTCCTAAAAAGAGCGTACCATTTGAGTGGCGGCCTGAGCAGGAACAGGCTTTTAACGCTTTACGTATGGCCTTATGTACTAAACCTGTTCTAGTTCATCCTCACTTTGACCAGCTTTTTTGTTGTTCACAGATTCGAGCAATGTCGCCATCTGGGCTATCCTGGTTCAACATGATGATAACCAGGTCAATCATCCCGTGGCATTTTTTAGTAAGATGCTAAGTAAGGCTTAGCGCAACTACAGCATCACCGAGAGAGAATGTCTAGACGCACTATTAGCCATCAAACATTTCTGGCCCTACCTCTACGGTACTCATTTTAGTATTATTACAGACCTCTCTTCACTCCAGTGGCTTCAACAAATAAAAGATCCCAATGGTCAGTTAGCCAGGTGGGCCCCTACAACTGGAAAGCTATGAATTCACCATCATCCACCGCGCAGGCACTAAGCACCAGAATGTTGACTGCCTCTCCAGGATGCCAGTATGAGCAGTCTTGGCCCCTGAGGAAGATTGGCTCTACGACCTGATATGACATCCTGAATGATGGGAACTGGAAACTTCCAAGGTTCAGGCAAAACTCCGCCAAATGACTCAAGACACTTAAATCAAGGTTGGGCTACTCTACAAGAAATTCAATTAGAAGTGGCTTCCCTATATCTGACCCTCCTCTCAAACAGATGTCATCTTGGAAGGCCATTCTACTGTGGGACATGGGGCGGTTATGAAGACCCATGAGTGGCTGAAGTCATGCTGCTACTGGGACCGAATGGTAGAAACCATCCAAGTGGTTTTGGAAGCTTGTATGACCTGCCAATCCCAAGACTGAGCCAACCCTCAATATCAGCGCTCAGTTGTTTCCCTGACCAAACCTTTTAATATCCTTAGTATCGACGTGGTGGGTCCCCTTCCCACTGGGCTGCATGGTCACAAGTATATTATCCTAGCTATAGACCACAAAACTAAGTGGGTTGAGGAGATCTCAGTCCCTGCAGCCACCACTAAGGCTACCACTCTTTTTCTTGCTCGCTCCATTTTCACCCATCACGGGTGCCCCCAGACCTTACTTTTGGACAATGGGTTTATCTTCACCTCCTAGGTAGTACAAGTACTAGATTCGCTATTTTGCACTACCCAGAGTTTCGCTTCCCCCTACCACCCGTCTACTAATGGGGTGGTAGAACGCGCTAATGGAACTCTTGTTTCCATCCTATGGAAGTTGGCCGCCTCAGATCCTGCCCGCTGGAACCATTATCTAACCAGCGCCTTGCTTGCCTACCTGGTAAGCTATCACCATGTCATCAAGATGTCCCCATTTGAAGCCCTATATGGGCGGGCACCTCGGCTACCCAGTAGCATCCAGCCCCTGCTCAAAGCCTCCAACCCTAAGAACTCTAAATTTAACTATGAGGGCTCTAGCTGATGAAATTGTCCGGCTCCAAGCCCAAGCCACTCAAGGCATTATCACCACCACTGGAAGAGAGACATCCTGATCAAATCCTGGATGACCCTCATTACCAGATCTTCAATTAGGTGACCTTGTTCTCTTTTATCATCATTGACCTGGAGGCTGATAGAATAAGCTCAACGTACTTTGGTCTGGACCCTACAAAGTCATACACAAGGTGAAGTCTGAGTACTCCATTGCTGACATCAATCAAGGGACTGTAGTAGATCGGGTGCATGGTTTGTTCCTACAGCTGTATATCCCCCTCCGACAAGATCTTGAGGGGGGAATTGTTGGTATTCAAGATAGAAATCAATTTGACTTCCCTTCTTCCAAATCAGGCCATGCCAAACCGGTCATCAAACCTACCTGAGATAAATCTATTACAGGATCCTCCCCCCTATTCCTGAGTCACGTGGGGCGGCATTTCCACCCATTCAGTCAGGTGAGCGATGCTATCCATTAAGGACGCCCATGAGGAGGCCATTCTGGAAGATCAGTAAAGATCCTGAATGGATGAGGCCCTGACAATCCTGAAGGCACCAAGTCCCAATGCACCCTATAAATATTGAGGCATTTTAATTAATACAATATTCGGTATTTTAACCCATTTTTCCCATTTCCTCCTTGGCGCTATTACAAATTTTCCAGCTTTGAGCCACTGTGAACCCCAGCACCAGTCCTTCTAACTGTAGCACTGACAATATTATTAGAAAGAACTTATTTGAGGCACACTGACCAAGGGATGGACATTACCAAAGCTTGTAGAGCAAAAAACGAATGAACAGACCTACCCAAACAGAAAGACTTGTCCTCCCAATGCAAGAGGGCGAAACGCAAACAAACTGAACACAACCAACCAGGTGGAACAGCATCAAGCCGCTCACCCCACCATGGCAGAAGAAAAGGGGAATTGGAGGCTCATTTTTGGAATTGTAGTCCTCTTCATAGGCCAGAATGCAGGCCAAGGCGGAGTGCAATAGTGAGGGCGACCAGCAACTTGGGATTTGATGTTACTGATGAGCGGATGCTCATTAAAAAACCTGCTGCATAATTTGCACCTAGTTACAGGGAAAAGCAATTTTATACGTGAAGGTGGATGGTAGGAAGCTGTGAAAATAAAGTGATGGTGGTGCGTGTTTTTTGGCTTGGCCTGCAAAGCAGCAAAAACTTACTTGATGCAGTCAGCTGCTTGTTTATGGGTAGTTAGGATGTCATGTTTGCCCTGCAGGGTCAAGGTTGGGGCAATTATGGAAAGAAACATTTGGCAAGTATTGCCACTGACAATTCGACATGATCATGGAGGCTACAATTATCTGGTTAAGCATCTTCTGAAACAGCAGCTGGTGGTCAGAGCGGAACACAAGGACGTCAATCTTGGTGGCGTAAAAACGCCAAGGGGCTGAACAGGGTGTTGTAACTAGATAAATTCTTCAATATGTACTTTCATATCTTCAATTACCTATATTCAATTTATTGATTTCATCCAATGAGGTCCATGGGTTGTCATACTGAAAACCAGGTTCAGTGAATTGATGGGATGTGGCTGATGATTGGAAGAAAAAGCGGGAGTGAAAAGATGTTCAAGCTGATTTCTTATTGGTAGCAGCGTTGAGACACTGGGATGAGGAGAGGCCTTATTGGCAGCTGCGGGCGCAGCAGTGGCATCAGGCTTTGTGGGAGGAGGGGTAGGATTGTACTTCATAACAAAAAGTATGTGGGGTGTGTGGCGGAATGGGGCTAGTTTGAGACATCCCAGTTCCAGTGGAAGCAGCAAGGGAGGGTCATTTACGCAGTGAGTGATCCAACTAAACACGATGGACATATGGTCTTCCCACCCTCAACGCGGGCTCAGAATGGGTGGTTGGGGCAGAAGGAATGACGGTGTGGGGGGATTGATAAAAGAGAATTTTACTATTTTTAGGGTTAGTTATGGTGATTCCCAAAGCCCAGCAAGATGAGAGGCCCCATTGGGGACCACAAACTGAAGGATGGGATTAGAGCAAATATGGCCAAGACTTCCATCAACTTCTGATGGAGCACCCTGGGGGGAAGATGAGTGGGCAACCCTGAAAACTGAACCACCATAGTGGTGTCTGTGGGGAGCTAGGTGCACGTTGTGGGGATAGGGGTGCCCTTGAAACCAGGTGGACAGTGGCCGCAATGGTGGAGTCAGCTTCACAAGTGAAGCAATTTTTAAAATACCTTTAATAGGGGCTGAAATCAATACAACCAGCCGGCTGCATTACCACTTGGCCATGTCAATAATGGCTTCCTCTGCATATGGGAACAATTTCCATATTTGACCCAAAGGATGAAATGCAGATGAGAGTGGGTGAGAATAAGTTGGCTGCAAGGCACTGCCTGGGCGCATGCAAGGTGGATGGCAAGATCCTTGAGCGGAATGAACCAACACAAGGATTTGGTAGGCTAGACAAATCAGTCTGATTGAGTTTTTCTTCCAGATGGAAAATGATGGATGTGGTTTTGCTGCTGCCCCACACAGGAGCAGCCAACAGAGAATCCAAAGACATTGAGGAGCAAATGGGGGAGGTAGTCATAGGTTTAGTTTATCTTTTTTACTTTTTAAAATTGCTCAGAAGTTATGCCAAGCGGAAAGAAAAAATTAGTAAGGAGTGTAATATTATTAAAGCCACATTGATTCATAACCTAAAAATGTTTATCATGAAAAGTTACATATTTATTAAAAGAAATTTAGAAGCTTTCTACATAAAATAAATTGAAGTAGTATCTAAAGACTTATGTATAAAAAAGGTATATTCAGCTTAAAGTACTTTACTCTAAAATGAAAAAATTAAAAGTTTCTATTAAAAGTTCCATTATACAAAACCAGCTTCTAAAAATGCCACAATATTCGCGCAGCTCTTTTTAATGAGTTTAAATGTAATTATAATATACAGCAGAATTTGGTTAATGATGTTTGATTCGCCAAACATATAAAAAAGTTCCAATTATAATAATATGTCTGGCCTACCTTAATTATTCTGAGTATTCATTAGAATTTAAAATCACTTGTCACTTTGTTTTTTTATTATCTATTTCATAGTTATTCTGGAAAGATTTCTTATCAAAAACAAAATAAGTTTCCCTTCAGTTTATTTATATCTCTAATGATCCAAGATGGCTGCCTAATTTTATTTTATATTACAATACCTTTATAATAACAGCTGGCTATTGGTTTTAGTAATTACTAATTTAATTATTATCATTGAGCGTTGATGCAATATTAAAAAAACAGGATAATGACAAGCCTTTTTTGGCATTAGATCTACTTAAATTATTATTACCCTTTAATTATTTAAGTTGCTTCAAAAATGAAATTTATATTTTTGTTTTTGAAGTATAGCTCAGAATTTTTTGTGATATATTCATATCTTCTATATGAGCCCCTTTATTATAAAAGTAAGCCACTATTGTGTTTTCTTACCACATCTTGAAAGCCTACTACCTCACAAATAATGATGATCATAATTTTTTATAAATTGTTAATGTTTTTTTACTCTTGATACGCGACAGTTATACCTTTTAAGTGACATGCGTGAACCCTTACTTGCATTTAATGTGTCCTCAGTTGGGGTTGTGTGAAAGAAATGTTTCATAAAGACCATGTCCTCCTTTTTGATATAATTAGATATTATAGGAGTCTATATGTATAAGATCTCCAGTGAATTGTAAAATGCTGGAAAGAAGTTAACTATCAACAAAATAGCTTCCTTATAATCCTATACATATTCTTTATTCTTGAATGTGTACTTGATTGTATTATAATGTTCTTCTTGCCATATCAATGAGTAACTAGAACCCAAAAATGATGCCTGTAGAGCATACATAACTAATCAGTAAATCAATTGGCAACCATTTGTCAAGAAATTAATATTACTGGATGATAAGCCATATATCCAGTGATTGTATCATACAAGTTGAGGTGAGCCTTAAATTTGCAGAAGATTATGTTGATGTTAAGTAAATTAATTGAAGTACCAATAGTTTGGCAAAATGAGTGAATTCTGATGAAACCTTGAGATAGAATAAAAGCTCCTAAAATGTAACAAACAGGATATTACTAAGTGAAAGGTTTGATATTGACTACAAATACTGAGGATAAAAGTTAAGTGGGAGAATAATAAGGGTGAGTTTTTTTAGTGGCATAATAAGGAGGAAACGTTGGCAGAGATAGTCGCGATTTATTATAAATAAATTAGTGTCAGTTGGTGTGATAGCTCCATATTTTATGCATCATTTTTATTACAGGATTGGCAATACTCATATTGTCCGTCCGTTGCCCAGTTATGATTAACTGGTGAAATAAGCATAGTGGATCTAAGAGATACCACAAAAAAGTTAACAGTGGTGCTCTTTATAGGGGGCCACCTGTCAACTTTAGTACATGGAAACTAGGGAATCATGACAAGCCCCCACTTATTACGTCAAAATTTAATTGGGCTTATATGATTGATTATTGAGGAACCAATTGAGACAACTAATGAAGGACTGGCATTATTTATGGTGATGGAACCAGGTGATGAGGACCTCAGAATGAAACTGCATATAGCAGCTTGCCCCATGTTAGTGTTAGACCAACAGGGCAGATCCATAAACATAACCCCTCAGCAACTGTGGGGTATCATGGAATGGCTCTTGCGGGGTTACCGCCTCTACAAAGATGTGTGTGAACATGACCTGAAGATGCTTTATAACTGAAGTGACCAAAAAGCCAATTATGAATTGTATATGTCTTTATTTTGATGCTACCACAACGGAGCTCTCTTTCCAGGACAGCACACATTGAAGTGAGAAATACCTGATAGTATACATTCAGCTTTAATTTCCAAATACTTCATTTGTTGGACGACATAATTTAGAGACTGGCAATATCATGAGCTTTATTCAGGCAAACAGAACAACACTCGCCTCCTACTTGAATGGCTCAACCACTCTCTCTCAAAATCCAGTGGTTGCTTGTGCGCATAGAAAGTCATGTGTGGATATCATCATCACCTGGACGAGTTAGTTTCACCTTTGAATCATGAGTTACCCTGAGTAATAGAAAAATGTTATATCCGCATGGGATTTTGGGAAAATGGATATGAGATGTTCCAACACTGGGTTGTAATATTGAGTGCTTTATGGTAGAAATGTCTGAATAGGTGGAAGAAATTGACACAGTGGTGTCATGGATGAGATACTGATTTTACCCTGTTCAAGTGGCAGATGACAGATCACGCTGACACCAAGCGCTTGAAATAGTCAGCTTTGTGCAGAGTGGAGTAACCAGCAGACGTCTGACCATGTGGCAATCTCTTTTTCTGGTGACCTCGAACTACAGCCAATTCTTAATCCTGATTATTCAGTGGTAGAGCACTAGTCAAGAAGCTTAAGGCTGAACCATTACTCTTTTCTTCATAGAGATGGTGGAGTACGCGGATTGTGTATATTCTTGGATAACCTTCAACGGTTGAATGAGGAGTTGGTTTAGGTGTGAGCTGCTTTAATCAATCAAGTGGATAAAGAAAACCAACAAGAGCACGAAACTAACCAGAAGAATGTGAGACTTCAGGACTCATTGGAGGATGTCCTCTTACAACTTCATAAAATGGAGTGTAACCTGGACACAGAGTGAGAATGCTGCCACAAATTACAGAAGGAGTTCAAAGATCCTGGGCAGGGGGCAAGTGATAAGCGGTGTTGGTGCTATTCAGTCAAAGCGGAGTGGTGTAATAGACAAACTTTTCACAGAACGGACTGGTGAGGAGGTAAGGGTGCAGTCAGTGGCAAGCCTGGAGAAAAATGCTATGGATCGGCCAGCGAGTACCCCCCAGGGGTCATGGTAATCCCTCCCCTTAATCCAACCTCTTCTTGGTCTACTTTGGCGGATTTACATCTGTAAAAATTTACTTAAAGGTTATTATCAGCAAGCAACCCTAGTAATCTTTTTACTGCACAGGTTCAATTTCTTGTGCACTTCTTTCATGTTGTATAGTATATTAGATTACCAGTTGATAATAGTATAACAACTATTATCCATAAATGAGTAGGAATTCTTATATCTTGACCAACGCTCAGCCAGTATTCCCGATTAAATACTTGAATGATTAGATCTAGGGATTCATTCCCTCATTTTTTCCAAACCAATCTTCTTGAGATTCCCTGATGACAGTCTTTTTGGTTCAACACACAGTCAGCAGCAATCCCCCAATTGTTTCTCCTTCTTCTCTAGATCCCCACTTAGATCTTTACTCTTTTATCTAAGAGTTTCCAATTATTTCACATAGTAATAATATCCTTGAGAAGAATAGCACAATGGAAAGCTAATAATAGTTTACTACTTAAACTATATACTGGATGAAAAAGTATAAAACTTCTTTACTAAATGCTTTTCTTGTAATTACTGTTTTATTTTGTAAGTGAATCCTAGGGAATTTATAGTGGGAATTTTGTCTAACCCTTGTTTGACACCTCTTTGATGAAATGACAGACATTGCCATTGAATCACCCATCCTCATCTCAGCAGCGATGGTACTCCCTATTTGGCTAGGATTTCAACATTGGACATCCTCAAGACCAAAACGTAAAGAGTCAGAAAATGTGTCCCTAACATTTTCCTCTTGATCCAAGTGAACCAACCATTTTTGCTAGTGTAAAAACCGCGGGGTTTCTACTGGTGCACAAGTTCACTTAACTATTAGTTCTAGGAATAAACTTGATTTTTCTAATTGTATGAAGACAATTAGCCTAGTCAAGTTCAGGTAATTGGGTAGCTTTGGCCCTACTCTGGCAATATAAAAGGATTTAAGTGACTTTGGCCTCACTCTGGTATTAACACTTAGATGGAAGACTTCTTCACAACTTCACTATGATGTAGACAATCCACAAATTGGAAACTATGAAGTATTCACAGTACTAAGGTGTTTTTTATTAGTAGAGAGGGAATATTAATAGGGTAAAATGATGAAGGACATGTGTTATGGGGTACTCATGGTAACCACGAAGTTCTCAGCATGCCTAGCTGACAGAAAAGGGATATCCATGAGGTTCTTGGCACACCTAGCCAATGAAAAGGGATATTGGTTCAATTTCAGGAAATATTCTATCTGATATTCATGAGGAATAGCATAATTATATCGCTATTTGTATCAGTCCACATGTTGACTACCCAACCCAATAATTTCCCATGAGTAATTACCCATTTCTTGTTAATTTACTCATCTCCAAATTGTCAGCAACAATACCCAACAAAATTGTAACTGTAATTATCATCAGATATGATCTTATGAGAATTACAATTAATCATTTAATTGGTGATTATCGCCAATGAGATGGAATAATCAATCAACATCTCAAAGCTTAATCATTAAGCTAAATTAAATAAATGAACCAATTAATTAAAATAAATTGAAGCTTAATTAATCCCAAGCTGGATAATGTGGTCATATGAAAATTCCCACATATCTTCCCGCTTGACCAGATTATCAGCTAAAAAATCTTCATCAAATAATTCCTTCTACGAACAAATCTTATCTACTATGAATGAAGCAAACGCCTCCCATTTTTGAGTGTTGTCACAAACTGCTCAAAGAGGTATCCTTTCCACTCCAGCTAGATCTAGCCCCCTGAGTCAACTTGATTTAGCAATCCCCACTTCTTCTCTTTCCCTTTGCTGCTTATTTGCAGAATCTACCTCAGGTTTAAAGAATTTGGTTTTGGCTTGCTCTATCCCTTGCAAGTATCTGATCTCAGATCAACTTTGGCGACCCCTTTCACAACATCATCGTTCAACCTCCCTCCCCCCAGAGGCATTGAAGAGGAGCTCACAATTCACAACCCAAGGCTTAAAAAATAAAAATAAATTTAAAGTAACTTCTCTCTTTTTACTATTATTACTATTTTGTTGTTTTTTATCCACTTTTTTCAGTATTTTACTTTTTTCTTATATATATATTTTTAATACCATTCCTTAAGAAATTTGCTGTGTACTCTATTTTCACACAACCATTGGATATATTCCTGATTGTGTAGGCATCATTCACCATTTTTGCAATAACCTCAAATGGTCCTGACCATAATGCATCTAGCTTATTTCAGTGACTGAACCCATGAGTATCACAATAGGCTACTTGATATCCAACGGTAATTTCCCTAATAGTGGATCAACTCTTATCATCAGCTTTTTTAGCATGAAATCTTCTCTTGATTGTTGTATCATAGGCTTGAGATTGTAGATCCACTATTATGTTTGCAAGTCAATATAGATATTTATCAGCGCTCATCCCCAGAGTTGGCTCCACTGCTGAATAGAGAATTGGTGGCAATGCTTCTCTATGACTGTACAATAATTTGAACGGCGTTTTTCCTGTTGCTGAATGGAAACTGATATTATATGCAAAAGTTACCAGACTTAGATAAGACACCCAAGATGATGCTTTACCTGAGATCAGCTTCCTTAGCATAGCGTCAAGTGTCCCATTGACTCATTCCACAACTTTGTTTGTTTCAGGCCAATATGGTGCAGACACCACCCCCTTAATTCCCATAAGTTCATTCAGGTATGGAATTATGAATGAGGTAAAATTAGTCCCATTGTCACTCAGCAACACTTGGGGACACCCATGTTGGTATATCACCTGCTCCAGGATGAATTTGGCGTTACTTAAGGAATCTTCTTGACACAAGGCTCAGGTTTTGACTCATCTTGTAAGGTGGTTGATCACTACTATTATGTAACGTACACCGCCTGTACTCACACTTAGTGGTCCCATAATGTCAATTGAAATCATGTGCCAAGCAAACCCTGGCTTCACTAATCAGTAATTTGTCATGTTTACATGGGGCTTATGGATCTGACATTCCATGCAACAGGTGATATAATTGGTAACATCAAAAATCAGTGACTCCCAATAGTAGTATTGCCAGAGATGTTCAAGTGTCTTCTTTAACACATTATGTCTGACAACCTTGTGGGCAGCCCAAATTATCTCAGTGCATTCCGATGGTTTCAGAAATATAAGCCTCTTTTCATTCATTATTTTGAATAATTGTCCATTAATGAGCTCGGTATTTTCCATTGCCTTCTTTAACACTTTTTAAATTTTGATTGGCTCTTCCTGAAATTCCCCATGGATCATTCGCTTGAATAGGTCATCAGCACAATCTTACGCAGCAAGAACGGTTGGCAACATAGACAGACCATCAGCACTCTGATTCTTATCTATCGCCTGATGTTCTATCTCAAAGTCATAGGCCTGTAACTTCAAAGCCCACCGTGCCAATCTCCTTTCTGTTTCTTTAAGGTTATGAAGCCATTGGAGAGAGGTGTGGTCGGTCACAAACTTGAAGTGTGTTCCATAGATATAGACTTAAAACTGCTTGCATGCATAGATAACCACAAGACACTCTCGCTCTGTAACTGTATAGTTCCTCTCAGCCTTCAACAGTGTTCAGCTGACATATGCAACTGGGTGTTCATCCCCCTTGTCATCTACTTGGCTAAGGATGGCTCCTATTGCCATCAATGACGCATCCAACTGAATAATGAATGGCTTTTCAAAATTCAGGTATTTCTAAAATTGGACTCATTATCAAGCATTTCCTTAATTCATTGAATGCAAGCTGAGCCTCATTACTACAGACAAATCCCTTCTTCAGATCTTTCAATAGGTGGAAAAGCGGCTCAGCTATTTTTGTGAAATCTTTAATGAATCGGCGATAGTAGCTGACCATTCTAAGTAAACTTGAATATTGCGTATGCTCTTGGGGACTGACATCCAATTAATTGCTTCTATCTTTTGGATTTGGGGCTTAAGTCCCTCAGCGTTAAAAATGAATCCTAAGTATTCTAATTCCTCCTTAAAGAAATGGGATTTTATTGGCTTGATTTTGTTTTGCTGAAGACAGTCACTTGAATACATCCTCAAGATGTTGTAGATGATTGGTAAACGTTCATCTGAATACATTAATGTCATCCAGATAGACTAGGACACAGGACAGCTTTAAATCTGACAAAATTGTGTCCATAGCCCATTGAAATATTGCGGGGTGTTGCATAAGCCTTGAGGCATCCTCATCGGCTGATACAACCCCTGTGCTGTGATAATAGCACACTTCTCTTGGTATTCTGGGGGAATATCTATCTGCCAATATCTGGAGATTAAGTCCATGGCGGAGAAAAAGTTGGCTCCTCCTAACTGATCCAGCGTGTCATTGATCCTAGGCATAGGGTACAAGTCCTTTTTCGTGATTTTATTTAACCGTTGGTAATCTATTATGACTCAATCTGAACTGTCTTTCTTGACTATCAATATATGACTCACCCATGGGCTGGATGACGGTACAAGCATTCCATGCTTCAAGAGTTTTTCAATTTCTTTGCCTACTACTGCCTCTGCCACCCTAGACCGTCAAATAGTCCTTAATAAAATCAGCTATTATCCCCAGTATCAACTCAGTGCAAAAAATCCTTCACACACCCAAGATCATGGTCATCCTGCGCAAAAATAACTCAGTATTTCTTGAATTAGGCCAGAACTTCATCATTCTGGTCTTCCATTAATCCAGATAATCAATCCCGTTTGAACAGCGTATGGAATTCCCATCATTTTCTTTTGGATATCCCAATTCGTCCAATTCACCAAATTCATAGAAGGAACAAATCTCTGATACCGGTTTTAGTTGGGCGAATACAACCACCTGGTGTCCTTTGACCTTTATTGGAGAAATTCCTAGATTAGCTAAAAGGACCTTAATCTCCTCATGACCAGGGATTAAAATTCCTGGGGCTACCCAAGGTTCAATCCTCGATTGTTGCCAAGGAGCTTCAATTTCTGAATATAAATGCTCTGGGATCTCCAAGGTCAGTCTGGTCTCCACGATTTTTTGCATTCCTAGCTGAATTATGACAGCTTCTTTAGAACATATTGGGATCCCAAGATTTTTGTTACATATTTAGGTAATTTCTGGGCTTTTCTTCTGACTAATTTGTAACTGATAGGTAGTATTCCATTCTTATAGACTAAGTTGATGAAATTGTTCTGTCTATTAAGGGGTCTTTCCCCTCACGTTGATATACCAGCGGCAACATCTGCCCCAGAATCGTCAAAGTGTCTTTCTCAAAGTCACATTTGACCCCATACTTCCGCATGAAGTCAGTGCAATGAATATGTCATAATTCTGGTTGGCTAGAACAATTGCTGGCACTGATATGACTAGGGATCCAAACTGTAGCGGTAGAGTGCTATAAGCCCCACAGGAAGATGTAGAGTCAGGGCCTGCCATCCCGTACTGCTTCCAATGCTCCAAATCTGGTTTGGCCTTTAATTTCTTTACTAATTTGGTTGATACTATATTAATCGGCGCTCCACTGTCGATTATTGCTCTGACGGGGTTCAGTTCACCAAAATATCCATATACATGCACTCAAAAAAATAATATAAGCTATTGTTTACTGCATGTATAGCAGATTTGTTGGCCAAATACAGGGTATTAATTAACTGTGCTGATATATCAGGGAACTTTTCTCAAATTGTTTCAATTGGAATTAATACATTAACTCCATTTAACTTGGTATCCAATAAGTCCATCTCATCTTCAGCGTTTTGGACCCTCTCCAATATCTGTTGGGCATATGGGCGAGCTACCTCCTGTATAATTTTGGGGGCAATCTCCTTCAATTTTGATCTCATTATTACATTTACATCTTGGTACACAATCTGATGAAGGGGATCTAATCTAGGCTCATCCGCAAATAGGTCTAACTTGTCTAAACTATATGATTTATCCAGGGGAGCTTGGCTACCTGCAGTTCTAGACTTTTCTACATCTATACTGCATGGTCTTTTCCCTGCCCATCAGAAGTTTCTGTTTATCAGTATGCTGGACTAAGTTAACCTGATCCTTTGGTTTGTGTTGTACACAGTTATTGGTGAAGTTCCCAGGCTGTCCACACTTATTGCAAGTTAAATGAGGCTTAAATGGTTTAGCTCCTTCATTCAGTTTATCTTGATTCCCACGATTGTTGAAATCTCTTGATTTGTCAGGGAATCGTCCTGATCCCTTATTATTTTTTGACTGGTTATTCAGCTTATATGTATGATTTGGTGCATCAAACGTTGCTGATAATAACTCTTAGTTGTTCTACCATTTGAGCAATGGTGTATTTACTGGTCAAAGTGGAAAACAGCATTTGGTGTAATTCTCAATGAGGGCGCAATGCGTTTTGCATCACAATTCTTCCGTCAAAATTGGTCATCATATTGGCCCCATTGAGGATCTAAGCTTCCTCATAGAAACAATTGGCAAACGCACCCACGGTTTCATCCTTTTAAAATTAGATGCAAATGAATTCTTGTTTCCAAGCTGCCATCTTATCTGGACTACCAAATTCGGTCATAATCGCCTCCTTCACCTCCCTATAACTCCAGTTCTCCCCACAAAGGTAAGGCAAAACTAGGTTTTGGCATGAATTATCGAGACAATTCATGACAGTGACAGCTTTTTGTTGGTCACTATAACCATGCATCATCATTTCAAATAACCAGAAGAAGGCAGGTGCATTATCCCAATGGAAAACAGGAAACTTCAGAGTACTCTTGAAATCTTCAAATAATAATTGGACCAGCACTTCTAATCAGGATTTGACCATACATTGGAGTTACTTTGGGTGTTACTTCAGGAAGTGCTTCAAAGATCGGTGGTATTTCCTATACAGATTGGACAGTGCTGTCAGCGATACTATCTGCTTCAATGGATGCCAATTCCTCCTCAAATAAATTTGCCTCATGGTACTCATCCTGTGAACAAGTACACTTAGAGTCTTCGAGGTTATCCAATCATCTCAGAATTCTATCTTCCCAAGCCAAGCGTTTTTGGTAGTTTTCCCATAGTTGATGATTCTTATTAATTTCTTATAAAGTTGCTTTCAGAGTTTCAACTTCTTTCTGCAACTTGCCCTCTTGGGTTAGACATGTAATATATGCTCATACAATTCTCGCTTCTCTTTTTTTATAATTGGACATTTCATCATTTAATTTTATGACTTTCAGTTTCAACAAATCTAACTCAGATTGAGTTGCCAATTCTAAAGCATTCTTGTTGACGATTTCTATTTCCATGTGAAGCTTATTGATTTAAGCTCTCATCTCTTCATTGAGTTGTTTAAATTTTTTCCATATCATTGACGGTATTCATAATTTCCACTTTTCCTTTAACTAAATTGAGCAAGACTGTGTGAGTTTTGGTGTTGGCTGCATCCATTGGAACAGCTGCCTCCTGGCTTAATTCAAATCAGCGATATTCAATTCAGCTAATTGACAATGCTTATCCACATCATGTTTCCATTGTTAATTGAACCCAATTTTGTTGATGATCTCCTCAACTATTCCCCAAAGTTTTGTAATTAATTCAGCCACCAGACTCTTGATTTGGGTGTTTGATTGATGGACACACTGTGATGTGGAATCCAAACCAATGAAAATCTGCTGAAAACTGACATCTAATTGTCACATTAGCGCCTGCTGTTGTACACTGTTATTTTAAGTATACTCAACAAGATTGGCGATCACTGCCTGCTGCCATACTTGAATGGCTCTCATGCTTTGTGTAGTCAGCTGTACATATTTGATAATATAATTGCAAATATTACCAACGCTCCAAAAGTATCCTATTAATGTTGAAGTATTCATGTTAAGGAAGTTTTCAAAGTGTCATCTTCGCTCTTTCTGATTGGTAGTGTGGTGGAATAATCCACAGCTTCTGTCTAATATATTGGTCAGAAAAATTTGGAATCCTCTCATTAGGATATCAGTGATGCTGGGTATATTATCTTAGATTTGCTCCAAAGGTGGTTCATAAATAGTTATGGCGTTCTCATTTACTCCAATCATTGATAAATGGATGTATTGAGGATCCATCAGCATTCCAGCATTTAGTTGGATGTTTCCCCGGCGGTCTGCTGATGACCCTGTTTCTTCATCTCTTCGATGTTCTATATTAGTTAGATAATCTGGTGTTGTTATGTTCTTATAAACTTGACTCAGACCCTGTAGTGAGCACCACATGTAAAAACCGCGGGGTTTCTACTGGTTCACAAGTTTGCTTAACTATTAGTTCTGGGAATAAACATGATTTTTCTAATTGTATGAAGACAATTAGCCTAGTCAAGTTCAGGTAATTGGGTAGCTTTGGCCCTACTCTGGCAATATAAAAGTATTTAAGTGACTTTGGCCTCACTCTGGCATTGACACTTAGATGGAAGACTTCTTCACAAATTCACTATGAAGTATACAATTACCAACTGAAAACGATGAAGTATTCACAGTACTAAGGTATTTTTATTAGTAAAGAGAGGGAATATTAATAGGGTAAAATGATGAAGGACATGTTATATGGGGTACTCATGGTAACCATGAGATTCTTGGCATGCCTAGCCGATGGAAAGGGATATTGGTTCAATTTTGGGAAATATTTTAGTTGATATTCACAAGGAATAGCATAATCAAATCGCTATTCATATCAGTCCACATGTTGGCTACCCAACCTGATGATTTCCCATGATTGATTACCTATTTCGAGTTAATTTACTCATCTCCAAATTGTTGGGAACAATCCCCAACAAAATTGTAGCTGTAATTATCATCAGATATGATCCTATGAGAATTACAATCAACCATTTAATTGGTGATTCACGCCAATGAGATGGAATATTGATCAACGTCTAAAAGCTTAATCAATAAGCTAAATTAAATAAATGAACCAATTAATTAAAATAAATTGAAGCTTAATTAATCCCAAGCTGGATAATGTGGTCATATAAAAATTCCCACAGCTAGTGACCTGCTTAGGTAATGTAACTAATACCCATTAAGGCAGGTCACACACCAACTGATTGATTTGCTAGATGCAGGCAGCATCACTAACCTTGCAACTTGCTATTCATTCCCAATCAGTCAGTGATGAAACCCAACCAACCCCAATTGGTACACCTGATAGTTAATCACTATCAGATGCCCCTATTTTGTTGGCAACTCCACCCAATGAGATCTTAAGTAATTGTCCGTATCAATTCCTGATGGATACAGCCAGGTGAATATCCCAAAATACTGAATGTAGTTACTTTAAAGCTCAAAATCAACTGATTTCCAATTCAATTCTCTTTAGGGAATTATCCCCTAGTGATTCCTGGTAATCTAGCAGGCTGGAAATATGGGTAAAAATCCCAACATATCCCCCCTCTTGCCTAAATTTCCAAAGAGAAAAGGACTGGGGCGTGAGAACACTGCTTTGGACACTTGGTTGAATACTTCATTCGCTCAAGCAGAGTATGATCATCAGTACTCAACACTGCTCAGGATGACCTTTGGCAATCAGCGCTCTTCCTCATCCTCCTTGCTACTGCCTACTCAGAGCGCGGTCCCCATTATCTACTGTCATGCTGGGCTGATCAATTTACTTGTGATGATACTAGTCCTGGGATCTGGTTTTCCCCCTGTCGGGTATATGACCCACTTTCATATTCAGGATTCTTGGTCCAGCGACCTTGATTTCCTGATTTACTCTTCATCCTAGACAGGAGACTCTTGCCGTTGATATTCATTTTGTGGCTCAATTGAGAATACTTATTTATATTTGTCCTCATTATGTCTTTCATAACCTCTTGGCTCAAGTCATTCCTAATTCTTCTCTTGGAGAGCTTATCCCATTAATTTTGAGATTAATTTTCCTGAAATTGGAGCCTAATGGATTATAGAGTGCATAATGTCAACTTCTATATAAGTCCAACATCCCCTCTCGTCCAGCTCATATGTCATATTCCAAATCACACTACCAACAGCTCCTCAACAGTCTGTCTGATCCAGACCTCTGTCTCTTCCAGCAGATGAGTTGGGATGCTTGGCGGAACCTCTTTTATGGTCCTTCCAGGACTCATACCCTAGTCTGGCACCAGCGGCTAGTCCTTCCATCAAATTACTGGAAATGGTAACCAATCCCTCCAATACCAGGATTGTGATCATTTTGAACAACTCACAGCTGATTCTTCCTCTTCAGTCAATTCCAGAGATGGATTTCAAAACTATCCTGGATTCAGCTTCTTTCACTGATGCACCAACCATTGTCATGGGTGCTCTGGAGATTATGCCGTTTGCTCTTGATTGCTCTTTTCTTGCTGGGTCGGACCTGTTTCCTGATTTCCTCTTTCAACTTGGACAATATTACAAACCCGCTGTTCTGGCTACTGAGCTCACCATCAGTAACAGTATTCATTTTGAGCTCCCCTAAGCTGAACTCCAGGCCCAAGTCACTGAGGCTTTGTCCCTAGAACCAAATCCCTCTGATCTTGATAACATCCTGGATTGGGATACCACCACTTATGCTCTTCGCTTTGCTAGCCAAGTTATTCAAAGTTGGTCCACGAAGCTTCCAACCTCTCCTGGGTTTCACCACTCCTTCAGCTTCAGCTTCCAAGAAGCCCATAGTTATTGCTTTCAGGATGCCATTTTCTCCATGCATGACTATCTCTTTGCTGGCACTTCTCATCAGTATCTTCCGCTGATTGCTTTAGTAGGGGGCATGATTTGGCAACCCCCGTCAAGAATCCCTTGTTCACTGTGGCCCATATGTCCAGTGTTCTTGATGAATCTCATTGTCAGGCGCTCAAGACCAATCTTCCAGATCCAGTACTATATCAGAAATTACTTGGGGGATGTGCTGAATGCCTCTTCTTATCTATTGCTTTTATCCCCACTCTGGGGTTTTGCAATTGGCTTCTTCTGACATTTCAATTTCCCTTCCCCTAGTCACTTTCTCACAGGGCTCTGCGTCTTCTCAAAGAACGTGGTTTCATGTAGGTCTAACCCTTGCTAGCATCCGATCTCACATCAATTTCAATGGGCTGTTCATTCCTACATCAATTCATCCTCTTTCTCCCAAGAGGCGACATAGGCGGAATTACCCCCATATCAAGGACAAATAATAAAAGTAAATTTTTATAAAACTATATTGGTTCTTTCTAAGAATTTTACAATCCTTTTTTCCCAATATCTTTTATCAATTTTTTTTATTTAAATTCTTCTTTTTTCCATGGGACTTGACCTTGTTTCAGTTCAGCAATCCATCTTTCTTAATTTTTTCCCCAAACTGGGTCCTAGGTACTTAAACCTGCCAGTTTTCTATGGTTCAGAGGTCTTGATTTCGGACTTAACCATTTAGATTGGTTCAGAAGGTCCTTTTTTTGGACTTGACATAATCATCAGGACATGACCAACTTAATGGCTCATCAGTCCGTTGGGAACTCTTTTTATTTTTTTTGTTGATCCATCACTTCAGATACTTAGCATGAACTCAATTCACTATTCTGCCATCTATGAGATTCTTGATTGACTAGTACTAAAAAAAAGAGATTCTTGATTGAGTAGTCATCAGTTGCCATCTTGGCAATAACTTCAAATGGACCCAACCACAACGCATCTAGTTTGATTCTTCTTCCAAAATCATGTATATTGCAATTGGAAACTCTTTCACCTATTTGATATTCTGCTAAGGCTGGTCAGTTCTTATCATCCATCAAGTTCGCTCATATCCTTTTATTCAACATAGTATCAAATGCTTGCAATTGCATATCAATCAGGAGATTTTTAGTCAGTTCAAGTACTGTTCAACACTCATCCCAGGCGTTGGTTCCACCACCAAATATAAAACTAGTGTCAACGCGGCCTTTCTCCAATACAACAACTAAAACGGCGTTTTTCCCATCACTGTATGATGACTTATGTTGTAAGCAAATGTCACTGAACTATTATACATTCTCCATAAGGAAGTTCTTCCTGCAAACAGCTTCCTCAGAATCACAGCCAGCGTTCCATTCACCCAATCGACCAGATCATTTGTCTCCATCTGGTAGGGTACTGACACAACTCCTCTGATCCCCATTATTTATTAAATCTTGGGATCCATGAGATTTGAAGTTTGTCCTATTATCTCTAAGCAGGACCTGTGGACATTCATGTCAATATACCACTTGATCCAGGATGAATCTCGCAGTACTGGTAGCATCTACTTTTGTTAGGGCCTTCATCTTGACCCATCTTGTCATATGGTTGATGGCAGCTATAATGTACTTGACTCTCCCTGTGCTCATCGTCAGTGGTCCCATTACATCAATGGACACTGTATGCCAGGCAAATCCAGGCCAGACCAGTCGGTATCCAGTTGTATTCTTATGTGGCTTGTGCAGCTGGAACTCCACACAACAAGCTAGATAAATCCGGACATCATAGTTGATGGACTCCTAGTAATAGTACTGGCGAATATGAACTGTTGTTTTTCTCAGGCCTCCATGCCTGACAACCTTATGAGTGGCTTGTACAATAGCTTCTCTTTCATATGGCTTTGGGAATAATAACCGCTTCCTGTTAATTTTCTTAAACACTTGTCCATCCATGGTCTTAGTGTTTTCCATCGCTTTCCAAAGTGCACCTTGGATTTCTCAGGGCTCATTCCTTATTTCTATCGACCATTCTCTGGAATAGCTTATCTGCATGCAGGTATACCATCTGGAACATTGGTAACTGCAATAAGCCAACCGCATTCTGTCGAGAAGTCCCTGCTTGGTAGACAATCTCATAATTATAAGCCTGTAGCTTAAGTGCCTATCAGGCCAATTGTCCTTCTGGCTCTCTCAAATTGTGAAGCCAACGCAACAAAGAGTGGTCCGTCACCACTTTAAATTGTGTTCCATGGATGTACACCTTAAACTGCTTACATGCATAAATGACTGCAAGGCATTCATGCTCAGTTATGGTGTAGTTCCTCTCAGCGGCTGAGAGTGTCCAGCTAACATACGCTTCAGATGTTTGTCCCAAATTTTGTCTACTTGGCTTAGTACAGCGCTGATCACCATCAATGAAGCATTGGTTTATATAATAAGCTCTTGATCAAAATTTAAATATTTCAGAATCAGAGAATCTATTAAATACCAGCATAGCTCATTAAAGGATTCCTGGGCTTCTTCATTCCATACAAATCCTTTTTTCAAATCCTTCAATAGATGGAATAAGGGCTTGGCTATTCAGGAGAAGTCCTGAATAAATCTTCTGTAGTATCCAACCATCCTAAGAAACACTTGGATGTCTCGGACACTCTTTGGAACAGCCATCCATTCTATGGCTTCTATCTTCTGGGCTTGCGGCTGCAAGCCACTAGAGTTGATCATGAATCCCAGATTTTAACTCTTTTTTAAAGAAGTGGCACTTCCTCAGCTCAATCTTCAGGTTAGCTGAGGACAGTCACTTGAATATTTCTTCCAAGTGGTGTAGGTGATCAGTAAACGTCCTACTGAACACATTAATATTGTCCAAGTATACCAGGATGCACGACAACTTCAAGCCACTCAGTATAGCGTCTATGGCCCTCTGGAACGTTGCAGGCGCTGCATAGACCCTGGGGCATCCTCATCGGTTGGTACAGCCCCTGCGCAGTAATAATCGCGCATTTTTCCTGGTCTTCTTTTGCAAGTCAATCTTCCAATATTTCAAGATTAGATCTATCACGGAGAAATACTTTGCTTCTCCTAATTGATCTAGCGCATCATTGATCCTCAGTAGGGAATATGAATTCTTCTTTATAATTTTATTCAGCTTTCAGTAGTCAATAACCACCCAGTTGGAGTCATCCTTTTTCTTCTTGATTAGAATTGGACTTGCTCAGGGACTTGACGATGGAACTAGAAGGCCATAATTCACTAGTTTGCTGATTTCATCCTCCACTACCGCTTTGGTGGCTTTCAGTCATTGGATCGGTTTTGTTCTGATCAGCAAATTTTCCCTGGTGTCGACCTTGTGGATCACATCTTGTGCACATCCCAAATCGTGGTTGTCCTGAGAGAACACTTCCCAATACTTTTCGAATAGCTTGAGCTCCTCCTCTGGCTGGCCTTCTGACAGATCAGCGAGTTGCTCTTGATTAACCAATAGGTTGATGTTCTCAGTTACCCCAGCCAGTAATCCCATCTCATTGAGAATCTCAAAATTGTGAGATCTTCTCAATTTGGCTTTCAGGATAAGATGAACAAATTTGATGATCTGATTCTTCTTGATCATCATTGGTTTTTCACTTAAGTTCGCCAGGAGAACTCGAATTTCTCCACGGCCTGGCATTATTATCCCAGGAGCCACCCAAGGCTCCACTCTGGTCTTCTTCTAGGGGCTTCTGACCTCCCCATACAACATCTCAGGTATCTCTGATATCAACCCCTTGTCAACTATCATCTGTGATCCTGGTGGTATAGTCCTCTCATTCTTGAGCCTTAGTAGAATCCCCTGGTTCTCTAGGATTTTCACTGAATTTCTCGTCGCTTCCTACCAACTAATTGGTACTGAATCAGGACAATGCCATCATTGTATATTAAATTGATGAAGTTGTTTCTCTGATTCAGCAGAGCTTCACCATCCTTCTGATATACCAATGAGAACGTCTGATACAATATGGTCAATGTATTATCCTCAAAGTTACATTTAACTCTGTACTTGCGTAGAAACTCTGTTAAAATCAGAAAATCATAGTTTTGGTTGGCCAAAACTATTGCTGATGCAGATACCACCAAAGACCCAATCATAGTGGCAATGTGATATATGCTCCACAGGAGATGGTGGTGGTCGAGCCAGCTGTCCCATATTCCTTCTTATGTTCCAAATCTGGTGAGATCTTCATCTTTTACTAGCTTGGTAAAGATAACATTGATGGGTGCTTCGCTATTGACAATCACCCTCATCTGCACTTGATTCACTTGTATTTCTATACATGTACATTCAGAGTATTGCAATTTAGTGTTTACTGAGTGAATAGCGGTGTTATTAGCTGAATCAAGAGTGTGAATAATTTGTGCCAATAAATCAGGAAATGATTCTTTTATTGCGCTGAGGGTGATTGACAGATTGGCCTCATCTAATCAGACTTCAGATAATTCTTCAGGATTCTTGGCAGTTCGAATCCTGTCCACCAGTTGTCAGGCATACAGCCAGACAAATTCCTTGATTATCTTGGGGTTGATGCTCTTCACTTCAGCTCTGGTCATGGCATTTACATCCAAATTGACCACTTGATACAGCTGATCCTGTTCGTCATCCATGAACAGATCGCTGATATCAATTTCCTCAGTCATGATGTCAGGAGAAACAGGCTTCTCTGCATCTCTAGAATGATCCCCATCTATGCTGTGGGCCCTTTTCCAGATTCCTTAGTGGCAGCTGACTCTTTTTCCTGTACCACGTTGATCTGATCCTTCAGCTTCTTACAGTGCACAGAGAAATGTCCTTTCCCACCACATTGATAGCTGACCTCTTCCTTCTTATTCAAACATTTGAATTCTTTGGGCTTATTTTCTGGCACAGTTCGGTTGATTATCTCTTTAGCTCCTTTGTTATCCTTCATGTGATTCAGATTGCGTACCAGATTTGATTTGAAGCTTCTATTTGGGGCATTAAATGTCGCTCACAAAATCTTCAAGTTATCAACCATTTGTGAAGTAGTTATTTCCATCATGAACATAGAAGACATCATGAGATGAAAATTGAAATAGGGCCAAAGGGCCACTTGCAAGGCGATTCTAGCATTGAAGTCGTCAAGTACTTTCACTCTGACCAGGATCTGTGACTTCTGGTAAAACTGATCTGTGAAGCTTGATAGAGAATCATCTTTATGGAACTGGATTCCCATAAATTCATGTTTGTACTTGACATGTGTGTCAGACTCCCAAATTCTTTCATGATGGCTGCCTTTGCCTCAGCATATAACCAGCTGTCCCCCTCCAGGTGAGGTAACACTAAGTTTTGACAGTCAGTCTCTAGGCAATTCATGACCGTCAACGCCTTTTGACAATCCCTATAGCCATACATAGTCATATCAAACAGTCATAAAAATGCTGGGGCGTTATCCCAATGGAACGTTGGCAATTTTGGTGTAGCCTTAAAATTCCTTTGAGTTATCTCTGGATAATTCTCTAGGTTCAGCCACTTGACTAACTTGAGGAGTGACTTTAGGTGTCATCTCTGAAATGGCAGCAAAAGCGGGTGACATGTTCCTTGGGGTATTCAACATCCCAAGTATCATGCGAGGACTTCTTTCTTCAGCATCACTTGCCATATCTGGCTCACAACTGCATTTGTGAGTTTTAAGTTCCTCCACCTGTTTGATCAGTCGCTCTATATCCGCGCTGAAATTTTTCAAATGAACTCAATCCGCTTCTCGCTTTGTTTTCAGGTATAAGACCTCTTAAACGAGGTCCCCTTCTTTCTTCTTCAACAAAGTTACTTTCCCAAGTAACTCGATCCCAAAACTTGCAACATTATCTATCCCTTCCTCCACCTTGGCGACTCTTCTTCCAAGGCTGCAAATTCCCGATGATCCACTGAGTTTAGGGCATTCTGATTCACAGTGGCTAATTCCATCCACAGTTTACATAACTCATCTTTGTATGACATTAATATAAGTTCTTCAACATAACTACACCTGTAGTGAGCACCAACTTGTAAAAATTTACTTAAGGGTTATTATCAGCAAGCAACCCTAGTAATCTTTTTACTGCACAGGTTCAATTTCTTGTGCACTTCTTTCATGTTGTATAGTATATTAGATTACCAGTTGATAATAGTATGACAACTATTATCCGTAAATGAGTATGAATTCTTATATCTTGACCAACGCTCAGCCAGTATTCCCGATTAAATACTTGAGTGATGTGATCTAGGGATTCATTCCCTCATTTTTTCCAAACCAATCTTCTTGAGATTCCCTGGTGACAGTCTCTTTGGTTCAACACACAGTCAGCAGCAATCCCCAATTATTTCTCCAACTTCTCTAGATCCCCACTCAGATCTTTACTCTTTTATCTAAGAGTCTCCCAATTATTTCACACAGTAATAATATCCTTGAGAAGAATAGCACAATGGAAAGCTGATAATAGTTTACTACTTAATTATATACTGGATGAAAAAGTATAGAACTTCTTTACTAAATGCTTTTCTTGTAATTACTGTTTTATTTTGTAAGTGAATCCTAGGGAATTTATAGTGGAAATTTTGTCTAATCCTTGTTTGACACCTCTTTGATGAAATAACAGACATTGCCATTGAATCACCCATCCTCATCTCAGCAGCGATGGTATTCCCCATCCTGGCTAGGATTCTGTCATTGGACATTATTGAGACCTAAATAGAAGGGTTGGAAAAAGTGTCCCTAATGTTTCTTAATCTAAGAAAATTAACCATTTTTGGCTAGCGACCTGCTTAGGTAATGGTACTTGTTTCCCATTAAGGCAGGTCATGCACCAACTGATCGATTTGCTAGTTTCAGGTGGCATCACTTGCCTTGCAACTTGCTATTCATTCCCAATCAATCAGTGATGAAACCTGACCGTTTCCAATTGGTCCAACTGATAGTTAATTACTATCAGATGCCCCTATTTTGTCGGCAACACCACCTGATGGGATCTTAAGTATTTTTCTATTTTATCCCCAATGGATATGACCGGGAGAATATCCCAAAAGCCCCCAAACGCAGTTGCTCAAAAACTCGAGCCAACCAATTTCCAATTCACTTCGCCTTAGGGAATTATCCCCTTGCGATTCCTGGTAATCTAGCAGGCTGAGAATATGGGCAAAAATCCCAACAACGTCAGACCTCACAACCCTATTCTGGCCCTCAAGGGGATGTTTACCTTAAACTATCTGAACCTATCCCATATGTTACCCAAGTCCAAAACTTGGAGTCAGGTGATTTGTTTGGTCAAAAAGTTTGCCACTTTTAGTCATGATGGGAACTTTCATGGATTTTAAACAATTCAAGTTCACCATGGTTGGAGCATCAGATTGGCGGAAAGATAAACTGTTGCTATCCACTTTGGATGTTTAAAGCGCAGACCAGGTCACCTGTTACCTTAAGGGTAGTGGTGTAATGTATCAGGAGGTGAATGAGACTGTGCACCATCTTTTGGGGGCATGATGGAGATGGCGCAGTGCAAGGCCTAATTCCTAATAATACAGTTTCAAAATAATGAGTCTTCGGTGGAGTTGTGAAGCGGTTCATGGCTAAAACTCATGTGTTAATGGGAGCAAATATTTTAAACAACTAGGATGTAGTCATAGTCATGAAGGCGGAGGTCAAGCTATATTGCAAACTGCATAATGCTATGACTCACATAATGCACAAAGATGTGGAGCTCCTACAAATCATTAACACTTTATGCCATCTCTTTATCACATTCAGTGCTCCTAATGTGGACCATAAGTACCCTGAAATTTCTGCTGCATCCTTTTCAGGAAATGGACCTCAACACCTGTTTATAATCCGTTGGGCAATAATAATGCCACCCAAAATGTAAGCGGGTCCTTTCCGCCCTCCTTATGCCCCACTGCCTCATCCCCGGCCTAATCTCGATTTTTCATTTTTAACTTTTGATAAAAACCTTCAGGCGTGACTCATAGACAGGAGCCAGTTATGAACTCTTATTTTCGTGTGGCTAAAAGCCCACTATGTGGCTAGCTGTCCAGGCAACATGCATGTTTATGCAGTGCCATTTGGGTTTATTGAGCAGGATAAAGCTTGAGTGGAGTATAGATGGGATGCTCTAACTTCGCTAATTCAAAATTATTTGTCCCTGATGACTCCCATGAGTCTCATTGCATTGGCCCCAGTACCCTTTTCAATGACTTATTATATCGACGACTTCCTTACAATATTTCAGCCTCAATTAAATAGAGCAACCATAAACCTTATGGCTCTGAGTTCCGCCGAGATGTGCAAAAACTTTATAACTGGAAAATTCTCGAACAAAATGGCACAAGTGATGTTGGACCCTCATCATACGTCGCCTCCCTCTTGAGGTAAACGTTGCCATTCCAGTGGAAAAAACGCTCAGGAATCTCATCATGTTGGTGCGGGTATTGTCAATTCTCTTGGTGACTAAAAGCCCTTGGACGTTTGCATAATAAACACCAATGGTTCTTCTTATTTGGATTGTACTTAATAGATATTTTTGTTCAGAAAACAGAAATCCAAGCTATTATAGATACTGGTGCCCCAGTCAATATAATCTCTATCATGCTCGTGGCTAAGCTTCAACTAAAGACAGATGTGGAACACAGAGTAGTCTATGGGACCGCGGGGGCACAGAGCACTGTGTAAGAAAGAGATCACAACACGTTACCTCTGAGATTTGGCTTGGTTAATGATTCCTTTTTAGCGGTGTCCCTGCCTAATAATAACTACGACATGTTGATCAGTGCTACATTCATGCAGCGATTTGGGGCTATGGTCAATATGGCGGAAGAAACTATTAGTATATTGGGACAAAGGATCCTATTTACTTTACCTCTAGAGGAGTCCCAAAGGACCCAATCCGCTCCAGTCAGATCAATCTGGCGTATTTTGATGGTGTGATTCCTGTCCAATATTGGCAGATGAAGTGGAGGACCAGAGACCCTTGCCAACACCCTACTTTTCCAGCAACTTCATGGGGCGATGGAGCCCTTGTTGAGGGTATTCCTACCCCTAATATTCTCGTGATTATGAGGAAGATGCAAAATATGAAATTGAGATTCTCGCTTTTGGTGCGGGATGCACTTGCATCAATGCAGCAAGAACTCTTCCTTTAACCCTGATTATTCTGAAACCCACCAGCGCATAAAGTCTTTCACATGTGTGCCAGTTCTCATCACTTTTATTGATCATCAACTTGCTCAATATATTGAGGCGATGGATACCGCTGGCCTCATAAATGAAGAAAACCCACAACTATACCTACTTATGCCCCATGTCGCTGATGCTCCCACCCCAACGCTATCAGCCATGGTCCAACTGTAAAGCGGGCGCCAAATAAAAGTTTCCCCATAGCTTTATCACCTTCTGATATGACTTCCTAGGCTGTTAGCTGAGGTGTCATATTAGGATATTTTTTTACTTCTAATAATCCCTTCGTTTGGCACATTTGCAAATAAAGATGCATGGCGGCTCCCCCTTTTAAGTTAGGCACCACTAGTGCTAAAAAAAGCGGAGGATCAGAGCCCTCCTTAACCAGATCTATGAGTACAAAGGTATTTCTCTATGAGCTGCGAGCAATTTAAGCATACCATCAATGGAATCAGGTCATATTGGGTACAGAGCTTGAAATTGACATTCCTGGAGGTTTATGTGGGGAGATTATGGGGACTTACCAGCAATCCTAGCTCAAACCTCATGTGGCTCCTTGGTTACTGTTACCAGGTCAGGGGAAGTGAAGGGGTTGAGAGCAAACCTGCAGAAGGAGGCTATGACGATCCAAAGGCATCAATTGGTGGCTTATTTACACTAGTCCATATAAATGTGGTTCACCATATTCAAGATTTCAGTTTGTGGGAGGACCTTAGCCTACCGGAAAATCCCCATTTGGAATAATGGCAGCATTCCGCGGGAAGCTCTGGCTGGGTTGTTGAAGGAACATAAAGATAGGGCGATGGTACTATTTTAAAATACTGATATATCTTTGCTTCCAATGACCTCAATTTGGGGTGCACATGCGGGATTGTGCATTGGGCAAACATGTGACATCACCCTCACGTTCATTCACAGCCCATTTGGTGCTACAAGGCTGCTGTGGAAGAAGCCTATGATGAGGTTAACATATTGATTAAGCAATTGATGTTAGATCCGTCCAAGAGTCTGTAAGCATCGCCATACTCATTGTTAAAAAGATGTCACCATCCAGGTGGTAATAGACTACCATAAGCTTAATAGTGTCACAAAGAAGCACTCCTATCCTCTCCCAGAGACTGATGACGCTTTAGATCAGCTGGGAGGCGCTAACTACTTCTCTGCAATGGACTTGAAATCATGGTACTGGCATATTGATTGCCAGTGGTGGAACGTGAAAAATGCAGTTTAATCACCTTGAAGGGTTTGTTTAAGCCTACACGTATGCCACAGGTCTTTTGTAACGCCCTGGCCACGTTCCAGCGTGCTATGGATATGACTTTAGATGACCTGAAGCTGTCCTGCGTTCTAGTCTACCTTTAAAATATTAATGTGTTCTTGTGGATGTTCAAGAAGCATATTGACCAGTTAGAACAAGTATTTTGCCAACATGCTGACGCTAATATTAAGATCAAATCTCGGAAGTGTCATTTTTTTATGAAACAATTGGAATACCTTTGGTTCGTGGTAGACTCAAAAGGGCTTAAAGCTCAGCCAGCAAAGGTGGAAGCTATAAGTAAGATGACTCGTTCAGGCAATAAGCGAGATATCAAACTTTTTGGGGATGGTCAGTTACTACTGGCAGTTCATTTCCAATTTCAGTTGTATTGGGGCACCGCTCTGAGTTATTGAATAAGAATGTCACCTTCAACTGGACTGAACGATGCCAAAACGCTTTTGATGTCTTGAATACCGCGTTGGTAAGTGTGCCAGTGTTGTATTATCTTAATTTAACTAAGGAATTTATAGTGCAAATGGACTCATTATTTTCCGCTGTAGGGACAGTATTATCCCAGAAGGATGATGATGACGTTGAGCACCCTGTCAACTCTTGCAGCCAAATCTTGAACTGTCATGAATGTTATTACACTGTGACCAAGTGTAAGTTCTTAGCGGTGATATATGCATATAAACAGTTACAGGTATAACTCCACGGGGATAAATTAAAGTGTAAAAGATCATGCATCATTGTGCATGGTTGCAGAAGCTCCATGAAGCTGAAGGATGGCTTTTGCAATGGGCCTTAAATCTCCAAGCGTATGACTTCCTGATAGTATACCATCTGGGGGTAAAACATCATAATGCAGATTATCTCTCACAGTTACCAACAGTCGTCATTATGGTGGATTTGGCTGACATCATTTATGAGAAGTTTGTGGCGGGAAAAAATAACTATGACTCTGCCACATGTGATCAAAGTGCTGGACGAGCTGCGGCAGGGCACCTTTACGAGTGATGGGGAACTATATAAGCAAATTGGAGAATTGACACTAAGTTTCCCAAAGCCTTCCGCTAAACTTGCAATTTTATGGATGCTCATAGATTGGTAGGTCATGGAGGGTTGCGGAGAACGTTAGAGTTTCTATGGCCCCGCTACTATTGAGAGAGCATGTATTATGACGTGCTGGAGATGGTGGGTTGCTGTCTTTAATCACAAGTGGAGAAACCTTTCCACATGAAGACCACCTACCAGCTGGTTAAGCCCCATTTTGCATGACATACTGTTTCTCTTGATGTGGTTGGGCTTGCCAACTGGCGCAAACCAATCTAATTAAATAGTAGCAATTGATCATTTGATAAGATGGGTGGAAGCCAAAGCGATTAATGATTCAGGAGCTGTCACCACCGCCGTGTTTATCATGGAGTATGTCATACAGTGGCATGGCTGTCCGCAGTTTATCCTCATAGACTTAAAACTAATTTTACGTTGCATATTCTGCCCAAGTTGAATTAATTGATGGCAATCCGCAGGATCTTGACTACACCCTACCATCCTGAATCTAATGGAACGGTGGAACGGGCTGACAGAGCATTGGTAAACATTCTTTGCAAGCTTGTGAAAAATTGACCTTCTATATGGAGTTCCCTACTACCCACCGCTGTCTTTGCGTATATTATTAGCTACCACTCATCCACTGGCAAAAGTCCTTTCCAACTGCTCTATGTTAGCCATCATGACTTACCCATCTGCTTTACTTGTGTGTGGAGGATACTAGCGGTGTAAAGCTGCAGCGTTATTTGACAACTTTAATGGAGACGCTGATCAAACTACAAACAGAATCATATTCTACCAGCTTAGCAAAGAAGACTCATGATCAGGTGGCTGACTAAAGTAGACATAGCGAACTCCCGCAGTTTAAAGTAGGAGAAAATGTCTTGTTTTTCGACCAACATGGATTTGGATCGAAGAACAAGCTCACTAACATTTGGACCAGACCAGTTTTTAATAATTGAGAAGACTGGTATCAATGTCTACACCATTAAGGAACCTGCAGGTGGTCAGATTATCAACCAAGTTCACATAAAGCTCCTCTGAGCATACAAGCAATAGGAGCTTATCATCCAGTAAAAAGGGTTATTTTCAAAAATGGATATGACTGGACAATAAGCTATATATCCAGTGGTTATACTATATGAGTCAAGGTGAACCTTGAGATTGAGTGAAAGATTATGTTGATGTGAAGCAAATTGATCATAGTAATGATAGTTCATCAATTAAGGGAATTCCGCTAAAACCTCAAGGTGGAACAAAGACTCTTAGAATGTAACAAATAGGAGATTACTAAGCGGATGGGTTGAAATTGACTATATATACCAAGGATAAAGTTGAGTGGGAGACTGAGAAGGGAGAGGTTTTAGTAGCGGAACAAGGAGGAAATGTCAGCAGAGATATTATGCGATTTATTATATATAAATTGTTGTCAGTAGATGTGATAATTCCAGGTTTTGTTTATCATTTTTTACAGTATCAGTGATCTTCATATCATCCATCCATTGCCCAGTGGTGAAAACTGGTGCAATAAGCGTAGCGGATCTCAGAGATACCATCAAAGTTTAACACCATTACATCATTACTGGTCCAATATATAAGAATTTTATTTATGAACTATATGATATCTTTAGACCATACACTAAGTTCAGGCATAAGTATTAATAATACCTCTATTAATTCTATGCTACATTCTACCCTTTTTTGTTATAGTAAATTTGCCTCCAATGATAAGTTTTTTTATTGAGATAAAATGATAAATAGATTATATTTATCAGTTTTATTTACTATAACTACTTAGAAGTCTTTTATTTATTAATTTTATATGTGACTAAATTCTGTCTAGAACATAAAGATTTGCTGTTTAAATTGAAACGAGAACTTAAACTATGCTTAGATAATTCCAACACAAGATTCATCTTGTGGGTTAAGGTGTCTGATCACTTCAATGCACTGGTAAGAGAACGCCAACATCGCAGATGTGTTCAGTATAAAGCCAAAAATATTATAATGGGTGATACTTTCTCTGCCTATTTCTTCTGCCAATTTTAATAGCTTAAAATCAAACATGGCTTGTACCCAAATTTAGCAAATGGACATTTTTATACAAGACACCAGAGGTAGTGTCCACCAAAATTCACAAGTTTTACTCTGAACTGTACAGGTATGACCCTGTTCTAGCTGCCAAAATTGACTCATTCCATAATAGTGCACATATCTGCACTGTCACCTGAAACCCAAATATACTTTATTTAATTTAACAAGATAATCTCTGACTCATTGTATGCAGTGCGCCACACAAGTAAAGCCCACGCCCTAATAGAAAACCTTATAATTTTACAGAATTATTTTATAATACCAAACTTTTTTTTGCCTCTATTTATAAATGTTTGTTATAGACATGCCTCTTCATGTGGCCATTAGAAAATATGGCAACTTTGTTTAAAAAGGGTAATAGGCTGTATTTAGTAACTAGCGCACTATCTTTACAACTAACACTGATACCAAGCCTTTTGACAAAAATTATGTATGAACTCCTTGAGGAAGTTGACTCTGAAGTAATATCCTCTGCACAATTTAGCTTCATACTTAGAAAATCCATATGGGTTAATATCCACACAATAGCTAATGTCTTCCAATCCCCTACCACTGTGCGTTTTTATTTCTGGATCAAAAAAAGTCCTGTGACTTTGTTAACTAAACTTACCTTAAGTATTGCGCCCACAGGTTTCAGCTTCCATCTCAATTCATTTATTGGTTAATGTTGCCTACTAGATCAGCCGCAATGGAAGTCCATGTTTCATGTTTCTTACCTGATTTGGGTTTTCTTCAGAGGGGTCTCCATCAGCGCGACCCATTTAGTCCTCTTTTGTACAGCTTTATCCTTAACCCACTCCTCTGAAATGCAAATGAACATCTTGCTGATGATCATGTGCAAGTCCAGACACTAATCAGGTTGCTGGAATTTTCTTATGATTGTGTGGTTGGTATCTCTAGTAGCCATGATGATTTCATCCTTGAGTATACCATTCAGAAATACTCCTAATTTAGATTGCAGCTCACAATGCCAAAAAAGGCCAAGGTAAATACTTTTGGCAAATATCACACTCACTAGACACCTGCCACCTCTTGTCAGCATCATAGTCCATCTTCACGGTCTCTTTCTGTATCCTAGGAAGTATTCACATAATTTTCTTTTTGTGCTTCCATTTACTTCCAAGCCTGATATGGGCCCAGTCCGCCGCCTGGGAGTATGGCTTGAGTTGGGAGGATAAGCCACCACTATGATTGTTGGGATGCGGGGGATCAGACCCTAACTGACCCTATGTTGCTTCAGGGCCCCAAAGCGCCCATTGTGTTAGTAGGCCCTAAGGGTCAAAAAACCTACAATAGGACTAAGAGTCTAGAGAAACTTTATCTGAATAAAAACCTTGAAGTATTAATAGTACTTCAAGGCTAAAAGTGATTAGATTAGAGGGTTAAAGATAGGTGGATATTAGCAAGCTAAAGGTAAATATAAGTAGAAGGTAGATAAAGTACTAAGTGATAGATTGCAATAGAGTACACAGCTTAGAAAAAATGTTAGCTTAAATTGATTATGCTGTAATAATACTTTTTTTGTAAATATAGATAAAAAATGTTTTAATTATCTTCAACTTAAAATGCCAGTAATTGCAGATCAACAAAATAACTATAAGGATCAATCCCCAACTTATTAGTTTAATAAATACATTTAAAATACTAATACTTTAGGGATGATCCCCTGATACATTGAGTTAGCTAAACTCAAGTTAATTAGAAACATAACTCGACATCCATTAATATTTATTACTAAAGAGTAAAACTCCTTTTAAGAGGCTTCACCCATAAGATGGCGAATACCAACAATGATAGAGAACCACATTCTTGACAAAGTGAACATTTGCATTGCTTCCCTCAAAGGCCAACAAACTAGCCTGACTGGCAGATTATTGGTTGATAACAAACTACTTCTGTTCGCCTTTTGATTTTGCTGAGCACAATACAACTTTTTCACCCTTCTTTTTGTAACGCTTTGTGCTCTCATTCAAGGGTGGATATGGTTAGGCTGCCATCACCCTATGCAACATGACGTCCTGTTTGTCCCACGTCACAGTGGGGGTATGGGACTTATCAACTGTGTGGATAATGTTTCAAATATACTTGGCCCTTGGATTGCCAAAGTAACTAACCCCCTACTCCCTACTCAACACTAGTACCACATGACATAGTCCAACTATGCTCGTGCTCTTCATCTTTGCAATCTGGACCATCCTTCTTCCTATTCAATTATATGGCTTCCCACCCCTCTGATGCAGGTCCTCAAAGAGCCTCCGCCCAATTCGAGCAGATGCTCCTGGCCATTCAGAGCTCAGAATGGAGGATACACATTATTTGTCACACTTACCAGAGTGGTCTCCCTGACCTCTTTTACTTCTAGGAAGTTCATTGACAAGTTTTAAACAACACAGTACCTTTCCCGTCAAAGTACCACTGTCCATGTTGGCTATCTTGATATGATGGACATCCCTTACTCTTTGGACACCCATAAGGCCTTTTGAAGGTCTGCTCGGCATACCATACAGCTCAGGGTTTGCGCTCATTTATGAGGATTCCTGAAGAGGGTATACCACACCGCTGAGCGGTCCAACGCCTTTTATTCATGTTCAGTGTGCGACCAACAATGGTATTTAGTCCATCTTCTTAGAGAATGTCTGCCTATCAGGCTATCTGGTGTGAAGTTATGGTATTTTCCACCAGAATACAGCGCAGACTTTCAGCCTGTATAAGAAAATCATTGCTTTTACAAAGACTTCCTCCATTCCTCCTTCGCTTCATGACTAAATTGTAGCAATTGTGATATATATACATTCTAATGTACTTGACGCCTTTTATTGCAATACTCCCGCTCTTTATGAAGCCATCTATCACTTCTGCTCTCACCTTATTGACCACTTACAATCCTGATTGTTTGGCCCCATGCCACCACGCCAAAGCCTGTTGACTTTCTTCTGGTTCCCTAATTGGCTCCTAGTTATGGACCCTTCCCTTCATTCATGTTTTGTAATGGCGTGTGCCTTCCCTGACACCTCCCATCATTCTAAAATTGATGGTCCCGCTGGTAACAGGAGATAGCACTGACTCCTCTGGAATGCCTTTTCATTTTTCTTTGTGTTTCTTTGTTGTTTTGCCAGAAGTATCCATCCCCTGGTTGACCTTCCCCCAAAAAAACACTAGCTTCATTACATTAAAACAAAGTTTTTTCTTATTTATACAATTTACTTCTATCCTAACAGATGTTTATACGCATAATTCAACTTGAGTACAAAAACAAAGCCTATTAGTCTTATGGAAGGAACTGAGTAAAAGGCTGACAATGAGAATTTTATAGGCTATAAAAATGTGTGATGATGCCTTCTGGACACATTATTCTCCAAAGGTTCCAAGCCTTAAAGACTAAGGTTACTTTTACTTTAAGACAGATAAGTAGTCTATATCTTTAAGATTTTTATAAAAATAATTTATTAAGTGTCGTGTACATCATGTAAAGACAGTATTAGTTAAAAACCATCATTACAAAATTTGGATATATGAGTTCTTATAGATATATTGAGTATCAGGGTATCTAATAAAAGAAAGTTTGCAACATCTCTTCGAAAAGTTCTAAAGGTAAGACTTCCTGAGATTTATCATAAGCACAATTAAGTGCATTTTTGGATATTATAGACTATAGTTAATATTGTACAGGCCAATATCAAATGCCTTTCCTTGTAAGACCTCATATCAGATCATGTACCATATTTTGAAAAAAGCAGCTAAGGTGTCTTCTGAGAAGATAAAGTAGATTTTGTAAAATTGTTATTCGCTAAGTGAATCCCATTATAATTTTTTAAGACAGTAAACTGTTGGGATGGTAGGAAGCCCACATTACACATTATTGTAAGTCCTGGGGAATAACCCTACATCTCAACAGGGAAAAACATCTATTCAGAACCAAAAAGGGGTCCAAAAAGCCTGTTAGCCTCCTTATTAACCAGGAGACCTAGCACATGTTGCTGAGAGGTTGGTAAAAGCTTAACCCCCGAAGGTTGTTCCCCTGCCCCCCACTTCTCATCACTTAAAAAATGGTGAAGATCAAGGGGTTGTGTCAGGAGGTGATGTTGACAAAGAGACATCGTCAACAGCAAGAATGCAGCTTCCTGCTTTTCCAGAAGGCATTCCCTCCTAGTTTAAGTCCCACTAAAAAGGATAAGTCAATAATAAACAGTACCAAATCATTTGAATCAATTCAGGCTAGAAATTAACCCACCCAACCTTCCATACTACCACCAGTGAACATGAGTCTTAAAAGGTTTGGGTGAGTTTAACCCATTTGAATTGAAATGGGACCGCCCCTAACTACCCCTGGCCTTAGCGCCCTATCAGCCATAGCATGATTTGTCATCACATTTCAAGGCATAATCATTCCACCAAATTTTCTTTTAAGAATACTTTTACTGATTTAGCCAGCCTGCCAGATTCAAATTAACGTCAATAGAAGATTAGTGGGTTGATCTGCCATTGATCAATCACAACGATATTCCCTCATGCATCAAGACCATTTTCCCTATTCCCTAAATGATGAGCCTATAAGGCAGCAGTCCTTAACAGGTACTGAATCAGTCCATATTCTTTATTTGGCACTACTGGTGCCCAACCCAAAGGGGGAGCCGCCATGAATCTTTATTTGTGAATGAGCCAGATAAAGGGTTTATCAGAATAAAAAGTTCCTAATATAGCCCCTAAGTTATCAGCCTAGGAAGCCATATCAGAAGGTGAGGAAGCTTTGGGGAAAATTTTTTCCAGCGCCCACTTTAGCTTGCGGACCATGGCAGACAGCATAGGGGTTGGGGCATCGGCAACATGTGGCATAAGGAGGTATTTGGGGGTTTTCTTCATTAATGAGGCCAGCGGTGTCCATCGCCTCAATGTATTAAGCAAGTTGATTCTCAGAGAAAGTGACGAGAGCCAGCACACAAGTGAAAGACTTGATGCGCTGGCGGGTTTGGAGATAATTAGGGTCAAAAAATGGGGTTTTTGCTGCATCGTTGCAGGCATGGCTTGAACCAAAAGCAAGCTCTTCATATTTCATATTTCGCATCCTCATCAAAATCATGGGGGAAATTTTAAGATGGGAATACCCTCAACAAGGGGTTCCATCGCCCCATGAAGATGTTGGTGGAGGAGAGTATAGGTGTGAGCGCTGCTGTTTTTACCGCCATATTGCTTATTTTTTTATAAGCAGGAAAACCCTTTTTAGTTTGAAAATGGTGGGGACGTGAATCAGGAGGATTTATTAAAACTTTCTCTAAAGCAAAATTGGTCTTGACATTGTAAGGCCGCTCTGTATCATCAATCCATTCAAGCGCTTTGAATGGATTTAAATTGGCTAATGCCAGTCCAGTCACTGCAGTCAGTGCAGTAGTGGATCCTGATTAGCTGCAAACAGTTAATCACAACAGCTTAGCTGACACTGTCTCAGTCATTGGTTCAGGATTCCGTAATTTCAACAAATTTTTTATAAAAATTTAAATTTTTATTGGCTGCTGCTTTGTAAGAAGCGCCAGAATTAGCTGAGGTAGGGGGCGGGAGGATCACACCCCACTCAAAAATTTGGGCGAGGCATCAGCCAGCCCAATGCCAGAAGTAGGAATGGCGGAAACAGTGGAGGTGGAAGCCATAGGGCACTTGCACTATGAATGATCCAATTTAAAGCACAAGGGGCATATGGCACGGCCATTCTCTACACAAGCTCAAAAAGGGTGATCAGGTGCAGATCTGATCACTATTCAGGGGGAAATCGTGAGGTGGGTGTTGCAATGGAAAGGGTGGATTGTCACAAAAGCGTGAGGCCCTGCCCACTAACCCACCCCATTGTGAACCACAAACTGCAAGACAGGGTCTGCGCCATAGATGGCCAAAAACCTCTATCAGTTCATGGCGAAGGCATTCTGGGGAGAGAAACAACAGTAACCCAGCAAACTGGGCTACCAAAGTGTCCTCATCCCAGAGCTGATTGCAAACAGTGGGAACTGAATATTTTTTATAAATGATTGGCAGCTTATATGCTGCCGCTGCATTGGTCTTGAATCAAAATCTGAAGTCAAAATGGCCCTTAAAAGGCCGAAAGTCAATATATCCGGTGGGTTTAAAAACTGCCATAGCCATCTTAATGATGGCCACACTTGCATATGGGAAAAGATTCCCAATTTTGACCCAGAGACCAAAATGCAGGTTGCTCCAAGGGAGCACCAAAGGTCTCTGGAGCACTAACTATGAGCTTTCAAGATGATGAGCTAAGTCCTGAGGTGGGACATAATTCCTGGTGGCATTGGGAGGGCTAGTGAGCCAACCTGGATGCACTTTGATGGTGGTTGAAGGACGCCAAAAGCGACGCTACGACCCTAAGCTGGGGCAGCAGTGTAACGGTCAAGCGTTGTCTGACCGCCACATTGCTCTAATCTTCCCTATGGTGAAGCTTGAGGCCAAAGGAGAGGGGCATGATTGCTACAATTTTTGTAAATGGCAATTTGATGAATCAGATGCCTCAAAATCAAATTGAATGAAAATTGTGAGCCTGACGAGGAAGAGAATCCTCATAAATGGCGCTCTAGCCAACCAGATGCTACCAAATCCAATATTACTAAATGAAGCGATGGGGGTGGACCCTCAGATACAAGTTTCTGGACAACAGGTGCAGCTGAGTCCAATGTCCCCAAATGTATTGACAAGGATGAAAATCCTTGTAAATGGCACTCTGGCTAACCAGATGCCACCAAACAAAATATTACTAAAAAGGGCGACGTGGATAACCCTCATGAATAACGTTCTGGCCAATTGATTGCCGCCACTTCAGTTGAGGCTGGACAAGTCTCTTGGAAATGGCTATCAGGCGAATTAGAGGCCGCCAAACCCCTGGTAGCAATATCTAAGAATATGGACAAAGAGATGGCTTGGGCTTTGAGAACAACTTAGAGCTGAATAATAAATGCAGAAAAGTCTCTACAACTGCGAGGGTATAGTCCTAGTTCTGGAATGGGTCTTAACAAGGAAATTGAGGGTCTAGATCCTTGAGTTATGCCTGTCATTGAGAAGATACCTGCAGACTCCACAGAGAACAAGGCCCACACTTCTCCCTAAGCTCAGTATAAATCTGAGATGACAATACTGTGAAAAGCAGTTTCATCTTCTAGAATATATGAATAAAAATAATAAAATCCATAATAACTTTTTAAAATCGGAAATCATCTTTATTAAGTCCTCAAAGGAAAAAGCACATGGACCACAGCTCGGACTTCAATAAGGCCATTGAGTCTTTATATGCTCTTTCTGGAGGTCATACCCTCTTGCTGAGCGTCAGTATAGCCCTGACTGTGGCACAAACTTTCATAGTCAAATGCTTCCCACATAGTTGGATTAAGGATCTTTCACAGCAGGATTATCCTGTTTATGGGCACTCACCTGGGCACTCTTGCCTAACTGCTTTTTTGCAGTGTTCACGGACCCTGTCCATGGCATTAGACGAAACTCATTAACGTGGTGTCTTTATTTTTGAATATGATGAAAAAGCCATCAGAACGCTCCTTGCCTGCAAGGTACAAACACCCAATTACATTTCTGATGACCATCTTTTCTTTCCTGGTCCATTTAAGAGAAGTTGTCCGTTTCCTTCCCTCCCATGGACATTTCCAAATCTACTCTCATTCTGAGCAGCCTTCATCAGAATTTTAATAAGCCCTCATACTAGGGGAGCTGAGCACCCTATATGCCACCTTCTCATGTGTTAAGTTTTCAGCCGATGGTGCAAGCTAAATTAACTTTACAATGAAATTAAGGATATAAACTAAATTTTCAAATGAAACTCCTGATCATAATTGGGAAGTAGATTCTTCAATAATCCTCAATATTAGCCAAGTAACTCTGACATGCTCACCATTCTTAAGTCTACTGGCACCAACAAATATGAGACCTTCTGTCTTTGTACTAAATCAGGAGATTATTCCGCTATAATTGGAACTACTTCAGCAGGCAACTATGAGCTTCTCTTTGGGAAGAATAAACACACACAACTATCTAATATAGATGTAACAGCAATAGATATGAATATCAGACAGACGACAGATGGATAATAATTAATAAACTAAGTGACATTAGTTATTAATGATCAATAAAATAGTAAATGATGATTAATTGATGTTTTATTTATTGGACAGGCACCAGTATTATATACCTCTTGGGCATCTACTGGGTGAACTCATCTATTAGATGAGTTCATTCATATTATGCCAATCCTCTGCTGGTCATGGCAATATTATGAAAAATCCTCAAGCCAATTTGGCCCATGAATTGACTAAATTTAACAATTGTTTCAGTCTGATTGAAGGCAATTTTACTCTCATAATCAGGATGACTTTGGGTTTTGAACTCAACTTTAAAATCTTCCCAATAAGAGCTACGTCATAACTTGACATCTAACAATAAATGGGGAATAAAATATATATGATTATAAAAGATGATGCACCCCAATTTGGGACATCGGCAGGCCTCTCAATAGCACTAAGTACGCCCATAATTGGGACGTCTATGTTTAAGTGCTTAATTATCAATTTTATTAATTGAACCCAACTTCCGCCTTAGTGCATTAAGATTAATGCACTAATTTAGAGGTGCAATTGAACTAATGCCGTGAGACCACTTTGCACCCAAGTGGACCCATAATCGGCCATTTTATGATTATATCATAGCTATTATTAGCTATGATAATTGGGCATCTCAGATGCAATTAGAGCGGTTATGAGGTGAATCTGATTTATCAGATTATGCAGATGAATCAGGAGGATTAAAGGATCCATCAATGGGAGTAATATCAGCATTGATGGTTTTCTCAAAGGTTTTATTTTTGAGTCAACCATCAAAATCTAATATTGTCCCCCACTTGACTGTAATATAAACCCTGATTTTCCTGAATTCATCTTTATTGTCTGAAAATATCTCGTCCTCTGCATACCACAATTTTGTCACTTCCCTCAAACCCAAACAGTGGCATCAATTTACTCATCTGCCCAGAAACATGCATATGAATTTGTTCTTGGGCTCACTCCAGGCAGCAGAGTTGGTCCAGCTTCTTCCCGTGATGACTGTCATGACATCAACTCAGCCCAAAACCATCATTGAGGAGGAAGTTGTCCAAGTTGTGGATCCTACCCAAGGATCGATAGGGTATGAGCTCAGGTCTCATGCTTCCACAACTGTCTCAGCAGACAACTTCAGCTGCTCTTTTAATCTGAGGGAGCCAACCTTTTTGACCCAGCTAGTTTATTGAGATGGTGATCTCCTGGTGGAGTTTCTCTTTGTACTCAGCCATTTCCCAATGGCCCAAAACTACAGTGGCTGCTGAGGTTGGCCAACTATTCTTGTCGAGGTCAACTGCTCAGCAAAACTTGGGCCAAATACAATCATCCATATAACCCCATTCATCTTTTGCTAGCCAAGGATCCCTCTGTTAGACCTCAAGAGTTTGTTCAGGTTGACATCTTTGTGGAGGAGGTCCGTGGTTCCTGGTCTGAGCCACTTGAGAATCGGCCTGATTTCACTTCCTCTTTGGGTTTAAACACCCATGATGTTCAAGATGTTCATTTTTGCTCAGCTGTTTGGGCAGCTTTCGAGGCCCTTCATCAGGATAGCGCTGATGAATACCTCCCCAGGATGGCCATAGTTGGCCATCTTATGCGCCTTTGCCCCAACTGGATGCCTTCAGGTCATTTGTTGCATGTTCCCCCTCTAATCAAGTGGTGGAAAACCCAGGTTTATTACGTTAGATTGTTGCCCCCAGAAATTTATCAGCATCAAACTGATTTCCTAGTTGACTGTCTTCTCTTGGGTACATGTTTCCCACCCAATTGTGGGCTTGATTGGGTAACTATAAATGGTTTTGTGCCTCCTCTCCCCATTGTTTGCTGGGAGTCATCTTCAACAAGTACATGGCGCATCTGGCTCTATGCCATTACAGCCCTTTTTCTTGTCACCCAGCAACTAGATTGGGCTGAATTGGCACATAAAGCTGAAGGTTCAGGTTATGAATCACCTCACCCCCTCAAAACTGAGGAATAAAATTTATTTTTCTATTAAAATTTACAATTTTCTTATTACTTGGAATATAAAATCTTATTCTTTTTTTACTATGTATATAGATGATAAATAATAATATTTTTACTACTATTATATATATATGTTTTTCTTATTATTATTTTTCTCATAACTATTATTTTCAATTAATTATATATGCTTATATTAAAATTCATTTCTAATTGGGCCACTTTTTGAACTTCCTTAGGAATTTTTCTGGACTCATTTATATACATGGCCCAAATTTTTCTCCTTAATAGTGTAAATAAAGTTTGAAGTCTTCTCTATAACTTCAAAATGGACCAACCCAAATGCGATTTAACTTGTGGATTTGGTCTGAACCATGGGTATTACATAATAATACTTCGTCTCCCACAGCGAATTTAGGTAGATCATAATGGGTTTTTTGATCTTTTTCATGTTGGGCCTTATGAAGTTCAAAGTTATTATTGAAAGCCTGGGCTTGCAGTTTAATTAAGGTCTCTGCAAGCCTCTTGACATACTAATATTAGCTCAATTCCTGGGTTTCTTGTAGTAAGGAATACAACAATGGTGGTGATGCTGGATGCTTCCCATATAGAAGTTGGAATGGAGACATCTTTGTGGCTGAATGGTAAGAAATGTTGTAGGCAAAAATGGCCAAACTGAGGAATGTACTCCATTCAGAGGGCTTCTGAGAAGTCAGTTTCCTTAGGATATTGACAAGTGTTCCATCAACTCGCTCTACTGCACCATTTGTTTCTGGGTGGTATGGAGTTGACAGAACACCACGCACCCCCATTAAGTCATTGAGCTTCTAGAATAACTGCAGTAAAATTTGTGCCATTATCTGTTATATAAATTGAGACATCCAGGTGCCAATGAATAACTTGCTCCAATATAAATTTAGCAGTTGTTGAGGCTCTTAAGTCTCTAATAGCCCTGGCTTTGACCCATTTTGTCAAGTGATTGATTGCTACAATAATATATTTGGTTTTTGCATTGCTAATCGGGAGGGATCTAACCACATTTATTGATATAGTGTGCCAAGAAAATTTAGGCTGAACAAGCTGGTACAAAGTAGCTTTTTGGAAGGGTTTTCCCCTTGGCACTCTTGGCAACAGTTCAACGTTTAATGTATGTCAAAATGCATCGATTCCCAATAGTAATTTTGCTTGAGCTGCTTCTTTGTTTTCTTAAAGCCTCCATGGCTGGTGGCCTTATGAGCAGTCAAAATTAGATTCACTCGAGCTGAATTATGTGGAAATATATATTTCTTTCCATCAATCACCTTAAATAAGACTCCTTTTTCAGTATGGGTATCCTTTCTTAATTTAGAGAATTTTCTGCACTTGTTCAGGATCATCAGCAAAAGTTCCACTAACCATCTTCTGAAACAAGGCACCCCTAGGCTGGCAGAGGGTTGCCACGATGGGCAGACGAGACAAACAATCAAAATTCTGATGCTTAGCACCAGCCTGGTGCTTGATGGTATAGTCATAAGCCTGCAGCTTAAGTGCCCAGCGAGCCAAACGTCCTTCTGGCTCCTTCAAGTTGTTAAGCCAGATTAGGGATGCATGATCAGTAACCATGGTGAAATGCACTCCATGAAGGTATATTCAGAACTTTTTATAGGCATATATAACTGCCAAACACTCTATTTCTGTTACAGTATAATTTCTTTCATGGGCATTTAGGATCTGACTAACATAGGCTACTGGGTGCTCTTCGCCATCTTCTCCAACTTGGGACAAAACGGCTCCAATTGCTGTTAATGATGCATCAGTCTGAACAATAAATTCCAAGTCAAAGTCAGGATAGAGCAATACTGGTGCAACTAATAGGGCTGAATGAAGCTGGTTGAATGCCTCCTGGCAGGCCGAATTCCACTCAAAAGAGACCTTATCTTTAAGTAGATAAAATAAAGGTTCTCCAATTTGAGCAAAGTTGGCAATAAATTGGCAATAATACCCAATCATTCCCAAAAAAACTTGAATATTCCGCTTTGATTCAGGGCTCTTCATCTTAGATATTGCTTCCCAATTTGGCTGGTTGTGGCTGAAGACCTTCCTTATCAATTACAAACCCAAGGTATTCCGGCTGGTCCTTAAAGAATTGACACTTCCGAGGCTTGATCTTCAAGTTTGAAGCCGCTAACCTCTTAAAAACCTCTTCCAGATGTTCCAGATGTTCATCAAAGGTACGACTGAATACGTTTATATCATCTAGGTATACTAGTACACATGACAACTTAAGATCGCCCAGTATAGTGTCCATTACTCTCTGGAAGGTTGCTGGAGCATTACAGAGTCCTTGGGGCATCCTTGTTGGTTGAAATGACCCTTCTTGGGTAATAATGGCGCAATTTTCTCGCTCAGCTTTGGGAAGATCAATTTTCCAATACCCACTTATTAAATCCATCGCTGAGAAGAACTTTACACCCTCAAGCCTGTCTGGGGCATTGTCAATACGCGGAAGAGGATAGGAATCCTTTTTGGTGATAATAAGCTTCCAGTAGTCAATAACAACCCAAATGCTCCCATCTTTCTTTTTAACAATGAGAATTGGGGCAGCCCATGGACTCTTGGATGGCATCAACATGCCACGGTCAAGAAGTTTCTTAATTTCCTTCAACACAACTTCTTCAGCAGGATTTTGAACGTCTAATCGGCCTCAATCAGATAAGTAGATGATCCCCAGTATCTATCATATGGGTCATAACTCTCGCACATCCAAGGTCAAAATCATCCTTAGCAAATATCTCATGGTATTTCTCGAATAATCCCAAACTTGGTCCTTTTCCTGATCATTTAGTTCTCCTAAATCAGCCACAGGTATGACATTATGCACATATTTCAACTCATCATTGGGAAGCCCTAGCTCATCCAGGGTTCCAAAATTGTGAAAAGATTCAATCTCCGTTATAGGGATCAAACGGAGATAGACAACCACCTGGTGCCTTTTGATGAAGATTGGCCAATTCTGCATGTTTGCACAGAGGACACTAATTTCTTGATGTCCAGGAATAACTATCCCAGGCGCCACATTAGGTTCAAGTTGAGTTTGGGACCAAGGTTGGAGACTTCGCCATAAAGTCCTTCTGGGATTTAAAATATTAGCCCAGTCGAGACTACTGCCTGCATTCCTGAGTCCAGATTTAGCTCCTTGATTGCTTGGAGGGGTATTCCCTTAGACTCAGGGATTTGCGTTGGCAAGGCCTTGACACGACGCTTTAATTTATGGTATTTGATAGGGATTATTCCATCTTGATAGGCCAGATTAATGAACATATTGGGCTTCTTTAGTCCCAATTTCGCATTTTTTGTATAATAAATCGGGATGGTTTGGTTCAAAATAGTTAATGTATCATCCTTATGGCTAGTGACCACTCCTGAAGTCTTTGGGCCAAACCAGCCATGGTGGCTTCTCTATATTTTGATATATTTCGTTCTTCAGTGCTTAATACTTCATGTAATAAAATAGACCAAAGATTGGGTTGATTGTTAAGAACCAACCTGGTAGCCTCAAAACAGGGTTTCCAGCATTTCCTTGATGTTAGCCTGGGTAAATTCGGCCGGATTTGAAGTTAAAGTGGGGCCTGTTCCAGTTGCTATTAGCTCTAATGAGTACTCAGACCCCTCCTCATTGTCAGAGCGATTTGAGGTAAAATGTTCAATAAACTGAACATTTCTTGTTTCCATTTTGTTGTCACTGTACTTTTGGGAAAATTCTGAAAGCTGATTTTCCATGTTCATATTAAGGTAGTTGTTTTTTCTTTGAGTGAGCACTAAAATGTTAATTTTTTAGCCAATGGTGCAAGCTAAAATAACCTAACAATGTAACTGAGGATATAAACTCACTTTTCAAATGAATCTCCTGCTCATAATCAGGAAGTAGATTCTCCAATAATCCTCAACATTAGCCAAGTAACTCTGGCACGCTCACTGTTCTTAAGTCTATGGCACCAACAAATATGAGACCTTCTGTCTTTGTACTAAATCAGGAGATTATTCCTCTATAATTGAGACTACTTCTCCGGCAGGCAACTATTTACTTCTCTTCAGGAAGTTTAAACACACACAACTATCTAATATAAATTATTTGAGATGGGTCGACCTTGGGACAAATATACCACACCAAGAATGTTTTCTAGCCAGTACAGGTTTCAAACTCAAAACCTGCACTAGAGGTGGAAGCAGTTTTACCCTCTTGGCTAATCACCCTTCACTATCTAATATAGATGTAACAGCAACATATACGAATCTCAGACAGACGACAGATGGATAATAATTAATAAACTAAGTGACATTAGTTATTAATGATCAATAAAATAGTAAATGATGATTAATTGATGTTTTATTAATTGGACAGGCGCCAGTATTATATACCTCTTGGGAATCTCCTGGCTGAACTCATTTATTAGATGAGTTCATTCATATTATGCCTTTCCTCTGCTGGTCATGGCAATAATGATGAAAAATCCTCAAGACAATTCAGCCATGAATTAAAAAAAATAACAATTATTTCAGTCCAATTGAAGGCAATTTTACTCTCATAATTAGGATGACTTTGGGTTTTGAACTCAACTTTAAAATCTTCCCAATAAGAGCTACGTCATAACTCGACATCTAACAATAAATGGGGAATAAAATATATATGATTATAAAAGATGACGCACCCCAGTTTGGGACAATGGCAGGCCTCTCAATAGCACTAAGTACGCCCATAATTGGGACACCTATGTTTAAGTGCTCAATTATTGATTTCATTAATCAAACCCAACTTCTGCCTTAGTGCATTAAAATTAATGCACTAATTTATGAGGTGCAATTGAGTTAATGCCATGAGACCACTTTGCACCCAAGTGGACCCATAATCAGCCATAATATGATTATATCATAGCTATTATTAGCTATGATAATTGGGCATCTCAGATGAAATTAGAGCGGTTATGAGGTAAATCTGATTTATCAGATTATGCAGATGAATTGGGAGGATCAAAGGATCCATCAATGGGGTTAATCTATCAGCATTGATGGTTTTCTCAAAGGGTTTATTTTTGAGTCAACCATTAAAATCTAACATCACATGAAACTTCAGGACCGGCTGACCACTGCCTCAGGAGGAACTGCCCAGCGTTACTCCAGATTGCTCACATAGTGACCTTCCTGCCCAGAAACCTTGCAGATTTGTTCACTGAGCTATTGGAAGCCCAGTCAGTGCTCCCTCCCACCTTGGATGAATGTCTCCAATTGGTTGAGAGGGCAGCCACACTGAATGACTCCCAAGACGCAGAGTGGTCAGCCCTCCTAAACCTCACACAAATAAAGATGTCAATCATGAAGTATGCCCTGGTGTACTGCCCTTTGTCTAAGGCAGTCAAGGTCACCTCTACCCAGTTTGCGCGGATGTTATGCCAGAATCTCCATCCTGACATCCTCACTGCCATGGCTGCCATTCACCTAGGAGCCACCCTCAATGAGGAAACTTTAGTTGTGACCCAGGTGGAGGGCCAACTAGTATAAGCTCAGAAAAATCCCATCCCGTGTCACAACATGGGAAGTTCCACGGCCACTGAGCTGAGTCTGAGCTGGTCTCTAGCACCTCGCAGGAGCCCTCACAAGGATCATCCTTTAGCTCCGCCAATAGGTTGAACCCCTCAGAGAAACCCATAGAGGGCAAACCCAGTCCTTCCTACAACTTCCGCCCTACTCCTGCGCGCGTTGATACAATCAATAAAGGAAATACCTCTTCTTATCTCTATGTCCCCAACTCGTTACAGCTTTGGGGAAGAAAGGGGAAGAGGGGGATTAACTTTGGGTGCTGGTAGATACTGGGGTAGAGGACAACTATTGGACTACAGGTTAACTAAAGTAATAAAGCTGGAGATGGAAAGGAAGGGAGCTGTTACACTCGCAGACACCTCAAAATTGGTGGGAAGTTGGAAGGTCAAAACCCAAGCGCTGCTGCGGCAGGGGCCTCACACTTTCCAAGAAACATTTAGTCCTATTAAAAATCTGCCACACCCCATAATCCTGGACATGCAGTGTTGGCACAACTACTCCTTTCAATTCAAATCTGCAGGAGCGCCTGATCATGCTGCACCCCATGGGCCAACCGCAGTGGCGCAAGATTTCTTCACCACTGGTGGAGGGAAGCCTGGGGTGAACGCAGTATTGGGGCTGGAGCCAGGTGTGGACATTCCTAAAGAATTTTTTACATACGCCCACCTGTTCCAGAATAACTAAACTCCACAACAACCCTACGTAGCCCTTTCCCTTTTACTTTTACTTTTATGCTCAAAAAGGATGCTGAGTTTCCCAAGTGTTGTCCTGTCTACCCTTTGAACATGAAAGCGAAGGCTGCCCTATATTTTTTGTTAGGGAAATGCTAGAGCGTGGGATAATCGTTCCCTCCAAGTCTCCAGTGGTGTCACCTATACTCCTAGTCCCAAAAGCAAGTGGCGATCTCCGCCCATGTGTCGATTACCACTGGCTGAATGCAATAACCAAGTCTGACCCCTACCCCATTCCATTGATGGAGACCATCACTCAGATGATCTCAGGTAGTTAAATATTCACCAAGTTGGACCTGGTCGATGCGTTCAACCAAGCTCCTGTGATCGTAGAACAACAACAGTATATGGTTTTCAAGCGCCACTTAGGGGCTTTTGAGTACAAGGTGATGCCTTTTGGCCTCAAACACGCCCCAGCAGTATTCCAGCGTACCATAGACAACGCTCTAGGAAACCTAATCTGAAAGTGTTATGTGTTGTATATATGAATGATATCCTTGTGTTCTCCAAGACAAAATAGGATCACAAAAGCGATGTGCTGAGCGTGCTGAAGGCCCTTAATAAGGCGAACATCCGTTTGAAGCCATCACAATGTGAGTTTTACAAGGACTCTGCCTCCTTCTTGGGGAACGTAGTCTTCCAAAAGGGAACAGCCATATGCCCTGACAAGTTGAAGGCAGTGAGGTAGTAGACGGACCCTAAAGATATAAATGGTGTTAGAAGCTTCCTGGGAGTGGTGAACTTCCTGAGAAGGTTTACAAAAAACCTCTCCAAGATGGCGGCACCCTTAACCCGTTTGACAGGGCAGGTGCCGTTCCATTGGGAAGAAGAGGAGGAGAAAGCTTTCCAAACCATCAAGGAGAGCCTCATGAAGGCACCAGTACTAGCCCACCCTGACGCCAACCGCCCTTTCATAGTGGAAACTGACGCCTCAAACTTCGCGATTGGGGAAGTTCTGCATCAAGAGGGGAAGATGGGGTAGACCATCCTGTAAGTTATTTTAGCAGGAAAATGCTGCCCGCTGAGATGAACTACCCTATGTATGACAAGAGACTCCTAGCAATTATATCAGCTTTGGAGGAATGGCAGCATTACCTACTGTACGCCAGACACCCTTTTACCATCAGAATGGATAACCGCGCCCTTAAATTTTACAAGGGCCCCAAGCGCATGAACCAGCGCCAGGCCAGGTGGCATCTAGAGCTGGCACATTATGATTCCAAGATTGTCTACAAGATGGGGGAGATCAACTTATGTCTGGATCTCCTAAGCAGGGACCCTAGGAAAGTCCTTCCTGAGAGAGAAGCTGGATGCCTATAACACAGCCACTATGTTGCCCTCAAATGTGTTTACCATCATCCAAAATGCCACCCACGAACTTAAGGACAAGATCTGGGCCACCCAGCGAAGCTCGAAATATGGGCCACACTATGGAAGGACCTGTAAGAGGGGGTGGAGAATGAACAGCATAGGAATTTTTGTAAAAAGAAATGCCTTATCCTCCACAAAGGGCTCCCATGGCTGTCCAGTTGCAAGCTCAGGAGGAGGTAATAAGCACATTCCATTACCACCCTTGGTGGGGCACCCTGGGAATGAGAAAATGATAGAGCTCTTGGTCTAAAGTTACTCATGGCTGGGGATGCCAAGCGCCGTGAGGGAGTACGTCCAAAAATGTGTAACCTGCGCCCAATCCAAGCTTGTCAGGCAGAAGCTTTTGGGGAAACTCAAACCCCTCCAGATGGCAGAAATGCCGTGGTCCTCACTGAGTGTGGATTTTATAATGGGGATTTTAAAATTGAAGGGGTATGATGCTGTGATTGTGGTAGTGGATAGAATGACAAATTATGCGGAATTCTTTCCGTGTACCTCCAAAATCACAGCCTAGGGTATGGCGGAGAATTTTATGAATGAGTTATTTTCTTGTCATGGCCTCCCAGAGGAGATAGTGTTGGATAGAGGCCCACAATTTATTGCACATTTCTGGTAACACCTACTGGAAAATCTTCAGATCGAACCATGCAGATCATTGGCCTACCACCCTCAGTCAGATGGCCAGAAGATACAAGTCAATAAAGTCCATAAGCAGTATCTGCGATGTTAAATGACCACCCAACAGGAACGCTAATGGACTGGCTGAAACTAGCCCAATTCGCTTATATTAACTTAGCACATTCATCAATGGGAATGTTACTCTTCATGGCAAATTAGGGGTTCCACCCAAAGATGGTGAAAAACCACCCCAGAGGACCAAACCCAGCGGCGAACGACCTGGCATCAGAAATGAGGGAAACCCTGAAAAACCTACGTGATAATTTAACAAAAGCAATATAGGTGCAGAAAAAGAAGGCTGACACTCACCAATCTGAGGCCTCAGTGCAAAGGAAGGAGACCTTGTGATGATCAATGTGAAAAACTATTTGGTTCCCACTAGCTGCAGGAAATTTGGACCAGTCGCCCTGGGCCCATTCAGGTCCTCCACCAGCTAAATGAAGTGGCATACAAACTGGAGTTTCCCGAGGGATCTCATGTGCATCCAGTAATGCATGTCTCACAACTAAAGAAGTTCAAAGTCCCTCTTCAGGAGAAACTGGAGCCAGTCCACTTGGGAAACCCAGGAGAGGCTGAGTATGAGGTGGAGGAAATCCTGGACATGAAGATCTCTTGGAAAAAGCGTTGGTATCTAGTGAAAAAGATAGGTTACCTGGTGTAAGAGTCCACCTGGCAGACTGCCATTGACTGCAGCAACTTCCCACAGAAGGTGGAGGAGTTCTGGGATTGGAGGAGGCTCTCATCTGGGGGAGTTGATGTAACGGTCAAGGCGTTGCCTGACCGCCACATTGTTATAATGTTCCCTAGGGCGAAGATCGAGGCCAAAGGAGAGGGGCACAATTGCTACAATTTTTGTAAATGGCAATCTGACAAATCAGATGCCTTATAATTGAAACTAAACAAAAATTGTGAGCCTGAAAAGGAAAAAATCCACATAGATGGCGCTCTGTCTAACAGATACTGCCAAATCCAATATTACTAAATGTGGTGATAAGGGAGCGGACCATCAGACACAAATTTCCAGCCAACCAGGTCCAGCCAAGTCTGATGTCCCCAAATTTATTGACAAGGATGAAAATCCTTGTCAATGGCGCTCTGGATAACCAGATGCCACCAAACAAAATATTACTAAAAAGGGCGACGTGGATAACCCTCATGAATAACGCTCTGGCCAATTGATTGCCGCCACTTCAGTTGAGGCTGGACAAGTCTCTTGGAAATGGCTATCAGGCGAATTAGAGGCCGCCAAACCCCTGGTAGCAATATCTAAGAATATGGACAAAGAGATGGCTTGGGCTTTGAGAACAACTTAGAGCTGAATAATAAATGCAGAAAAGTCTCTACAACTGCGAGGGTATAGTCCTAGTTCTGGAATGGGTCTTAACAAGGAAATCGAGGGTCTAGATCCTTGGGTTATGCCTGTCATTGAGAAGATACCTGCAGACTCCACAGAGAACAAGGCCCACACTTCTCCCTAAGCTCAGTATAAATCTGAGATGACAATACTGTGAAAAGCAGTTTCATCTTCTAGAATATATGAATAAACTTAATAAAATCCATAATAACTTTTTAAAATCGGAAATCATCTTTATTAAGTCCTCAAAGGAAAAAGCACATGGACCACAGCTCGGACTTCAATAAGGCCATTGAGTCTTTATATGCTCTTTCTGGAGGTCAGACCCTCTTGCTGAGCGTCAGTATAGCCCTGACTGTGGCACAAACTTTCATAGTCAAGTGCTTCCCACATAGTTGGATTAGGGATCTTTCATAGAAGGATTATCCTGTTTATGGGCACTCATCTGGGCACTCTTGCCTAACTGCTTTGTGGCAGTGTTCAGGGACTCTGTCCGTGACAAGCAGGCGTCAATGGCCTCAACACTATTTAAATTGCTCAATTTGAGCTTCTGGTTTTTGTATTTTTTTAAAAAATGTAGAAATTTGACTTAGATTAAGTTGATCAAACCAAAAGAAAGTTTATGATTCTGGTATCAACCACTAGTTCATTACTTTTATTACCAAACCTTTAAGTTTATTAACACAAAAATCTCTGATAATCCCAATTCTAATTTTACTATGTAGGTTCATGATACCGATTTCCAATTATGTGTACTAATTTTGGGATTACCTGGTAGGCGCTGGTGTTCACCTTATTCAATTTCAAACACGCTTTTTGGATGGCAGTATTAGAGGTATTCTGGCTGTTGCTCTGGGTAAAAACGCATCCTGAGTGGCTGTATGGTTTTAATTATATCAGCAAGCTTCATTATGTAATTAAGTGAACCCAAATCTTATCCTTATTCACCTATCTTTTTAGTAGGCGATACAGGGTTCTATATTTATGATCATAAGGTTTAACCATTGGTTAGCATGTTAGTTTATGAATAGATACTTCACTTTTTTGCATTAAGTATTCTATGCCACGATTAGAGACTATCTTCTGACACTGATAACTTTTGGTGTACTTTCCCATTCCTAGCGTAAAAGTTTCCACTCTTTGTCTACCCACAGTGCCTTTAGCTTGGCTAGGTCACAAGCGTGGAAGTGCTATTTGTACCAGCTCCTATTTCACTCCCACCTCAGACTGCAGTAATGTTTTATAATAAATTAACTCCTTCTTTTGAGTTTGAAGCCTCTGTGAATCAGATATTTTTTTATCCTTTGGTATTGTGTTGTCTGCTACACATCAGGAAGAGGTTGAGGTGATCCATTTCTCAGGAGCAATGGTGTTCATCCCTTAAAGCTAGTATGGGGGATATTCTAGTGGTTATGCACCTTTCCATTGTTTTCCCCTTAAGTTGCATGTAAAATAGATTATGCTTACTTTTTATAGCCTATTAAGATTTAATGGTATCTAATATGGTATCTGTCCAAACTCTCTTGGATAAAGAAGTGGCTGAAAGTTTCTGAGCTTAAAAATCGCTCAGGATTTAGGTCTAGACCTTGAATAGTACTTAATTATTGGGCTTTTCTTCAGCCCCTATAACTTGTTATGCAGTGAGACGCCCTGTCCCTTTTTTACATCATTTTAGTTTCTGTGAATGGGTTACCGCAGCGCCAGATTTTTTTCCAATCATTCTGAGGTAGGTTGGTGATGTCAGTAACAATTAAGTATCAGCCTGAAGCCCAATCTCTTGTATTTTGAGAGCCCCTTTCATGAAAAAGCGTTCAAGCTCATTATACATTCTCCCCTAACAGAGTTGTAGCTTTTCTCACAGAAATTTCCTCCCAAAATGATTTGCTTCCTGTTTCTCTTCTGATTGCTGTATGTTAAGGCATTTCAATATGGATAGAGCCAGTCGCCTTCAAGCTCACTAAGTATGTTATGGCCTTCCTTTTGATAGTATATTTATCTAACATTAATTGCCCTCTATACTCCTATACAGATCAAGAAGATAAGGCCACAAAGTGTGGCTGATTGACATGTTCCAGAAAGGAGGTAATTGAGAATTTCACTCATCGCTTCCCCATCATTTTTACTTAAAAGGCTGATAGCACTTTGTGCCTTTGTGTGGACTATGGCTATTTGAAAAATATCCCAATGCATGATCCCTATCCCCTTCCCCTTGAACAAACCCTCAGACAGGTGATATCCAAATTTAAGCTTTCTCTAAGATGGACCTGGTAAACGCCTTTAATCACCTTTGGATAGCTTAGAGCTAGGAGTGGCTTATGATTATTTGGACTATAAGTGGTACTTTACAGCTTCACGTTATGCCCTCCAGATTTAGGAAAGCGCCTGTTACCTTATAGCATATGATTGATAATGTTCTAGGGGCTCTTCGCTTAATCTTCGAAGTGGCCTATATTAATGATATCTAGGTGCTTTCCCCACTCATGAACAGCATGTGAAGGACTTGGAGAAGTATTGGCGGCACTGAAGAAAGCAGACATTTATGTGAAACCTTCAAAGTGCGAGTTTTTTAAAGAAGAGGTTATCTTCTTGGATAACCTGGTCTCAGAGGATGGGAACGCCATATCTCCTAGTAAACTCTAAGCCAATCCTTCATGGCCCACACCCACCACCAAAAAAACAGCTACAAAGCTTCTTGGATGTTTGGATCTGGTGGAAGGGATTCAGTCTGGAAGATTGTTGCACAAAAGTTAACATCCACTGATACAAAAGAAGAGCGATATGAAGTTTGTCATTACTTGAACAAAAATAATAAAATATAAAATTGAAGCTAAAAGCTTCTTGAACCACAATTTTATTTCTATGGCAGAGTCACACTATTGTTACTAGGTTTTCACACAAAATATGGGTCGCAATGCAGAGTCACACTATAATCAACTAATCCAAGAACTTCCTTTCTCAGTCTCCATTGCACTCTTATCCTCCTCACTGCAGCCTCTGACCTTCATCTAATCCAAGCTGGTATTCTCACTAAATAATTCACTCAGCATATATCTTGGTAAAATCATCATCTGCTGTCACATCTTCCATTAATAATCCTCTGCAGCTAATCCTCCCTCATTTATCTTTAGCTTCAATCACCAATAATTGATTTATTAACGATTATCTAATATAACCATTGATCATCCTTGGCATAACTGCTGGTGATCAAAACAACCTAGTTTATTTCAGGTTTGGTTCCTGATAAACTCATATCCAGAAGATTTCTCCAGAATTACTCAACTACAAATGTCAAACCCAAATACTTGGCTAGTCCTCCAGAATCAAATTATATGACCCTAATATCAGCATTACAGTAGATACCATCTGGTTTCTTTCCTGTAACAATTTTTTATTTTATTAGAATAATTTTATTCCTGCGCTATCACAGCTCTTGGCACCGCTTCATACTCTGATATGAAGAATGTCCTTCTAAAGAATGGAAGTTTTTCATTGCATGTTAGAAGCAATCAAGAAAGTTTTATTGCGCACCCAGGCCTAAAACATGCTGACCCTTTGTCAGACATTCTCCTTTTCGATTTAAGAAAAAGAATGTTGGAGGTATTAGTGCTCCCAATTCTGCTACCATGATTGGCCCATCTCCTGCCCAATCATCAAATAAGAATGTGGTTATCAATGATATGAGTACCCACAGAAAAAAGACCTTAGCAGATTCTTGTTGGAATCCTAACCATCAGAAAAATATGGTTTATCATTAAAATCGGCTTAAAAAGGTAATAATTAGTAATAGGATTACTCTGACTTCACAGCCAAATTTGAGGAGTTCAATATTGCACGGATCTTAATCTCTGCAAGGTGAATAGATATTACTCAACGATGATAGGGGGCAAATTAGCCAATCATTACCACCTGAGTCTGATAACCGCTAAGGTGAAAAGATTTTACTCGCTGGTGTTTGGATGAAATTCATCAAATCAGTACCACATGGGTAATTTTTCCTCAAAAAATTTATCTTTGATCTGATAGGCCAAGTGCCTATATTTCCTAATTTAGATAACTCAGCTTTACATTCTTTTGCCTTGAATATTAATGGTCTCGAAATCCAAACTAGTTTAAATAGGAAAAACTAGTATTGAGAAAAGGACCTTTTCTTGGTTTTGCCCTGCCTATACAATAAAAAATATAAAAAAAACTTTAACAAGCGTTATTTATTACTTTTTATTATAAAGTAAAATTCTCCCTTTGTACAAAATATTTGTGGCATCCATTGGCGGATCCCACAAACTGGTGCTCACTACAGGGGTCAATCCCCCTGAATACTTCAATAAGTATTAAAGAAATGGAGAGTGTCACCCATTGGGTGCGAAATGGGGAAGGGACTGAAGATCATGATCGAATGGACAGCCCTTACTGCTCTGATATTTGAAGAAGAACCAATTGAGCTCATATTAATACCTGAGTCTCATCACATCACTTGGCCAGCCACTGAAGCTGTGAGAGGCCTTACTCATGGCATCCTTAACCCTGGTGACATTGCATCTCACGAACAAGCATCATTGGTAGAGGAACGCCACTTGTTTCTCTATGAGACTAGTGTCCTCCCAGAGACCTATGGTCAGATTACAAATTTGACCACCTATGTGCACAAGTTTGCTCACCCTACCTTGGTCCATATGATGCATCTCTTAGCTGGCCATCATGAAGAGCTTCATCGACACCTAGGTACCCATGCAGCTCTGAATTTAGCCTATGATAAGTTGTATCAACTGATCTCCAAACATCTTGGATCAGTTAAGTCTGGCGTGGAAGCTAATTGCAACTTCATCATACAGCTGCATGACTGACTTACTACTATGGACACTGGGATTATAAAGTATGTCGAGGAGGCCATGAAAATATCTCAGGATGAACTGAAAGCATCCTCCGCTAGTACCCGCTTGTTGTTGGAGGAGTTTGCCAAAGAACTTTAAAAGCAAAATGAGCAAACACTTCGTGACCTTTTCAGCCCCTGACTCCTTCCTTCAAGAGAAATATGAACAGCATGTGGCTGTGGTGGAGCGACAGTTAACTCATGCCTTTTCGCGTGTTGATGAGCTTGAACGTCATCTGTTGCTTGAACCTTCTAGCGCCACCACCACCCTCGCAGCCATGGTTGATCATTTAGAAAAGGAGTTAGCTCTCAAAGCCTCATTGTAAAATACCAAAATATATGGCACGTCGCCTGACTGAATGTGAAATCGAAGCAAAAGGGATAAAAGCTTCGCTGGAAAGCCCTGTGCTGTTGAAGGAAGTATATAGTCAACTAATGCAGGTCGAGCAGAAGTATGAACAGATTAAAGAGGGGGTACAAGGCCCCAGCTCCCACTCTCATGACGATGAAGGGTGTAAACAAATGAAAGAAGAGCTGAAGAACCGCGTGAAAGCCGTGGAAACTGCTCAATTAAACCTAAGCTCAATGGTGTCACAACTCCATTTTCAAGTCAATGCAATGGAGAGCCAAGTGGAAGATTTTGAAACTCATAAATCAGGGATCGAAGCTCGACTGAGACTATGTGAATCTGGGCCCCTAGAAGCCCTCTCTAAAATGGAAACCTGACTTGAAGCCATGCAAGACCAGTTTGATCGCCTTTTGCAGATCTTTGATTAGTTAAGCTACCACTCTGAAACATTAGAAGCAGAAGCTCTGGCTATTCATACCCTTACCAGGAATAACCATAATTCATTCAAACCAACATTCAAAGACAAGTTTATCCCCGGCGAGGGTAGCATTGCTTCATTTTTATACATTTATGAAGCAGCTATGGAAGGGTCGACTGATCATTAGAAGGCCAAACATATCCTTTCCTGTTTGGGCCGCATGGCACAGGAGGTGATGGTCCCACATATGGATGCTCTTAGCACCTGGGCCGAAGTTAAAGAAGCTCTCATAAACACGTTTGGTTTAAAACAGGCTTTGAGCTTGAAAGAGCAAGCTTTTATGCATATGAGTATCCAAAAAGGAGAGTCAGTGGTCGCCTTTGCAGAACGATTCTATCTGGAAGCACAGATGTTGCTAACTTCAAAGATGTTGAACTTGGATGACGCTGTAGCGGCTGTATTGACTGGAGTGGCATCTCACCCTCCTTTGGCGATGCACATCACCTCAGTTAAACGTTATTTCCATACCGTTCAAGACATCAAGGAAGCATTAATAGATGTCGCTGACTTCCATAAGCCCGAAGTTCCACATGGAGCAGTATCTCATCCTCGCGTTTTAACCACTGAGGCTTTAAAGCCTAAGCCTTGAGCCCTAGCTATTGAAGACAAGAAGGAACCCTTTCAGATAATGGGCCCTGAAGAGCAAAACCCTAAAGCAAAACGTCCTGAACGCCCTCGGTGCAAATACTGCAACAAGTTCAGACACAAGGAGGTTATGTGCTGGAAAAAGAAGGCTGACGCCGAGGAATAGGCGCAGGGAAAAGAAATGTCAGCGTAGGGAAAGGCGCACCTATTGCTGACAAATCTCATGTGCCTGACTCACTTAAACAACTTATGCCATTACCTCGCATTACAAATACCCCAGGGGATAATTCTGAGGGGGATGCGGATGAGGTTGGCTATTAAGTTGTAGGGGCACCTGCTGAAGTGGAAGTTCCCAATCGCTTGAATGCTGGAAGAGTAGATGAGTCCACCATACCTGAAGAGACGTATCTCTGTCAAGTTTTAGGGGAGCCAACTGTCATCAATACTGCCAGCGATGCAGATGAGGTGATGTCTCACCTTATTCGCCCTATCAAGCATGGTCATACCATGAAGTCCATCCAGGAAAATTACCCCGATACTGCATGCAAATTAACCTCCAATTTCCATCTTAAGGAGGTCTTAGCCTATCGCCCACTTTTGGGGGGATACTCATGAAGGTTAAAGTGGTCATCCAAAAAGTTTGGGTGATGGCCATCCTAGATACAGGCTCCCCAATGAACATAATCTCCTCCAAGTTAATGAAAAAGATCAAACTTGCACCTAACTTGGAGTACAACCAAGACTTTGGAACTGCTGGACCCAACAACACCCGTGCACTTGGTGCTTACTCATCGCTTCCCATTTATATAAGGAAGCTTATTCTATTGGCCCCCACAGTGGCTTTGGATAACAACGCTTATGATATGCTTATAGGTACTCAGTTTATGATTGAGTATGACGGCATTATCAATATGAAGCAAGGGATCTTGTCATTGCTCAATTATAAAGTCCCCTTAGTTTTAGCCAATACAGAACCCAGCAAGAAGAAATACTCTTTCATGTACTCCAACCTCGCAAAAACAGCGACTAAAGAAGGGCAGGCTGCCAATGAGCTACGCACTCACCTTCCTACATCTCAAGTGGCTGATAAGGTATTATACTACCATAACTGCAACATCCCTACCAACATTCTTGAGGGGGGCAATGTCAGACATTCTCCTTTTTGATTTAAAAAAAAGAATGTTGGAGGTATTAGTGCTCCCAATTCTACTACCATGATTGGCCCATCTCCTGCCTGATCATCAAATAATAATGTGGTTATCAATGATATGAGTACCCACAGCAAAAAGACCTTAGCGGATCCTTGGTGGAATCCTAACCATCGGAAAATTACGGTTTATCATAAAAATTGGCTTAAAAAGGTGATAATTAATAATAGGATTACTCTGACTTCTCAGCCAAATTTGAGGAGTTCAATATTGCACAGATCTGAATCTCCGTGAGGTGAGAAGATTTTACCCATTGATGATTGGGTGCAAATTAACCAATCATTACCACCCAAGTGTGACCACCACTGAGGTACAAAGATTTTATTTTGTGACAATAGGGTAAAAATTAACCAATCATTACCACATGAGTCTGACCACCACTGAGGTGAAAAGATTTTACTTGCTGGTGATTGGATAGAATTCATTAAATCAATACCACATGGGTCAATTTTGCCTCAAAAATTTATCTTCGATCTGATAGGCCAAAAGCCTATATTTCCTAATTTAGATAACTCAGCTTTACATTCTTTTGCCTCGAATATCAATGGTCTCAAAATCTGAACTAGTTTAAATAGGAAAAACTAGTATTGAGAAAAGGACCTTTTCTTGGTTTTGCCCTGCCTATACAATAAAAAACATAAAAAACTTTAACAAGCGTTATTTATTACTTTTTTATTATAAAGTAAAATTCTCCCTTTAAACAAAATATTTGTGGCATCCATTGGCGGATCCCACATCCTTCATGGGCTTATAAAGTGGCATGTGATTATTCTTCAGCTGTGATGGGGTTTTTTGCTTCAGGAGCATGATAGGGTGGAACTTCCTGTTGTCTACTATTTACACTCCCTCCTCCTCAGAGCAATCTTGGGCCATGTGGGAAACCAGCTTAATTGTACTTGTTGGTGCTTTCGCCAGCTAGTTTCCACAAATTATTTTAATAAAATAAAATTTTAAAATAAAAACACTTAGTAAAAATTTGATTTTTATGATTTTAATAAGTGCACAATATAAGGGAAAATGATGATCCTCAACCTCCAACTATCTAGTATTTAAATTAATTTCAAAGGTCAAGAGGGATTTTAGGGAATAGTTTTTTAATAGCCTGCATGAGTTTAAATTAGGAAATATGCAGGAATAATGTATTATAATTTGGAAACTCGCTTCAGGGCAGCGGAGTGAAGGAAGAGGAATTCTGATTGTCCCAAATGTACCCATAAGGTAATGTTTTTATAAACTTGAGCCAATCACCCCCTGAGAAATTTCTTGAACCTTGGGGGACCCCTGCCAAGCCTATAAAAGGGGGTCCCCACGCAGGTGCGTTGAAGGACTTTGTTGGGGTCAGGGGAGTGCCTGATGGTGGTAACCCCAAAGTATGTGGTGAGGTCAGAGTTATCCAACCAGCCAATTTTACTAATGCCGTGCAGGTTTTGAACTGGTGCTTCCCCAATTAATGGGGTTCCAAAAAGAATCAGCCAGGGACTTTTGGCCAATTTCTTCAACTTTCTCATTTTTATAATAAACGAACTCTTAACAATATCAGAAAATTGCAAATGGCTGACATTTCCCTTTTCCGGTGGAACTCAACCTACAGCATTCTTATTTTTAGGATGCAAAGGTAATTTCCAACAGGCCATATACAACAAGGAGCTTACCGTGGCATTACATCACTCACCTGCTGGTGGTATCTTCTTCAGAAAGCATGGCATGAAGTTGTTGTCAGATAGACCACCAGGTCATAATGTATTTCAGGAAGTTTCAGATGTTTTCATATCATCAGGCCCAAATGTTACATGACCTGTGAAGCTTTATTCAAATATAGATTTGTGAAGGGTGAGATGAACATTCTTCATGATTTTTGAGTCATAATTTTCCCTAATCCCAGTAGTGGAGAATGACAGGAGATAACCATGGTGAATCATCTTGCTCATATTCTCACCATTGTTCCTGCCGCAATTTCTGGGGGAAAACTGAGCTCTGATGCTACTGGTGTCACAGGTAATGACTGGACAGACAACCTGCTTAAAGGGGATAAAGCCTCTTGATAAGCTAGCACTTCCAGGCCACAAGTATACTCATTATTAGCTTCAAGAGGAAAATATCTTGTTCAGGAGTAGAGATTGGGTTCACCCCAATTTTGTTACAAATTAATCGCTGCCTAACCATGACCAGTAATGGTGGGGTCCCAAGGGAATACAAGGTTCCTCGTTTGGTAAAATGGACGCTCACCTGACCAGGTATCTCTAAAAATACTTCAGTTTAAAGTACTAGTTGCGTGAAGTGCACATAGGCAAGTCTGATCAATTAGAAAAAATGGTTTTTATTTTTTCTGCAGTAGAAGATGTCCATGGACCTCAGTATTTGTTGACTTTATTGTTGAGCTTCTAAACTTTTAGGTCTGCGAAATCATGATTGTCTTGGACTGCTTTACTTAATTCTCCCTGTTCTTTCATTGGATGTCTGCAATAACCTCAGATAAAACTCCAAGATTTTTTGTTTAACATGTGTTTTCAATGTTTGTCCTGCTAAGAGGTTGTAAGTAACTTGTGGCCCCACTTTACTTATTGCTTTTGGGCCACGCTTTTGGCTATCCTGAAAAGCCGTGACAGTCAATTGCATATTATCCCAGTCTGAAGTCCAGAGGTAGAGGTCAACCAGATCCTCAAGCAGTATCTCCGCTGCTATTCCTCTGCCACTTAGGATACCTAGGCCGCCAACCTTTCTCTGGCGCAGTTTGCATACAATGACACCACCCACTCGTCTACTGGCTTTCCCCCTATGAGCCATTCTGTGATATAACCCCATGTTCCTTACTAATCCTGCCTTTTCCTAGAAGTACCAGCAACTGAGGAGCACACGCAACAGATCCAGAGTACACAATTTTTAGTGCAGAAGCGCCTGACAAAGGCAACTTGGGATTAAAAGCAGACATAGATTGAAAAAGCTCTTCTACCTTTATGAGATCAAGGTCAGTTCCTTGGTTATGCTGGATATGTAACACCTTTATATGAAGGTCCCTCTTAAAAAGCTTGTGAAAAAGTGTTCTCACCTTACTTGGAGGAGGAAGATTTGGGGAATGGTACCTTCCAGTTGGCTTTTCCTAATCACTAAAAGCATCATCACATTTTCCACGCTTCCCAAGTGTCCCTATTTAAGGGAAAAACTCAGTCATCCCTGAGCCAATCCTGGTGAAGAATTCAGAAGAGGCCAAAGTTGACGCACATTTGGCATCATGGAAATCCTACTTCTTGGTGCAATACTTGATCACTTAGAAGGGATTCCCTTCTACTAAAAAAGTGAAGTAAATGATGGCGAATGTGTTCATTGCCATGAGTTAGTTGAGGCCTTAACGATGTACACCTTGAAGCTCCTTATCCTCCACATAAGGTTGCCTCCCTCCTGTCCATAGATTTTTAAGGCGCAAAAGAACTTTGCGCTCACCAAGTTCCTGGTGTGGTGTTATTTCCCCCTTTTCTAAAAGGGAAGAAAATGTAAGTCACAGGGAGAACCCCCTACGTCTCAACAAGAAAAAAGATCCCTTCAGAACCAAAAAGTGGTCCAAAAAGCCTGTATACACCCTCAAACCAGAGCGACCTATCCCATGTTGTTGAAAAATGGGTGAAAGCTTAACCCCTGAAAGTTATTCCTTTTTTCCTATTCTCAACGCCCAGGTTCGGTGGAGAAGATCATGGGTTGTGTCAGGAGGAGATGGTGGCCAATAGCCATCTTCAAAAGCAAGGGTGCAGCTACCCTCCTTGCAAGAAGGCATTTTCGCCAAGTTCAAGTCCTAATATTAAAGGTAATTTAATCTTGAGTGATATCAAGTCATTAGTATCAACCTCAGATTTTAATTCGCCCTTCTGACCTCTCATCCTAATGCAAGTGAAGGCAAGCCCACACCAATGGTTCTGGGTGAGCTAAAACAATTTATTTTTGAAAGGGGCCCTCCATACCTGCCCTGGCCTTGTGAGAGCCCTGTCAGCCGTTGCATGATATGTCACCAGGTTGCAAGGCATAATCATGCACAAAAATCTAAGTGAAAAATTATAATGATTTGCCAGTCAGGTAAGATTATACTCAACGTCAGTATCAGATTAGTGTAATGATCTGCGGTTGCGCAATCACAAATATACCCACTAGGCATTTATGACATTTTACCTATTCCCTACATGATGAACATATGAGCCGCAGTCCCCAACAGGTAGTACTATCAATCCAAATTCCTTATTTCCTCCTTTAAGTTTACTTGATAAAAAAAATCTCATTTCCCCGATTTTATTTATGCTAAGTGATTCGCAATACTGATTTTCTAATTATGTTTATTATTTTTGAGATTATCTGGCAGGTGTTGATCACCCTATTCACATTCAACCAAGATTTTTGGATGGCTATACCAGTGGTATTCTGGCTGTTGATCTAGGTGGGAGCTCATTCAGAGTGGCAGTAAATCTTAATTACATTAGCAAGCTCCCTAACAAAATCCAGCAATAGCATATTATAATGCTTGTCTGACTAGTCTCGCTTTGTTCTCCTTTAGTAATAAGATTCTTAGGAAAGTTAATTTTCAATAATTTGATAACTATTGCTCAGGTTTGTTTCACTATGAAACATTAGGGTAAACTATTTCAGGGTTAAATTTTAAGCTTGTTGACTATTAATGTTTTGTCAAGTATGGTCACTGACAATGTTTTAAGAAGTCAGATTGTTGGTTTAATTAATAACTACCAATTCACTATGTGGATTAATTATGGTTTGTCACCAATCAATGAGATTGTTTTCAGTGGTACTGAAACGTTGATGATGCTTTTCATGGCACTAACATACAGGTTAGCCTGAGTGATGTGACTTGCTACTAATGGGTAAATGGTCCCATTACTTAAGAATGTTGCTAGCTTATAAAGGTTAATCTGCTTGGGTTTGGATAAAGGCGTTGAATATGATATTCCAAATCTAACCTCAGAGGGTTGTATTCTAGTTAAGGGTGGATTCCAACTATTTGCATTAAGTGTCTATCATACAAGACAACTTATTAGGGTTAAATTTCATTTGAAATAGATGTTATTCCTAATGGAATCCCAACAGAAGAGTTTGACACTGGATTATCTATTTGTTTCAGTATTTAATGTATAGATACAGACAATTTTGGAATAAATATAATTAGATAATAACGCAATGTTATTGTTTCCTTGTAGAAGAGTAAAAAAATAGTTTCTCTTATCTGTTTGTTTTATGTTCAAACTTTGAGTCAAAAGAAAGGATAGTTTCCTTTTTTTGAAGTCGTTCTCAATACCCTTATGGAAAAGTTGGTTGGATAATATTCTTTGTCTGGTTTGTTTCTATGTTATCAGAGACAAGGTTTTCTGTACCTTCTTTTATAAAAAGACCTAGGCGAGTTAATACCATTCGTATCATGATAACTCATCTAGCTATTTATTTTTATAAAACTATCACTGTACTTAAATTATCTTTAATTAGCAATAACTTAAGCAAAAACCTTTTATTTTCACTCAACATCAATTTTGAGCAATTTTGAAAAAAAAACAAGCCAATTTTTTCACCACCGCCTCACCACACCAATTTCCAAATTTATGTCCTTTGCTCCACCACCTGTTAGAATTTGCCGCCCAGTAGGCAAATACATGTGGACTGGCTCATCCAGTCTGCCAGATACATCTGGCTGCTATATCCCTTCAAGGGACCTAGCACTGCACCTTGCACGAGTCCATCAAACCCACCCCGACCCCCCAGTCCTACCCCAATCCAATATTTTCTTTTGCCTCCATGTTGAGTATGTACATCTCCTCCTATATGCTGACAAAGCGATAATTGAGCTGTCAACGGCCTCCTTTGTGACAGCAGGGTTAGCGACTTCTGCCCTTATAAGGATTATTTTGATATTGGATTCCCCACCAAAGAGGATGAAGCTGCTGCAGCAGCTACGCCATTAATATACAAAAACACCCCTATTACCACCACCCAACACGCCTCCCAGATGATACCACACTTGTGGTAAACTTTGTGAACCTCCCCTCACACCTTCCTACTCAAACACTTTATTAGGAGTTGATGTTGGGGCTATCCAATTAAATCAAAAATTCTATCCTTCAAATCATTGTCCCAAGTGGTGCTGAACGCCTCTCGGCGCCTTAAGCAATGGTCACCATTACCCCCCACCATCTGATTATGGCCCAGCACATCCCACCACGTGCCTATATCCCATCTGTACCTAACCATTTTTTTGGGCCAATTTGACAATAGTCGAAAAATTTTCCCCCACTGCTATGAATTGAACCATATGAAAAAAGCATGTCAGTATAATTTACACCCTGCAAACACGACCAACTCCATCCATGAGGCCACACAAATAGCGTTTGAGTGGTGATTTTTGCTGCCCCACCCCAGCAGGCCATGAAATCAAAATTAGAAGCAAAATCTAGCACCTCAAACCCAAGCTGGCCAATGCACACACATGCCAATCAATTGGGTGCAGGCTTGGACCAATTTCAATCCAGAAAATCTCCCGCCCTAAAACCTACTCAATCAAATTCTTCTACCACTATATTTTCCCAAATCAACCAAAATTCCTGGAACTTATTGGAGGAAGTGACCAAATCTGGTGAAATTGTCCCACTATCAAGTAATCCAATATATTTAGTACCTTATCTAAAATCAGACTTTGATGCCCCAGCCCCGACAAACTGATATGTCCTCAAACCCAAAGCATCCTTTTACCAAAGTGACCACCAGCTTGCCGAGGTTGCAGTGGCCTCACCCAGTAATCCCCGTTTTTGCAAACTGTGGGCAAAATCTGTCATGGAATTTAAAAAAGGGCTGCACCACCCTTATTCCCCTCTGATTTTCCTCCTACCGCAAAAGAGGCAATTAACGCCTCTACAAAACTGCCACCACCGCTGTTAAGCATGTCGCTAACTTGCAGATTTTTCCCCATCCATACGCACCACAAGAGCCAATACTACAAAATTAGAACAACTTCTCGACGCCCTCATCCAGGATGAACACCATGTTGCCAAAATCATAGATGCTTTGATCCAGGCCCAAATAGTTGATCTCAACAACTATTTATTCCACCTCAACCCTCATCCTGTGGACGCCTCAACCCCCTTGCTCTCAGCATTGATCCGCCTCTAGAATGCTGAGCCTGATGATGATCTTCCTGATTCCCCCCTCCCCCTCCGCCATGATGGATAAGTGGCTCGCCACTATGCCACCTGGTAGGTAATTTTCTCATTTCTTTTTGTGTCTCGCTGCCTGAAAAAGGCGGTTAATTCATGTTTTTTTATTTTTTTGGTTGGTTTAGTTTTTGGAGTTTCAGTTTTGGTATTGTCCATCCCCTGTTCAGTTTTCCTTGGTTAAATAATAAACAATAACTCAAGAAAAAACTTTTTCTTTCCTGTATAAACTAAAAGGTTAACTGATATAATTCAAGAAAGATAAAGTTTTATAATTAGTAAGGGTAGGTGAGTACAAGCCTATTGCCAAGTAAGGGCTGGGAAAATGTGGTAAACGTCACAGGTTTGGTGCTTTCGCCGCCTAAAGTTCAAAAACGCCCTAGGGACACCTGTGGCTTAAAAAACAAGAAAACCGTGTTAAATAATTTGCCAGAAACCTTGGAATGGCAACCCAAGTGTAATCAGTACATCAAACTCCCCACTCACAGCCATTGTCATCAGTGGAATCTGGGGTCCAAGTTTACCTGGACATTAATTCAACAGCTATCTGAGTTAAGTTCTGTGGGGACATATGCACCCACTTCCCAGAAGTCATGTATATAGATTGCACTCAATGGCCTGCAGTTGGTTGGTCTTGGGTTTGAAACAGCAAAAGTAGAAGACAAAGCTGCACAGGTGCACGTGGTGGTCAACTTCCTGGAGGTTTAACGGGAAGATGAAACCAAGTGCATTTGATGGACAAAATCAATTTAATTATTGTACCTTTTAATTTCCTCCTCACAACCATTAAGTGTGAAGTCCTTGAGATTCATCTCAAAGCAGGACATCAAAGCTATTGGGGAATCATCTCCTTCAAAATGAAAAAAGTTTTTACTGATTCTTGAACTCAGTACAGGTAAGGCAATTGCAGTGATCATTCCGTTCTCAGGGGTAGCTGAGGACCTAACTCAGATCCCACAGACTATGACACCCACCATCAACAAACAACATACTCAACCATTCCACGTAAAAAATTTTAGCACACCGCCCATATGCACTCATTATCGGGCATTTGGCTACAAGTTACAAACTTGTCCCACCAGAGATGGAATTATCACAAATGAAGCTTTCTCAGAAGCAATGGGTGAGGGACAAAGTGAGCCCATAGTAGACTCTAGTGTCACATTCCAATGGGGCAAACAGTGGTGCTATATCCATGTAAAACCTGTGTCCCCACAAGAACAAAAAAGCAAAACAGCAACGCTGAGCACAGGCCAAAACAGCAGCCATGGCAGCCTCCGCCATCCCCCCAGCCCAGATCCAATCTGACCAGACTGAGTTCTCCACTTTGGTAAAAATTCAAAATCCCATCCAATCAGATGGGGGGACCCAGCTTTTAAACCCAAAATATGTGCATGATACACACTGGATGGATTCATGCACAATAAATGCAAGTGGGTTTTCCAATCCAGTTTTAGTAGAGTTTTTTTAAATAAGGATCGCTGGATAATAACACCAGTGCACCGCAAATCCTCAATAACTCAAAAAAACTGTAAAATACAAAAACCAACAAAACTTGAAATCCACGGCTAAAGATGGCATCAAAGATAGTACCTATTCACCTAATGATATGCCAACCTCAAACACTCGCCAACAAATAAATTTGGCTGAGCTTGCATGGCAGCAAGGAGTGCCAGAGCCTGAGGGGCCTTCCTTTCACTCCTAAGGAGTGATGGGGGTATTTTTAAAATATGGACGCTGAACATCGCTGGACTCAAGGCCTCTCCATCCCAGGCTAAAAAACTGAACTTCCTAAAAAATAATTTACCAGTGGACATCCTGGCAATCCATGAAACCCACTGTCAGCAAAGTGCCAAGGTCACATGAGCAACCATGTTCCTCCCCTCCAAATCCTTTTTGTCGCTGCACTGTGGGGTACTGATATGGGCAAACCGCAAACTTAAACTTTTTGAAAAAAATACATCTTGATGGATGTTGCTCATAATGACCTTCTCATGAGATGCCCAAGTTCAAACAATAATTAACATCAACACCCTGACCTTTGAACAAATTTGATGGAATTCATCTTGAACGTGGCCTGTCACATCCCATCCAAATCCTTTGTGGTCGGCGACCTAAACTTTTGGGACAATCCCAACACCAACAACTGGCCAACTACACATAATCCACTGCAGGGACATATCAAATTTTGGGTGATGAAATCCACCTTAGGCTTCTTCAATACCATCCCCAGGAAAACACCATTACTACCCAACATATCACGCCCCATGTAAACAATAGGCAGTTGTTGTCTATGTCCCGTATATATTTCATTCTGGCACACTCAATTTTTACTACCAGATCTCACAATTTGAAATGACAAAGATAGATTTCTCAGACCATAGAATGGTGTCAGTGTCATTTACTTTGTCAAGTCTGGTGCAACAGGCATTTAAATGGAGAAAACTTCGCCCAGCTGTTCTCAAGATAACAGCATTCTCAAGTTGGATGTACACCGCCACATTGACACAGGAGTTCACAACTCATTTCTGTGTGGATCCCCTATCAACCTGGTCAAAATTTAAAAAAGCCACAATTTCCCAAGCATGCACATTTCGTCGCAGCGCTCTCAGTATGCTTTGGTAGTCATCAAATGTGCCTTGGTGGAGTTAGACAACTTGGAGAATAATGTCCACAGGACAGGGTATAGCCCTGCTTGGGGTCACAAATGGGTCAAAGTGTTGTCATGGCTTAACATGCTGATCAGACAACACAAATATCGAGTTTGTGTATATTTCAAAGCAAATTATTAATGCTTGCATTAAATGTTACGTTTATTTTTTCTGCCAATTTTCCGCCCAGCGCCAAAACTTGGCCTGCACACAGGTAAGGCGTTCAGACAAATTCATAGCAGAAATGCGGTCAGAAATTTTGACTGAAGTCCAAAAATATTATTCCAAGTTATACAGGGCTGACCTAGTCGATTAAAATAAAGTAGATGAATTACTGGCCAGTGCACACATTTGCACCATTTTCCATTATCTGGAGAATATGAATTTAATAACAGAGATGGACTCTAGCATGCCTTTCGCTTTGCAACACACAGGAAGAACCCATGTCCAGATGGAAATCTTTATGAGTTCTATAAGAAACATTTCAACTATTTATCCCCCTAATGATAGCCTTTAATGAACAAATGTCTCTTAGAGTCATGTCTCCTCCCAGGGGGACAAGAGGCTTATAAGGTAACATTGTTCAAGAAGGGGGATAAGATAGACTTGGCAAAAGGGCGCCCTATTTCCCTCACTAACAATGATACTAAAATACTAACAAAAATAATGGCTAACTGCTTAGGGGTCATTGCATCTGAGGTGATATCCCCAAAGAAATATGGCTTTATTACCAAAAGGTCAATCTGGGAAAATATACATACTGTGGCTAATGTATGTCAATCCACAGCCACTGGGGCTCTTGTGTTTTTAGACCAACAAAAAGCATATGACAGGGTAAACTAGGTTTACCTCAGGGCCTGCCTTCACCAGTTTTACCACCTCCAATGGTTCATTAGTTGGTTAATGATGCTCACTGAATCAGCTACAATGGCAGTATGAGTACCAGGTCTCCTCACTGATGTGGTGCGCCCTCAGAGGGGCCTTCGCCAAGGAGACTCTCTGAGCCCACTTTTATATAACTTTAGCCTTGATCTAATTTCTCTGCAGTGTAGATGCACATCTTACTTATTTACAAGTGCAAGGCCAAGCACCAGTTAAGATGATTGCATTTGCAGATTATTGTGTGGTTGGTGTGTCCAGAATAAGGATGCAAGCATACTAAAGTCCACAATCTGGGGATACTCTAAGGCTAGCAATTCAGCATCAACACATCCAAAACTTATATCAATCTTATTGGTAGATACTAAACACACTGTTCCCTGGCGCCCCTTAATCAGAGGGGCCCAGTAGTTCAGTCTATCATCAGATTACCCAGGAAACCACCCCAAAACACACATCTCGTGATACCTTTTGTGTCCATCCCCACTGAGGGCCCAGAGCGCCAACTGGAAGTATGGATAGAAGTGGGTGGATATGATGCTTTGATAATAAAACACCACATACTATCTAATGTAACAAAGCGTATTGCGTCACTAAGGGGTCAACAAACCAGCTTAACAGGTAGATTAGTAATCGCCAACACTATACTTCTATCAAAATTATGTTGTGCAGCCCATGCCATTGCTTTCTCCTCATCTTTTTTTGTCTCATTATATGCCCTCTTATAAGGGTGGCTTTGGCTAAATAGATCTCCCCCTGTGCGATTGGAAGTCCTCTATGGTCCACGCCAAAAAGAAGGAATGGTCCTAATTAACTATGTGGACCAAGCATCCAAGATTCTGGGTACATGGATTGCTTCAGTAACCAACCCCTCACTCCCAACCCAACACTGGTCACTCTCAGCATGGTCCAACTTTGCCAGCTCCTTGGCCTCCATAACCCCACTAACCCAAACTCTCTTATCACATATGTGGCAACTCAGCCATCTGCATCAGGCCTGCATGGGACTATCGCCCACTTTAAAGGGATATACTTAAAATGAGGAGTGCATAATTGTCATGGTCAAATGACATCATAGTGGAGACCAAGCCCAAGGATAAGGCTGTGTGCCAGGAGGCCCAGAAGGTGAAGTTGCAGGCCCTCCCTGACCTCAGGCATACACTAGACCAACGTTGGGTACAGGCTAAATATGCCCAGGTTGGCACTAATGAGGTGCCAAATGCCCAGCCCCTTACGTCAGCCCAGGCGTTAAAATGGACAGTTTACAAAATTAATGCTGACAGTTCCATTCAGTTAGTCGAGGAATGGGGTTTTGAAACCAGTTCATTTATGAAGTGATGCGTTCTGGTCAGATCTAACTTCATTTAATTACTCAAGTGAAGTCAGTTTTAGTGTTTTCTACCAATTTGGATGGTAGCCTTTGACTATTGGTGGGTCAGTGCTTGGGCCCACTTCAGCAAACCCCATACTTCCCCAATGTAGTTTAATTCTGTTTCACACGACCAAGACTTCTTGTTGGTCAACTTCTAAATAAACATTTTCCCGTTTTCCCATTTTTCTTATGGTTCTCTAGCAAACCTGTGTGCAGACCTCTTCGAGGAGGTCTCACGCTACATTAACCATCTTCTTTCAAATTCAATTAAATTTTCAACTCATGCACCGTTGGGCCGCCCAGGTTCCCTCCAACCTGGGACGTATACCCCTTTCCCCTTTGTGCACCGCATCATTTTTGGTCAGTTGTTTGCTATCATGATTGCACTTTTTCCTTTTAGTTATTATCGCTCTAGCACCCTCTGCTGGGCTCTAATAACTTTGGTAATAACGGCTAGTTTCCATGCGTTGGCTCTGTGCACTGAGCATCACCATGCTGGAAACAGGAGAGATATAGACACTCTCCTTACATTAGTCGACCAACCTCATAAATCTATGTGCATGAACTTTTTCTCTGTGGAACTTTTCTGAAGTGGAAATGGTGGGCGCCAGCTGTGGGCTTCAGTTGTAAATAGCCGCACCACTGTTTCCTCTTTTTCCTGAAAAGAGCAACTCGGCTTTATTATGGTTGCCTCCAACTGGAAAGTATACACCCTTCATGCTCATACCTGGTGGATACAGATGTTTCAAGGTCTGAAAGTCGTGAATCCCTGATTTTCCGCCAAAACTATTAATTTCAATTTTATATAAATGAGTTTTACATTTACAGTGCGTTCAGATGTTTCCAGCAGTTTTGGCACAGATGTGTCTAGGGGTGTTGGCCTTGGATAACGTCAGGCCTTCCGTTCCAGTGGGGGGAATAGGGTCATTTGTGTCTAAAAATGCTTTTTTATGACAAAAATCTTATCCAAACCTCTGAGCCGTTTATTAGCTTTCATGGCCTGGATGAGAACCCTATTCCAATATATCAAATAACCCCTGAGAACCCTCTTTTGACCCCTACCATGCTCCGTGGCACTCAAGAAGTGGAGAAAGAACTTCGTTTAAAATATGATAAATTATATGCACCAGCAGAAGGCATGGTGGGGTATGTGGCCTCAGTATTAAGAGTGGCCAACTATCCCTCCCCCTTTTATGAATCCAAAACACACTCTGTTGGCTTTCTTGAGCCAGAGGAAGAATACTTTGGTGAGGTGGTGTCGTTGTCTACCTTAAATAAAGACCATTCTGGGTATTTTCTACTGACTACTACCCTCTCCTCCCCTTTAGGGAAGCTCACCACTACTATTTTGGTGGATAGTGGCGCCTCTGAAAACTTTATGGACCAGAGCCTAGCCAACCACCTTGGACTGAGTTATTTCCAGGTGGTATGGTTAAGGGAGTGGCGTCCCAAGGTATTTCCACTCTGAAGATCATTGGATAGTGGATAAATCAGGTTGGCAAGTACCACTTGTCTGATCACTTCAAAGCGTTCAAAAACCTCCTGTTCCCTATCATTTTTGGGTTTGGAGTGTTGTAGAAAGTTTAACGTTAAACCAATCTGAAAGAGAATACTTTATCCCTCACCGTGAAGAATGGTCGCACATTAGTTGTGCCTTTATCAGAAGAGAACGCCCGGGGCGAATTTCCCCACTGGCCCCACCTTCACCCTTATAGCCTTGCCCCTTTTCTGAAGCCCTCAGTGTAAGTTCCTATACCTTCTTGCTTGGATGATTTGGAATCCTCTTTTGAGCAGCATCCGCTAATGCACTCCCTGAGCACTTTGAGTTTAATTGTGACTTCAATATCACTGTGGATCTGATGCCTATATCTTCCCCATAAATCCATTGACTGTCTGGGAGGAAGAGGCGTTAGATGTGTGGGTGAACGAACAGTTATCCAAAGGTGCGATTTTTAGATTACTCCCCTGTATGCTATCCACTTCTCTTTGTTGAGAAGTCTGATGGTACTCTGCGAATATGTGTGGACTATGTGAACCTTAACAACGTCACTGTACCAGATCTACATCCCGTCCCTTTTGGATTCTCAGATTGCGCGCTATGTGTAGAAGGCTAAGGTCTTTTCAAAGCTGGATTGCCTTAATGCTTTCAATCAGATCTGGATTAAAAAGGGACAAGAGTGGTTGATTACATTCCGTACCAGAAAAGGGATCTTACATTTTTGGGTCATGCCCTTTGGGCTTAAGTATGCCCCTGCTATCTTTCAACGTCTCATTGATGCAGCGTTGGGGGACCTGCTAGGGGTATGCGCGGTTGCCTACATGGATGATATCCTGGCTTTTTCCCCGGATCAGGAGTCCCATGCAAATCACCTTTGGCGAGTGGTGGAGCGGTTAAAGGCAGCCAGCCTTACATTAAAAACAACAAAGTGTGAGTTCTTCAAATCCCAGGTCACGCTTCTGGGTAACGTCGTGTTTGACCATGGACACATGATAACTCCAGACAAGGAGAAGGCGATTTGTGAGTGGCCTATCCCTACATCAGTAAAAGAATTGAGGAGTTTTCTAGGGACGTGTACGTTCCTCAAGAAGTTCACGTCAAACCTTTCTGAGGTGGCAGCGCCCTTGTAAAAAGCTAGTGGTGCAAAAGTGCTTCAATGGTCTTCGTTTTGGAGGATGCTTTCCAAGCTGTAGAAGTGTACCCTGTTTTCCACGAACATTCTTCACCATGTCGACTCTTCCAATTAGTTCATTGTGTCTACTGATGCCTCCAACTTCGCCATAGCAGCTGCCTTATTACAAGTAGGCGAAGATGTGATAGAGCATCCAGTGGAATATTTTTCCAGGAAAATGTCTCTGCCTGAGTTGAATTACGCCATTTACGACAAGGAGTTACTAGCAGTGGTGGGAGTGCTGACATATTGGCACCACCAATTGCATGGCTCTACCCAACCATTCCACGTACATACAGATCACTGTGCCTTGCTGTACTATTGTGCCCTCATGTCCTAACCCCACGGCAGACCCGTTGGCATGAGACCATTGCCCAATTTGCCTTTTCATATGAATTCACTAAGGGCAAGGATAATGGTTTGGCAGATGCTTTAAGCTGCAACCCTTCTTTAGCTCCTGATCCAAAGGAGGTATAAGTCCACAACACACAGGTGATTATTCCTCCAGAAGAAAATTCTGTCATACATTCTCTCTCCCCTGTACAACGGGCCAGCGCTTGCACCTCTTGAAAACGCGGAGGAATATGGTATGTTCAGAAAGGTTGTCCTTTCTTAGCTGCTGTCGAGCGAATATACTATAATACTTGCTAAAAGCGCTGTAGATCAAGAGGACCTATCCAGAGGTTATCATGTAAAGGATGAGATGGTGTGGTTTCAGGGGCGCCTATGGGTTACTGCTGACCCACTGCGCCTGGAAATCATCTGGTACCATCATGATGGAATCACCATTGGTCATCCTGGGAAAGCAAAGACCTTGGAGTTGATACGTTGCACCTACAATTGGATGGGCTTGCCTGCTCAGGTGGAGCGGTATTGTAAGAAGTGCCCGGTATGCAACCAGATGAAACCCAATCATCAACCTTTAGCGGGGTTGTTGGTACCAGTCAAAAAGGCTGATGGGCCCTGGACTTCCCTCTTGGTTGAATTCATTGTGGAACTACCTGTCTCTGAGAGGCTATGATGCCATCATGGTGGTGGTGGACCATTTTACGAAGTTCACCCAATTCATTCCTTGCAGAACTACAATAACCATGACTGAAATGGCCAGGCTCTTTGTCACGCATGTGTTTGCGCTCCATGGGGTTCCCCAAGAGATTATCAGTAACTGGTGACCCCAAATTTACCTTTGTCTTTTGGGAAGAGTTGTGTAAGACTCTTCAGATTCTCCCCTGATGTTTGGCTGCCTATCACCCTAAATCAGATGGCCAGATTGAACGAGTGAACCAGTGCTTGTAGCAGCTCCTGAGGTGTTACGCCGCCGTGAATCATTCAGATTGGGCTTCTCACCTTCCTATAGCCAAATTTAGTTACAACATGTTGCATTCTTCGATCAGTTGTTCCCCTTTTTTCGCCAGCCATGGCTTTAACCCGCCTTTAACATGGAGCCCAGCTGTGGGTCTAAGGTTTAAGCGGTGGTGAACTTTGCCAAGACAATCAAGAAGGTCCACCAGGGGGTTTCCACAAGCTTGGAGGCGGCAATTCAAGTGTATAAGGAGAACTCTGATGGGAAGCGCCGAGCGGGTCCTGTGTACAAGGAAGGGGATCTCATGATGCTTGATGCTCATAACATCCCTATCAAGCAGCCATGCAAGAAGCTGGGACCAAAGAGGATTGGTCCTTACCGCGTTGTTAAAAAGGTGGGCCATGCCTCCTATCAGCTAGATCTTCCCTCTTCATTTTGGATCTTCTCTGTCTTCCATGAAAGCAAATTGACGTTGTTTGAGGGCCCCACCAGAGACTCCTGAGCTTATCTTGTGGATGGGGCGCCAGAGTGGGAAGTGGATGAAATAGTAGTCTCCCGCCACGTTAAAAAGAAGGCTTAAGTACCTGGTATCCTGGAAGGGTTTTTATGCTGCATAGAACAGTTGGGTTCCAGAGCGCAACTGTGTGCATGCCCAAGTTCTGATTAAAGCTTTCCACGAGCGTTTCCCCCAGGCTGCTGGATCCCAACCTAAACTGACCGTTGCTTCCATAAGTTGGCCCTAACCACATGAACTTTTCCCTTGCACAAGCCCCTGGAGGGGGGGGTTGAGCCCCATTGGGAGGAGAGGGTTATGTCATGATCAAATTACATCATAGTGAGGACCAACCCAAAGGATAGGGATGGGCGCCAGGAGGCCCAGAAGGTGAAGCTGCAGGCCCTCCTGACTTCAGGAATACACTAGACCAACGCTGGGTACAGGATAAATATGCCCAGACTGGTACTAATGAGGTGCCAAATGCCCAGCCCCTTACGTCAGCCCAGGCGTTAAAACGAATGCTTTACAAAATTAATGCTGACAGTTCCATTCAGTTAGTCGAGGAATGGGGTTTTGAAACCCATTCCATTTATGAAACAATGCGTTTGGGTCAGATCCAACTTCATTTTAATTACTCAAGTGAATTCAGTTTAGTGTTTTCTACCAATTTGGATGGCAGCCTTTGACTATTGGTGGGTCAGTGCTTGGACCCACTTCAGCAAACCCCATACTTCCCCAATGTAGTTTAATTCTGTTTCACACGACCAACACTTCTTGTTGGTCAACTTCTAAATAAACATTTTCCCGTTTTCCCATTTTTCTTATGGTTCTCTAGCAAACCTGTGTGCAGACCTCTTCGAGGAGGTCTCACGCTACATTAACCATCTTCTTTCAAATTCAATTAAATTTTTAACTCATGCACCGTTGGGTCGCCCAGGTTCCCTCCAACCTGGGACGTTTACCCCTTTCCCCTTTGTGCACCGCATCATTTTTGGTCAGTTGTTTGCTATCATGATTGCACTTTTTCCTTTTAGTTATTATTGCTCCAGCACCCTCTGCTGGGCTCTAGTAACTTTGGTACTAACATCTAGTTCCCATGCGTTGGCTCTGTGCACTAAGCACCACCACACTGGAAACAGGAGAGTTATAGACACTCTCCTTATAAGAATGGTCAATCAGTATCGACAGGTATACCCCAAAGAGGGGTCGTCCTACTCCTCATTTCATACATGATATCCATGGGAAAGCCGTTCTGAACATTTTGGTACCCAGGAGGCCCCTACCATGGCCAGAATGGAATATCTGGACATGTTGAACATTCCATACTTCCTAAAACCCAGATAGAAATCTGGAATTACACCCATCGCCCTCTTCTACAAGCTCAAGTATGTTCCATGTGTGGCGCTGTCCAAAATGGGTATACCGTACCACAGAGCGATCCAACGCATCATACTCCTCATGTGTTGTACATGACAAATATGGTACTTTTGTATACCTCCTGGAAAAGTGCCCACCTCTAAAAGCGATATGGCGCGAGGTTCAGCGTCTCTTTTGCCAGGAGCAAACACAGACCTTTAGCCTATCCAAGAACATCTTTGCCTTGACCTTGAATTCTCTATACGACCCTCCTTCTGAGCCTTAGTGGTGGTAATAGCTATGTGGACTATGCTCACAGTTATCCTGACTGCCATCTCAGGCTATACTCCCACCCTCCAGGAAACTGTACAATAATTTCAGTCGCACTTTGTGGACCACTTTCAAGCTTGGTTGTTTGGATATATACCATCCCATCAACGCAGTTGGTCTCATCCTAGTTCCCAGTATGGTTCATCACTTCAAACCCCTTCCTTCACACGTGCTTAATAATGGCGCAAGCCTCTACTCATGATACCCCTCTTCTTTTAATTAACGTTCCAGCTGGCAACCAGAGACACCAATAGCGTCTCTGGGGTGCCTCTAGCATATACCAGTACTTAGTTATTATTATTATTATTATTATTATTAAAATTATTAATATTATTATTATTATTATTATTATATCATAAGTGTCCATCTCATGGTCAGCCTTCATAAAATTAATATAAAACATAAACAATAACTCAAGCACATTTTGAACCTGTGTGTTATGATCAAGGCCTTTTCTGACCGCCACATAGTCCAAATTACCCGTTGCAAAGAGCAGGGAAAGGGGAGGTTTACAATCTTGCAGAGGATTTTGAAAATTACATTCTGGAGAATTAGAACCCAAAAGTCGATTTTATTGAATATGTCAGTGTTGAAGAGGTAGAAAATAAGCGACGCTCTAGCCAACCAGATGCTGCAAACTCATCTTTAACAAATATGGTGATGAGAGTATAAATCCTCATAATGGCACTCTGGCTGACTGGTTGCTGCCTCTGGATGAGGCGAGACAAACCTCTCAGAAATGGCAATCTGGAGAATCAGATGGCTCTATAACCCTATAATTTATTTAACTTAGTGATAAGGATGTTATCAAAGTTTCAAGCTTTTGATTACTTCTTAAAGCCTGATAATAAATGCAGAAAAATTTGAAAATCACAAAGGTACCCATCCCAGGTTCTGAAATGGGTCTCTGCAAAAAGATAAATGGTTTAGATCCTTAAATTATTCCATAAATAATGAGTTTTAAGAGGACACCTAAGAAAACAGACCACTCTTCTCCTTAGTTAAAGTAAAATTTTTAATTAACATTTTAGACAAAGCAGCTTTGGATTCTATATTTTAATAAATATTTTAAATTTTAGAATTTTTAAATTTTATTAGGCTTAGGCCAACCAGGGGATGGAAACTTCTGATATGTCACACTAAATGAACTTACATCAGCAAGAGGCACCCCAGAGAAGCAAACGCTATCTCATGTTGCCAGCGGGAATGCCAAGAAATGGGAGGGGGTTTCGTGTGTAGGGACTTGTGCCACTATTGAGCACATATGCAGAAAAGGGTCTGAAGTGATGAACCAAACTGAAAACCAGGATGAGACCAATTGATGGCGACAGGATGGAAGGTACCCAAACAACTAGCTTGAAAGTGGTATATAAGTTGTGACTGAAATCGGCGTACAGCTTCCTAGAGAGTGGTAGTAAAGCCTAAAATGGCATCCAAGACAACAGTGTGGGAAGTCCACGTAGGGATTGCCACTACCAAGGGTAGGAGGAAAGTGTAAGTCTCGAGACCAGCACATGAAGCTGGATAGGGTTCAGCACCCTTTCCAGACGAAGAGAGGCCCCAAGGCTCCTGTGGACCCGCTGTCACAGCTAAGTGACCTCGCCCACATGATAGATGAGCGCTCAGTAATGGCTTTCCTCCCCAAAGCCCTCCCACTTTCACCCCTTCCCTCCTCTTCAATCCTGGTAGGATTGATAGAAGGGGTCTGCAGGGAGGTGGCTCACGTCAGGGGGCTTGGAGAGGGTCCAGAGGCACCCACTCCCCAGGAAAGTCATGGCCAAAAATTGGGGAAATTGCAATTTCTTGTGTCAGAGCCTGGTCAGTAATTTCTGGACTGGGGGAGCCAGTTTGGGCCAGTTGGGTTCAGAAGCCAGATCGGAATACAGCTCAGATTGAAAACCCAGGTTCAAACAGTTCATATCACATGTCTGACGTTCTGAGGCAGATCCAGGAATCTGGATCATATGAGCTGCCCAATCGTGGGATTGGACTGAATTGCAACAGACCTGATCTATGGACCCCTGCCTTCTGATATGAATCTGGAATGCCCCAGCCATGAAAATTGGCTAATTTGAGTCATTGGGACCTGGATCAGCAGCATCAATTTGGCTTGGTCACAAGAAGTTGGAAAATTTGCAAAATTTTCTAAGCTTCTGCTAAATCAGGAGCTGCCTTTCACCCCCCTCCAAGCTAGCCAACTGAATCCCCTCCCCATTCCCCTAAACAACCAATCCCCCAATACTTCCCCATGCCTATTAAACCATTTAAAAGGCAACTAGACCCACTGAGGGAAGTTGTTGATTTATTCTTTTTAGCCTTTGGTGAAATAAATCTTTGAATCTTCTTAGTTTGCAGCATACTTCACCCACTTACAACACAAATTTAAACACGATTCTGTCATTTGATCTGACAAAGTGCGCCATCTCCCAGATCCTTTTCCTGATGTTTGCAGACTGGATTATCTGGTCACTCGATCCTGCCATGCGGCAGCTGATTGTCAGTGCAGAAATTAACCTACCCCCAAAGGTGAGCCCACTGTTCTGTTCATTTCTTCATGTCTGTTAAATGGAGCCCTTCTATTTATTTGGACGTCAAGTCCACTGAGTCTGCTCCCCAGTGGGAGCAGTCTCAAGTCGTCCCTGGCCCGCCGTGCATGGGTTTGGCTCTGATAGCCACCCCTGCCACTGTGGGTTCAACTCACTAGCGGGACTAAGAGTGTCCCCATCTGGGGAAACTCAGCCCCAGCCCCTCTCATGGGGTTTTCTCCACTTCTACCCACATTCCCAACAACGTGCGGTCTCTGTGCCGCCTCCTGCTGGTGCACAAGCCTCCTCTTTGAGTTCTGAAGGCCAGCAACCGAGATCCCTGGAGGAGGAGTTGTCCTCCCCGCCTCTCCCGCCCTTGGGGGTTGCCCCGTAAGACTTGCAGTTGCCCCCAACGCAACCATCTGGTTTGCCTTGGGGGCCTTCAGTACGTTACTGAACGTTTGCTTGCCTCACGTGTCCCATAAATCCCCACTTATCTTAGTCTCACAGACCGCTATGCCTCTGGCATTCTGGGCCCTCCACTGGGTGCTTGCGCACCCTGACTGGAAGCCCAATATAGTTCTTCTTAACCGCATCTGTGACATAATAAACCAGCCCATAATTTCGGCCTTCTCTGCCCTCCTCGCTGGGATGGGTGATGCGCTGGCCTATGCCCTCACTTTGAGCATGCTTTCTCTTTGTGACCTGTCCTTCTCCTGCTGGGCGGTAGCCTTGTTCATCAGGGCTTGCCGTCAGGATCAGCTGAATTAGTCCCCGGCCTGCAAAGCACCAATGGATAGTGTTACCCTTTAGCAAATGCAACAGGGTTGGTGGTTCCCCGTGTCCCCTCTGATGAGGTGGCAGATCAAGTCCTGGGCATCCTGGCTGAGATCCAGTTGCGTCTCACTGCTGATGAGGTGAAGTCTCCACTTCCCTCTGATGCACAGCAGAGCGTGGCCCTCCTGGACGCCCTGGATGGGGATGCCCGCCATTGGGTCAGGGGAGTGCTCCGCTCTGCTGCCAAGCCAGGCAACCCCACCCCCTTGTTGGCGTTGGTTACCTCAGAGGTCCAGGCCCCTGAGTCAAGACCAGCGCGCCTCCTCCGCTTGTTTACGTTGGGACAAGAAGCCACAGACCTGGCCTCCTTGATTGAGGCCTTCACGGTCCTGGCTCCCATGGTCTCCATTCCAGTTAAAATCGCAGTCTCCGCATTCCGTGTGGCCCTGGATCCCACTGCAGTGGCCCATACCGCTTGGGATCCCCTCCCTGGATCTTTAGAGGTCGCATTTTCAGTGACTTAGGCAATTGAGGCCAGGCCCTGGCACAATCCGGCTTGTCCTGTCACCACTCCTGAGGCACCTCATGCTGCACCTCCTCCTGCCAGTGGGCGCGGCCAGGGGAAGCGTCCCTCTGGTTTAGCTGCCATGTGTTCCCCCCAGGGGCATCCTTGGTGGACTTCCCCAAAAAGGGAGTCCCTGCTGATGATACTGCCGGCCCCTAGCTCAGATCAGTAGGCTGAATCATTGGGCCCCGGTGTTCATAGTCTGTTCAGGGTGATTAGATCGTCCCCCAGGGGGTGGAGGTTGCTCAGTGTGATGAGATCGTTCCCCAGGGTGAACCTGTATCCCCCTGATGAGAGTAGGGGTGGTGCATATTAACCCCCATTTACCCATGTGGAGCAAGGAGCTGTTGGAGACCCCAGTTCAGCCACGCCCTACTCCTGCAAATCTGGGCCAGTCTCTTCTGATGTTGGTTTATGGGCCCTCATCAGGTGCCATTTCGCTAGCCCACCCCAATAAAGAGAACAAAGCATACTTCTTGTTTCCAATTTTCTTTCCCTTGGAGTCAGGGGTAGTCACAGTACAAGCCCTGCTGGAAACTGGGGCGGCGGGTAACTTCATTGACCTTGCCATGGCCCAATCTTGAATCTAGCGATGGATGAAGCTTTCTTCATTCTGGGCGCCTCATCTCGGACTTTGATGTCCCGCTGCATCCAACGTCCATTGCACTTCTTGATTCACAACTTTGGGTTCACCGATCATTTCTTGGCAGTACAGGACTTGCTTTATCCTGTAGTCTTGAGGGTAGGCTGGTGGCGCCGCCAACAAGTTCATATCAATCTTGCCACCAACTCCTTGTTGTTTAAAAGCCTCAAGTTGAGTAGTGAGATTCCCTTGTTGAAAACCCTTCCCCAGGGTACATCTCTCGGTTCCATTGCCCCACTGGATCCCATTCTAGCTGACCTCCCTCCGGATTTTCCCCAATGCTTATCTCCATACAAGGCCATCTTTGACATGTCCCTGGCAACCAAGCTCCCATCCGCTCCGAGTACAACTTGATGTCGACTTGACAGTCACCTAGTCAAGATCAACTGCCCCCTTTACCCCTATACGGAGGAAGAAGATAGGGCTTTCAGCAGTTGGTTGGACGACATGCTAGAGAAGGGGTGGCTTGTCAAGAAGTCTTCTCTGATTGCCACCCCCATAGTTTTCCCAGGAAAGCAGATGGGTCCCTGCGCCCCTGTGTTGACTATGGACACCTCAACAATATCACTGTTCCAGAACCGTACCCTTTACCCCTTAGAGCAGAGTATAGCACAGGCCATCACCAAGTCTTGGGTCTTCTCGAAGTTGTACCTGGTGAATGCCTTCAATCAAGTGAGGGTGGCGAGGGGACAGGAGCGGCTCGCAGCTATCTGCACTTGCTGGGGTCTTTTCCAGTTCAGGGTGATGCCGTTTGGCTTGAAGAATGCGCCAGCCACCTTCCAACGCCTAATTGATGATGCGCTGGGGGACTTGCATTTCTCATGTGCAGTGGCCTATATTGATAACATTTTGGTCCATTCCCCCACCCTCGAACAACACATGAGGGACCTCGAAGTGGTGGTGGCGGCCATCCACAAGGCAGGGCTATTCGTAAATCCCTCCAAGTGTGAGTTCTTCAGGGATGAGGTTACCTTCCTAGGTAATCTTGTCCTTAAGGATGGGTATTCCATCCCCCCAGCAAGTTAGAGGCCATTCAGTCTTGGCCTACCCTAACCACACAAAAGCAGCTCCACAGCTTTCAGGTACTGTCACCTTTTTGAGGAAATTTTCCCCAGCTCTCGCTAAACTGGCAGCCCCATTGCACCCCCTCACTGGCAAGAACGTCCCCTTTACATGGTCCACCGAGTGCCAGCAGGCGTTTGAGAATATCAAGGAGGTGTTTGTCACATCCCCTGTCCTGCGGCATGCTGACATGTCCTGGCCTTTCATAGTAGCCTGCGATGCCTCATCAGTGGCTGTGGGTGCTGTGCTGTTGCAGGAGTACGAGAGAGTTGAGCACCTGGTGGCTTATTACTCCTTGAAATTTACCACAACCAAGAAAGCTTAGCCAATTTATGATAAGGAGCTAGCCACGGTGGCGTGTCGCTCACCCACTGGCGGTATCTCTTGCAGGGCGCCCTGCACAAAGTTACCATTTGGATAGACCATAAGGCCCTTCTTTACTACCATAAACATCAGAAGTTAGGTCACAGGCAGACCCGCATGTATTAAGACCTCTGTGAGTTCCAGTTCAAGTATAAATCATCAAAGGTCCAAAGAACGTCTTGCTGGACATGCTCAGTTGCAACCCCTCCCTGTTTCCCAACGAGGAGGAGGACCCCTTGGACCTTATGATGGTGGTACCCCCAGCTTAAATCCTCTCATTGGCTCCTCCTGTTGTATCTTTCGCTAACATAGACCCTGCCACTCCTCTCCTCTCATGTGTCCTCACTTCCCAAACCTGCTTCCCAGAAGGAATTGAGCTTCTTTCTGACTTTGATTCCATGCGCCGCAGGAAAACCCCATATACCTTAAGGGATGGGACAATCTGGTCCCATGGTCAGGTTTGGGTTCCCCTTCCTTATGCTGCCGGGTCATTGAGGAGCATCATGTCCCCCAGACCATTGGTCACCCCGTCATCAAAAAGTGTTCCAACTTCATAAAGAGAACCTATAATTGGCCTGGGTCCTCAAAGGATAATCCCGATTGGATCTCTTGTTGTGTCACCTGCGCCCAGGCAAAATCTTTTCATTATGGAATTAGGGATTGTTGACCCCTTGCAGAAGGCTGAGGGACCATGGACCTCAGTCTCTGTGGATTTCATCATGGAGCTCCCACCCTCCTGTGGTTCTGATGCCATAATGGTAGTTGTGGATTGGTTTACCAAGATGGCACTCTACATCACCTGCCTCTCTTCTGTCACTGGTGTGGAGACTGCGAATTTATTTGTCAATCATGTCTTTGCCATTTTTGGTCTCCCCCAGGAGATAGTAAGTGACAGGGGACCCCAGTTCATGGCCCAGTTCTGGGAAGAGCTGTTGACTCTCCTTCACATCAAGCCCTGTCGATCCACTGCCTACCACCCCCAGTCCAATGGGCAGACTGAGCGGGTGAACCAAGTACTGGAGCAATACTTGCATTGCTTTGCGACAGCTGCACAAGACACCTGGGCTAAGGATCTACCTCTAGCACAGTTCGCGTACAACAACTACCTCCACTCCACCACAAACTTTTCTCCCTTTGAGGCCACCTTGGGGTTTAACCCCTCGTTCCAGATTTGTCCCTGACTCTCCACAGCAGTTCCAGCTGCTAAGGACCACGTGAGCTCTCTCCACAAGATGCATAACCTGGTCCGCAAACACTTAGCAAAGTCCATTGAGGACTATAAGAAGTTTGCTGATCAGAAGCGCCTTCCAGGACATGAGATCATGGTTGGTTCCCTTGTCATGTTAGATACCCACAACCTCTCCATGAAGGCCCCTCACCTGCAAGCTCTCAGCTAAGCGCTCAGGACCTTTTGAGGTTGAGAAGGATTTGGGCAATGGAGCCTACCACCTAAGACTGCCCGCGCACTGTAAGCAGCACAATGTCTTTCACACCTCCCTTCTGACCCCTTTAAGGGGGATAGGCCAATGTCCCCCGAGCCAATTGTCGTCGTGGAATCCCAGGAATCGGAGGTGGAGGCCATCATAGCTTCCTGCAGGTCCTGCCGGACCATCCAGTATTTGGTCACCTGGAAAGGTTACCCCTCATATGAGAACAGCTGGTTGAACGCGTGCAATTTTATGAACTGCAAAGACCTGATCAAGGAATTCCACGCCTCCCACCTGGCTGCATTCTGCCCTTCCCAGAAGATCGCGGCCATCCTGGCCATAAAGTTACCATAGCGCCACAAGAACTACACCTTGGTCTATGCCTCCAGGGGTGGAATCCTTCCTGTCAAAAAAGGGAAGGGTAGTATAAGTCTTGGGGACCAGCCCTTTAAGCTGGATAGGGTTCAGCACCTTTTCCGGATGAAGAGGGGCCCCAAGGTTCCTGTGGACCCTCTGTCACAGCTAAGTGACCTCGCCCACATGATAGATGAGCGCTCAGTAATGGCTTTCCTCCCCAAAGCCCTCCCACTTTCACCCCTTCCCTCCTCTTCAATCCTGGTAGGATTAATAGAAGGGGTCTGCAGGGAGGTGGCTCACGTCAGGGGGCTTGGAGAGGGTCCAGAGGCACCCACTCCCCAGGAAAGTCATGGCCAAAAATTGGGTAAATTGCAATTTCTTGTGTCAGAGCCTGGTCAGTAATTTCTGGACTGGGGGAGCCAGTTTGGTCCAGTTGGGTTCAGAAGCCAGATCAGAATACAGCTTAGATCGAAAACCCAGGTTCAAATGGTTCAGATCATTGGGTCTGACATTCTAAGGCAGATCCAGGAATCTGGATCATATGAGCTGCCCAATCGTGGGATTGGACTGAATTGCAACAGACCCAATCCATGGACCCCTGCCTTCTGATATGAATCTGGAATGCCCCAGCCATGCAAATTGGCTAATTTGAGTCATTGGGACCTGGATTGGCAGCATCAATCTGGCTTGGTCATAAGGAATTGTGAAAATTTGCAAAAAATTTTAAGCTTCTGCAAATCAGGAGCTGCTTTTCACCCCCCCTCCAAGCTAGCCAACCAAATCCCCTCCACATTCCCCCAAACAATTAATCCCCCAATACTTCCCCATGCCTATCGAACCATTTAAAAAGCAACTGAACCCACCAAGGACAGTTGTTGGTTCATCTCTTTTAGCCTTTGTCAAAATAAAATCTAAGAATCTGCTTAGTTTGCCGTGGACTCCACCCGCTTTCAACACAAATTTAATCATAATTCCATCATCTGATCTGACAAAGTGCACCATCGCCCAGATCCTTTTCCTGATGTTCGCAGACTGGATTATCTGGTCACTCAATCCTACCATGCAGCAGAGGATCGTCAAGGCAGTAATTCAGCCTGCCCCCAAAGATGATCCCACTGTTTTATTAATTTCTTCGCGTCTGTTAAATGGAGCCCCTTTTGTTTATTCAGATGTTGAATCCCCCGAGTCTGCTCCTCAGTGGGAGCAGTCTCAAGGCGTCCCTGGCCCGCTGTGCATGGGTTCAGCTCTGATATCTGCCCCTGCCACTGTGGGTTCAGCTCACCAGTGGGACTTAGAGTGTCCCCATCTGGGGAAACTCAGTCCCAGCCCCTCTCATGGGGTTTTCTCCACTTCTACCCACATTTACAACAACGTGCGGTCTCTGTGCCGCCTCCTGCTGGTGCAAAAGCCTCCCCTTTGAGTTCTAAAGCCAGCAACTGCGATTCCTGGAGGAGTTGTCACCCTCCCCGCCTCTCCCACTCTTGGGGGTTGCCCCATAAGACTCGTGGTTGCCCCCATCGCAACCATCTGGTTTGCCTTGGGGGCCTTCAGTAAGTTACTGAACGTTTGCTTGCCTCACGTGTCCCATAAATCTCCACTTATCTTAGTCTCACAGACCGCTATGCCTCTGGCATTCTGGGCCCTCCACTGGGTGCTTGCGCACCCTGACTGGGAGCCCAGTTTAGTTCTTATTAGCTGCATCCGTGACAGAAAGGTCATAAAGGGAAATTCAAGGACAAGGCGAAGATGTCCTTAGATAAGCTGAAAGGCCATGTTTGATCCTGGCGAAAGAGATGCTGAACCTCACGCTGGACCACTTTTGATGGAGGGTAATCTTACAGGTGGTGAACCAAAGTTTTGCATATTTTTCACACATGACAAAAGATGAGTGCAAAGCATTAGAGCTCTCAGCAGTATGGTATACCCATTTTAAGAAGTGCCACACATGGGAACAAATATGTGGCTGCAAAAAAGGGTGGTGGGCGTACTTCCAAATGGCTTTCTGGGTATCAAGGGAGTAGTGGATGTACAACATGTCCAGGTAATCCATCCTGGCCATAACAGGGGACCTCATGGGTATCACATTGTTCAGAATGGCTTGGCCTTGTACTTCCTGGGTGAACCGGGGATTAGGTCGACCCCTCTGGGCGGTGTGCCCACTGATGCAAATCCTCCACTCAGCACTCCGCATGGAGAGGAGAATTCTTTTGAAGTGGAGCGGCATCCCATGCAGGCCCGCAGCAGAAGAGTGTGAGGTAAGATACTTTAACAGGGAATGGGATGGGTAGGATTGCTGAGGCCCAGGGTGTGGGAGAAGTTGGAGCGGGCCACACGTGACCAGTGATGGGCTGAAATCGTTGGGTTGGTGACTGCAGCAACCCAGGTGCCAAGTACTTTGGTGGCGTTGGCATCAAAGTTGAGCAGTCCCATACCACAACTATGGAAAAGGCCAAACATAACATCTAGGCGCTATGGTGGTGGGCAGCCTAACCAAAGCCACTGTTTGGGGCGTATAATGATGTTAAGAAATATGGGGAAAAGGCAATAGCATGTTCCCTAAACCAAACTTTAGAAAGGAGCATAGAGTTGGATAGCCTTACTTTGCCTGTAAGGGAGATTTTGCGGGCTCTGAGGGAAGCTATGCGTTTTGTAACATTGTACAGGATATGGTGCACCATCACCGTTAGGGCGTACCCTCCCGCCTCCAACCACACCCTCAAATGGCGGAACAGACCAGCGGTGGGTCTTGGCACAAAGGGGAGCACTAGCGGGGCAGTTTGAGGTGGATGGTGCAGGTGAACCCGTGAGCTAACTGCTGAAGCAGGGAGGAAAAGGGTGCTGGTGACCAGCGGTCTTGGAAACGCCCAAGGAGAATGATTTCGGTTTTGGAGGCGTTAAGTGCAGCGTTATTTACCCTGGAGTAAACCTTTATAGTATTTACAAGTGTGCGTGCATCATGACTTGTTAGACACCCCAACCACACAATCATCAGCAAACGCTAAAATCTTGACTGGTGCTTGGCCTTGCAAATGGACACCAGTAAGGCGGGCATTCACATTGCGCAAAAGTGTCAAGGCTGAAGTTATATAAGAGTGGTCTCAAGGGGTCCCCTTGGCGGAGGCCTCTTTGAGGGAGAACTACATCAGTGTTTAAGCCAGGGCCACGCACAGCCATTGTGACGGATTCCATAAGTAACATCACCCAATTAATGAACTGATGGGGGAGGTGGAACTTGTGGAGTCAGGTTTTGAGGTAATCCCAGTTGACTCAATCATAAGCCTTCTGCTGGTCTAAAAAGCAAGTGCTTCAGAAGCCATAAATTGGCAGACGTTGGCTACAGTATGCATGTTGTCCCATAAAAACTCCTTGGGAATGAAACAATAATTGCTCGGGGGAAATGAGAGCTGAGGCAACTTCCCCTTGGCGGTTAATCATGATTTTAGTAAAAGGTTTAGTGTCTGTGTTAGTAAGTGAATGGGCGCCAGTTGGCCAGGTCCAGCTTATCCCCTTTCTTATAAAGTGTTATCATGTAGGCCTCTTAACCCCCAGAGAAAAGGCGCGTTTCATTAAACACTGGTTCATTGAGGCAAGCAGAAAGGAGGAAAATAGTTGCACTATTTCTTATAAAACTCATAATGAATCCCATCTGGACCTGGGCATTTCCTGTATGGTGCACCATGAACAATGGACCAGAGTTCATCCCAATTAATTATATTCATCAACTCTGGATAATGGGAAATGGTGCGGATATGTGCACTTTTGAGAAAGTCATCAACTTCAGCTGGTGTGACTAGATTGGAGCGATACAAGTTAGAGGAATAATTTTGAACTTTGATTGCCACTTTGACTGGGGTTTCTGTGACGGAGTGGTCTAGCCGCTTCACCTGTGTGCAGGCCAAGCTCTGTCACGATGTGAAGAATTTTTAGAAAAAGTAAGCGGAGCACATGTTGCCTGCCATTATATTCTTTGTTTATACTACACACAAACTTTTAGTTTGTGTTGCCTTACCAATGCGTTGAGGTGAGCAAATACTTATGACCACTTGTGACCCCAAGTCGGGCTGTATCCTGCAGCAGGAACATTAGATTCCAGGTGGTCCACTTCTGCAAGTGTGTGCAAATGACTGCTGATTAATCCTGAGAGCTACGTGATGAGATGTGGCAAGCCTGTCAGATGTTGTTCACTTTGAATTCAGACCAGGTAGAAAATAGGTCTGCACATAATGGTGTGGTAACCTCTGGAGCTGAAATTTTGGTGCCCACCCATGAGAAAAACTGGATGCTGTGATCTTGGCTGGACAGAGTTTACACCACTTTGGCGCCTGTGCCACTGGCCATGACAACAAGAAGTAATTTGATACCATCCTGTGGATGGATAAATTGAGTTTCGTCATCATAAAGTATGCAAACTGAGACTAAAATTTCAACAGCGCAAGAATAAGGTCAAAGCTGAACATTGAATTCAGCTGACCGTTGTGCACATGGGGACAAGACATGTTTGTGAGCAGCGGCATTATGAGGCAGATACAAAATAACCCCAAAGTGGTCTTTAGAACGCAAAGTCTTACATGCCCTTGTAGGGGTGTAGGCGACGAGGGCCAGCAGTCAGTAGCTTTGTTGGTCCAGTAGTTCATATTGCCCACCACAAATGGGTCAGGGGGAAGCGGTATGGAATTAATAGCCAAGAAGAATTCTCAATGAGCTCCTGCACAGATCAGGGCATATATGTTAACAACAGTGTGCATTTCATCATCCCATGAAAAGGATACAACAAGGACATGGCCGTTGAGGTATGAAGATGACAAATAAATTTGAAACTATGGGTCACTTTTATAAGTACCCCAAAGTGAGTCAACCAAAATGAAAGGGAAGGGAGGAGCAGGGTTGCCCATGTGTCCTCAGCTCCATATGGACAGTGGGTTTCCTGAATGGCCAGGATGTCCACAGGTTAATTATTTTTAAAAAAAAACTCAGTTTCTTAGCCTGGGATGGCGAGTCCTTGATTCCAGCGATGTTCAACGTTACTATAGTACAGGCTCCCCCCATCTCACCTTAGGTGTGAGGGAAGGGTTCCTGTGCCCTTAAGCCTTCTATTTTTCAGCACATCGCTGTATAGCATCGTGGGTATCCTGTGCTATGGAGTAAGCGTCATTATGGGTTGCTTTTGTGGTGGGATTGTCATTGGCTTTTGTCTTAAGCTTATTTCCTCCCTTAATATGAATTTTAAGCTTATGTGTACCTGTGGTGCACTATCACATGTTGGTGAAAATTCTGTAGGCAGATTGGTTGGTGATTTGGTTTCACTCAAGGCTTGGTAACATTGGATGGGTGAATTCAACTCGCCAATCAGATCCTTAGGTTGGGTGGCCCAATCTGACCGGTGGATGGATTTGAGAGCCACTTTCACAGCAAATGACTCGATGTCCTCCTGGAGCTGGGTGGGCGGAATCATGGACGTGGCCATGGCTGACGCCTTGGCCATAACTCTGTAGGACTTCTTGGCCTTCTTACGCTCTTGCGGGGACACAGGCTTGACTATAATGTAGCACCCTGGAGCAACCCATGGGAAGGTGGCGTTAGTGTTTATAGCCAATTCATAATGGACGTCTGCACCGCTCATTACATCTGGGATTATTTCGTTTTGAGTAATGCCCTCCTTGGTGGGGCAGGTATGAACCTTGTGGCCAAAAGCACAACAGAAGGTGCAGATAGGAGGTACGCTATCCACGGTGACCCAGAATGGGCAGGATTCTTGCCCAGCAATTTCCACAAAAGCGGTGTGGTGGATTTGGTTCAAATATTCTGCAACCCCTGCAGATGGGGTGAGTACAGCAATTGCTTTGCTCTGCACAGGTCCAGCATGAGCGTAAAGTGCTGCTCTTGAAGGATTGGAATTCCTCATATTTGTTGAGCCCAGCCATTAAGGTGGTGCTCCAGCACAGTGCGCTTAATTGTTGTAGGTAGGAAGTCAACTGTTACAAAAATTTGATTTGATTTAGTCCAACGAGTGCGCTTTGTGTCAACTACCTATTGACTGTCTTGGAGGTCCACCACCACTCGCACCTTTGCAGCTTTGTCCACCATATTTTTGGTTTTGAACCCAAGATCCAGCCAACCTTGGGGCGTGGAGTGTGGTGTGACATACACTGCATTCAGGAAATGGGTGTACATCTCCACAAAACTTCTCCCAAAGCGGTGTTTGTTGTATATCCAGGAAAACTCGCACCTGTTCTCAACTGTAAAGAAGGGATGGGAGTGCGGCGTATTGATGAACTGGTTAAATCTCACTTGCCAGGCCAAAATTTCCAGGGAAATGCTAACCCCTGGTTTTTTACTATTAACTTTATCTAGGCCGCCAGTGACGCCAAGGCGTTTATAAAGATTGAATGGTGTGGGGCCTGCTCCTGTGCCCTTAACTTTTCTCGCCCAACTGCTACATGACATTGGGTGCACAATAATCTCCTCAATGAGATTATCAAACTTACCTAGACTTGAATTGAATATGTTGAAAAAGTGTTTTCAACGTGAGAGAAAAATTTCTAATAAATATTATAACTAAAATAAATATTTAAAATATATTATCACTTTATTAAAACCAGATGAAACTGGAAGACTTTTCTTTCTTGTAACAATCACTTTAGTTACTATGATTTGATTTGAACAGCAAATTTGGATAATCACACACAGGAAAGATGGGCGACTTTAAATAACAAAAATAATACAACATGGGTGAGCGTCGCAGCAAGTGGTGCGCTTAATGGTGCAACTAAGGGCAAGAAACGCCCTGGAGGGGGACCAGGAACTCAAGCCAAAAAAATTGCAAACTCAGACACCATCTGGGTTTATGGTATTTATTGTAAAGCACATGCAATACATGTACATTCAATTCAACCAACCTTTGTCAAAAGTGGAACATGGGATCAGACTCTTCCTTGGGGATGAGTCACCGACCCTGTGGGAGAAAACATGTGAGGCACAGCCCTCACTTTTCCCTCACGCGGTGTATGTAGCCACCAACAACATGGGCCACATCTTGATCAATATTGGTTTCGAAACAGCCGATGAAGCTGATGCCGCAGCAAAAATCTGTGTGGAAATTGCCCTCTCTGAGGGCAAAAATTGTGCGCACCGCATGCATCAGATGGAACAAAGCGAAAACTTTGTTCATCTCCTTTGACTCGCTCCCCACCAACCTTCCTTATAAGGTAATTGAGGAGGAGCTCCGCAAAGGTCTTGTAGCCTACGGAGAAATCCAACAACTCAAATTACAGTGATTTTGCTTAATGCCTGACCTGTGCATGGGCAAAGCTATCGCTGTAATCAACCCCTTCTCAGAAGTGGAAGAGTATTTATCCAGAATTCCCCACACAGCAGAGTTTCACTTTGCAGATGGGGGCCAGTTGGCTGCATTCCAAGTTACACTGGAATGCGCACCACCCATTTGCAACCACTGTGGCTCACTGGGCCACAAGGAACATGCATGACCTGTAAAAGAGGGCTTAATGGAAAATGATTTTTGTGAAGAAGCTATGGACGAAGATAATGATTACTTCGCCAAAATGATTGATGGCCACCACCCATTCCGCTGGGGTGAAGATGGACTATACTCCATCGTGGACCCAGTTAAAAGTAAACAGTGTAAATCAGCACAAAAAGCCTGCAAGAGAGCAGCGGCTGAAGCGGCGGCACATGCGGAATCCACCATTAACCACAGAAAAATTTGGGAGGATATTTTGGGTATTCACCAAACCAACCAAACAGAACAATATGCCCAGGTCGAAAAATTTCACAGTAACCAGACTGAGCCACAAAGCGTCATCAGTCATGCACATACTGAGGAACAATGCAACCACAATTTGGGTGAAAATGCGGTGCACAATGCAACAAAGTTGAACCTCAAAAATATAAAATCCAATCAACAACCCGCATCAAATCAACATGAGACCTGTGCAGGAAAAGTTGATGCAAATGCAAAAAACCGCAATTCCCTTGAATCATTGGGTCAGATCAAGGGAACCAACAATGGCAGTGAAAGAATTGGAGTACAGACACGGAGCATGGCCAAAATGAGCCGTGGTGGGATAGGACCAGAGGGTCCTCCCAACCACTCCTGAAGCGCCACGGGCACCTCAGTGTCAATAGGGATGTTAAATATTGCAGGAGCAAGGGCTCATACGTCCCAAGCCAAAAAGCTGGCATTTCTGCGAAAACCTCTTGTAGACATCTTGGCCATCCAAGAAACCCACTGCCTACAAGGGGAAGAAGAATCCTGGTCAACCAGGGTCGCACCATCACAATCAGTATGGACGTCTCACTGTGGGGTGATAATCCAAAACAACAAAAAAATTTAAAATTACAAATTCATCATCACACTTGCACAGTCAAGTCCTGGTAGCAACAATCACATGCCAAGATGAAATAATTTTGTTAGCATGTATCTATGCACCATGCACTGCAACTGAGAGAAAAATCTTTTTAAAAAAATTTCTACCCTCACCCTCCCACCAGATATCATCATGTTAGGCGATTTCAACTGCTGGGATAACCCCAATACAGATCGATGGCCTAATCCCAGGGGATACCCACCTGAACACATTGAATATCGCACAATGAAGGCATCTCTTGGCTTACAGGATGCTCTTCCCCCCAATTCACCAATCCTTCCCCACATGACAAGACCCAACATACGTGAGGGAATGCTCATATTGATGAGTCGTATTGACCACATCCTCATCCCACAATCCCACCACTCAAGAATCTCCAAATTTACAACAAAAAAGATCAATTTTCTGATCACCAATTAGTTACGGTGCAGTTAGCGCCAACCCAATCCCACACACAGGTGTCGCCTTAGAGAAAGCTTCACCCAGAAAATATAAAATTGCCCAAGATATCTGACTGGGTTGAAAACAAGGCTACAAACCCAGAATTCACAGCCCCATTCACTTTGGATCTCATTGGAACATGGGAAAATTTCAAGAAAGATTTAATCAACAAAACCTGACATATTGCATCACGCAAGTACACCGCGGACACAGCCACAATCAAGCGTACCTTGGCAGAACTAGACCACCTGGAAATAAATACTCTGAGATCTGGCTATAGCCCTAATTGGGGATGCAAATGGGCAGAAATTTCAGACCGATGTAACAATCTCATCTTCAAACACCAACACAGAATCAAAGTATCAAACAAAGGTAAGTTCATAAAGGAAGGCGAAACCTGTTTGACATACTATTTCCACCAATTCCACTCCCGTGGAAACCAGCCCACGTGCACACAGGTCTGCAAGACCAACGGCACTGTGGCAACTGAAACTGAGGAGGTCAAGGCGGAAGTACACCGCTATTACACCGAATTATATCGCAATATGCCAACAGATCTACAAAAAATTAAAGAATTTATTCAAACTGCAAGATACAAAGTACACCACCAAATTACAATATACTATCCCTTATTACATGGGAGGAGCTTTGGGAAACAATTCGCGGTGCACCACGTAGGAAATGCCCAGGGCCTGATGGGATACTCTACGAATTTTACAAAAAATATTTTCAACAAATCTCCCCCCTCCTATTGGCGTCAATGAACCAGAGTTTGTTGGAAACACGCCTATTACCAGGAGGCCATGAATCCTACGTTATAACCTTGTATAAAAAGGGTAACAAGTTGGACCTGGCCAATTGGCGCCCAATTGCACTCTCCAACACTGACACAAAAATTCTAACAAAAATTCTAGCAGCTAGATTAGGCGCAATTGCATCTGACGTCCTATCACCCAACCAGTTTGGCTTTATACCAACGCATTCAATCTGGAACAACATACACCCTGTTGCAAACATTTGCCAATCCAAAGCAACTGGTGCCCTGGTCTTCTTGGATCAGGAAAAGGCGTATGACCGTGTTAGCTGGCCATACCTAAAAGAATGTCTACATGCCTTCAAACTCCCACCAAGATTCATAAACTGGGCGATGCTCCTAACAGATTCTGCAACCATGGCTGTATGCGGCCTTGGATTCCTAACAAACAATATCAAACCACACAGAGGGATCAAACAAGGGGATCCCCTCAGCCCACTGCTATACAATTTCAGCTTTGACCCACTCCTCCGAGTAACTGACTCACGTCTCATGGGGATAACCGCACAAGGACAACCAGCAGTCAAGATACTGGCCTTTGCAGATGACTGCGTAGCAGGTATAGCAAACAATGAAGATGCCCGACAGCTGGAACACACTCTAGAGGAATACTCCAAGGTGAGCAATGCATCGCTCAACAAAAGGAAGACAGAAATCATCCTCTTAGGCAAATACACAAACAATTGGGCCACAACATCAGAACCTCACACCAACACTCGAAGAAAAAACCCAATTATTTTACCCTTTGCAACACCTCCCACCACCACTCCTGTCCAACACCTTGGTATCTGGCTAGAATCAGGGGGATATGCTAATGAGACAATGGAAAATAACCAGTTATAACGGATATCCAAAAGCGTAGCCTCCCTCAAGGGGAGAACCCCAGGACTAACAGGACGAGTTACAGTTGGTAACTCGCTCATTCTCCCAATACTGTGGTACCAGGCCCATGCAATAGCCTTCTCACCTACCTTTATAACCTCAATTCGCGCGCTTATCCAGGGCTGGCTGTGGCCTGGCTCTCACCATCCTATACGGATGAAAACACTATTTGGCCCACGCTCAAGTGGAGGCATGGGACTAATGGATTTTGAGAGCCATGCCAACCACATCCTAGGTACCTGGATAAAGGAAATCCTTGCTCCAGACCTCCCACAACAACATTGGTCTAGAGCAACAAGGACTAACTTTGCACAGGCGCTCAAATTAACCAACCCAAATAGTCCACCCAGACTACTTTCATACCTTGCCAAGCACCCTACTGCAACAGGTCCGCATGGAACCTCCCCTCATTTCTAACATATCATCTGAAATATCCGCCATATTGGATGGACCATAGAGAACACGGGTACTATACAGGGAAGGGGACGACCCAGCCCCCAATTCAAATTAAGAAACCCAGAAAACCACCCCCAGAGGGATATGCTCACAACAACCCCAAGCATAGCTAAGATAGAATACCTAGATATGTTGGACATTCCCTATGATTTAACCACACAGAAGGTAATGTGAAAAATGACTCACCACCCACTCCTACAGCCAAGGATAAGAGCAAACGCTTGGCGCTGTCTGAGAAGGACTTACAGGATGGCGGACTGTTCCAACTCCCTCCACAAAACATGTGCAGTATGTGGAGGGGAGGGATCCCTACATCACCGCCTAGAAACATGCCCTCAACCAAAGCTATATGGCAGGAAGTCGCACGCCTGCTCAAGATTCAAAATGAACAGGAATTCTCGATATCAAAAAGTATCTTCGCGCTCCAGATCAAGTCACCAATCCCATCTACCCTCCACCCCTAATAATACCCATTGCAATGTGGACAATACACACAATTGCATTAGATGTGTTCAAGGGCACGGTCCCAACCATTCATGGTATTATTAACAGATTCCATGTCCACTTACTAGAGCACTTCCAAGCCTGGCTATATGGATATATGAGACCAAGACAAAAAAGCGCTCATAGAATCATGGTTCCCACTCTGGTTCCTCCACACAGACCCTTTCCTTCACACCTGGTCTATAGCAGGGGAAACCCCCTCAGAGTAGTGCACCAACCCCCCATACCTGGCAGTCCCGCTGGCAACAGGGGTAACTTGAGTACCCTGGGGTGCCCAATTTTTTATATTTCTTAGTTATTCTCTTAGTTTCACATATATTCGGTAATGTCTGTCCCCTGGTCGGCTTACCTCAGTTAAATAAGAAACCAGAGGAAACTGTGCATGGACTAAACTTCAGATTCTGATAAAACCATTGTGTCTTTACATGCGCTTTCCAGAGGGTAGTCCTTCTTGCTAGACGCTAGTATCATTCCCTTTATAGTTCAAATTTACATTATCAAGAGTTTTTCAAAGCACTTAGATTCATGGTACAAACATAGTAAGGTTATCCTGCTTGTGGGCAATTACCTGGGCCCTCTTGCCCAACTGCTATGGGGCAGTGTTCTGGGGCCCATCCATAACATTATACGAAGCTTGTTTAGCATGATGTCTCTGTTTTTAGATATGGTGTAAAAGCCTTAATACTTAGCTGTTGGAATCCCAGCTTTGAGGTTTCTCATGGTGCTTTATGCATAAGATTCAAGCAATTTAGCAGGGGTAAAAGCATCAAGGCTCTCTGCTGCTGTTATAAAATTGGGGTTTTTTATATTTTACATAATAAATAAGAAACTTTAATAGTAAAATGTTGATTTTATAAGGTTTTCATTATGGCAGCATGGGGTCAAAAAGTGAACCCTATTATGATATTGCTGCTTAGTATTTAAAGCTACATGAGGCTTAAAGCGAGAGAGACATGAATATAATTTATGTTTTGAACCGCCTAATTAGGATATATGGGGTTTTGACCTATTGGAGCTCTTGAGACTCACCTCGCTTCAAATTGATTACTGACGATGTGTCAATGACAGATAAAATGAACCTGTGGGGCATAGATGCAATATAGTTAAACCAATCATTTGGTGGGATTTATTTAACCTGATGGGACCTCCTCCATGGCTATAAAAGGGGTAGTCTCCGCATAGGAGCCTGAACTAAATTGTAAATGGGATGAGGGAGGACCCTCAGAATAAATCCCTGATTCCGCACAGGCTTGGCACAGCCCTACCATCAACTATAGGGCTATTTGACAGAGGAGTGGGGTTGGAATTATTACCTTGATTTAAGGGATCTCTCCAAGAGACTAGGGGTTTTTTGAGCGATATTATCCTTATTTAAACCCAAAACACTCTTATTACAAAAGTCAGACAGATAATATTCTGAGATGAGCCTTGCCCACATGGTATGTATGCACCACCACGCTTCTGTTGATTATCTTCATTATCCTGTGCATCATAAGAGAAGCCACACATTTCCTTGCCACTTGAGGGCATGTCCAACTTCACTCTATTATGAAAACCCTGTACCAGAATTCTGACAGGCCCTCACTCCAGGGGAGCTAAGCATACTACACACAACATTCTCTCATATAAGGCTTCAAGACCGGCTAACCACTGTCTCAGGAGGAACTGCATTTTTGTCACTCAATATTGATCAAGTAGTAGCCGCCCTGACCAGTAATCTGTCAGGCTGGTTCGCTAAGATATTGGAAACCCAATCAGCTCTTTATCATACTATGGATGAATGTCTGTAATTGGTCAAGAGAGAAGACACTCTTAATGACTACCAAAATGTGGCTTTGTCTGCCTTTCTGACTCTCACACAGAATAAAATTCAGTCATGGAGTACGCCCATGTTTGCCTTTAGCGGTCAAGGTAACCAAAGTCACCTTCTCTTAGATCGCGCAGTTATTCCACCAGAACTTCTTCCCAAAAATCCTCATTGCCATGGCTTCCACTCGCCTGGGAGCAACCTTCAATGAGGAAGTCTCAGTCGCGATTCAGGGAAGGCAAATGGAGTTTACTCAGGTGAAATCCCGCCCTGCGGCACAACATGGGAAGTTCAGAAGTTGCTGTGCCGAGTCTGATCCTGTCTCCAACTTCTTTAAGGGGCCCTCTCAAGGATCACCCCATGTCTCTGCCAATGGGGTGACCCCCTCTGAAAACCCATGAGAGGAAGCTTCTGGTCTTACTTTATGATTCTGCCTGCCCTTTTGAGCGTCACACTTACAATATAAGATCTCATCTTATCTCTATGTTCCATTTTTTTACTGATTGGGTGAATTAAGGGGAGGGGCAAGGAAAACTCTGGGCGCTGGCAGACACAGGGGCAGTGGATAGCTATATATACATTGGATTAGTGAAAAGAATGAATCTAGAATTGGAATGGAAGAGAAACTTTACGCTAGCTGGCAATACAAATCAATAGAATTCTTGGAATTTAAGCCCCAGTTGATGCTTTGTAAGGGGCCTCAAAAGTTTTAAAAAGCTTTTAGAATTATTAAAACTTGTAACAGCATAATCCTGGACATGCAGTAATGGCACAAGTACTCCTCTAAGTTCAAACTGGAGGAGCGCCTGAACATGCTGCATCTAAATGATCCGCCTCTGGAAACACTAAATTTACTCATCACTGTGGGGAGTGCGGTGGTAAACTCTGTGCTTGGGAAGAACCTGTGATGGGCATCCCAAAGAGTTCAAACAAGCACTTACCTGTTTAAGAAGAACAACGCTCCCTCAACCTCCTTAAAGTATCATTTCCTCTTTATGTTCAAGTTTAAAAGTGACACTAATTTCTGAAGGGCAGCCCCATCTACCCCTTGAACCTAAAGACAAAGGAGGCCCAGTAAGCATATTTTAAAGGGATTCTGGGACGTGGTATGATTGTAACCTCTAAGTCTCCTGTGGTGTCCCGATACTCCTGGTTCCAAAATCAAATGAATAGCTCCGACCATTTGTTGATTACTGGAATTGAACGCAATACTTGAGTCCAACCCATATCCCATTTCGTTGATTGAGCTCATCTCCCAGATGATTTCAGAGATTAGATCTTTACCAAACTAGACCTGGTCAAAGCGTTCCATCAAGTTCCAGTGATTACAGAGAAACAACAGTACATGGCCTTCAAGTTCCACTTTGTGGTCTTTGAACAAAAGATGATGCCCTTCAGTCTCATTAATGCCCCAGCGATATTTCAGCACATCCTCAACAATATCTTGAGCAAAGTGATTGTAAAATGCTTCTTAGAATACGTGAAATATTTTTTCATATTCTCCAAGATAAAAGAGGAGCATAGGGGCGGCGCAATGAGTGTTCTGGAAGCCCTTGACAAGGCGAATATCCGCTTAAAGCCATTAAAATGTGAATTATACAAGTACTCTATCTCATTCATGGGAATTTTTCCTTCCAAAAAGGGTGGCCATATGCCCTAACAAGATGAGTTAGGTGATGGAATGGTAAAATCCTACAGATACATCTTGATCTAGAAGTTTCCTAGGCGTGGCAGATTTCCTGCAGTGGTTTGTGAAAGACATCTCCAAAACTGATGAACCATTTACCTGTCTGACAGAGCAGATACCGCTCTGGTGAGTAGATATGGAGGAGATAGCTTTCAAGCCATAATTGATATCCTCATGAATGAACCTGTACTTTCCCACCCCTGACGCCAATTGGCCCTTCATAGTGGAGGCCAAAGCCTTAAACTTTGTTATTGGGGCTTTCTGCTTCAGGAGTAAAAAAGATGTGGTAGACCATCTTGTAAGCTATTTTAGTAAAAAAATCTGCTCCCTGAATGAAAAACCTTGTGTACAATAAGGAGCTCCTAGCAAATGTCTTAGCTCTGTAGGAATGGCAGCATCACCTGATGTACGACTTGCACTTAGTTATAATCAGAACAGATCACTACGCCCTCAAATTCTATAAGTGCATGAACTAGCGCCAGGACTTGTGGCATCTTGAACTTCACAATATGATTTCAAGACTGTGTATAATCTGGGGAGAGTAACCTCATTATGAATCTCCTAAGAAGAGACCTGGGATTAGTAATTACAAAGAAGGAGCTGGATTCCTACAGCCTGTCAATCTTGATGCCTCCAACCGTGTTTGCCACCATCTAAAATCCACTCACAATATAAAGGTTAAGATTCAGGCTGTGCAACAACATTAAGGGTGTGGGGCACACTCTGGAACGACCTATAGAAGGGTATCTAGAATAAACAAAAAAAGAATTACTGGAAATTAAATTGCCTCAACCTCCACATAGGGCGCCTACGGCTTACAAGCTGCAAGGCCAGGAGGAGGTGATAAGCGCATTCCACGACAACTCCTTGGTGGGACACCAGGGGACAGAGAAAATGATATAGATCTTGTCCCAAGGCTACCAGTAGCCAGAGATGCGTGAGTTCTTTGAGGAAGTACATATCAGAATGCGTAACCTGTGATAAATCCAAACATGGTAGGCTGAAGTCCTTAGGGAAACAGAAGCCCCTTCAGATCATGTAGATGCTGTGGTCCTCACTAAGTGTGGACTTTATAATGCGGCTTTCAATATCTAAAGATTATGATGCTGTCATTGTGTTGATGGACAGAATGACTAAATAATCCAATTTCTTTCTTAGTACTTCCAAGATCACTGAAAAGGGCAGAGAAGAGATTTTTGTTATTGGGGCGTTTTTGACTATGGCCTCCTCAAAGAGATAGTGTCAGATAGAGGTCTGAAATTAATCTCGCATTTCTGATAAACCTACTGAAGAATATTCAGATCAAACCTTGTTGAGCATCAGCCTACCACCCATTTCCAATGGCCAAAATGAATAGTTTCAGAAATTCACTGAGCATTACCTGAACTACTACATGACCACTCTACAAGAACTCTGATCTGATTGGCTAAAACTAGCCCAATTCACTAACAACAATTTTATTCACTCGTTGACCTGACTTTTTCCCTTCCTGGCGAACTATGAGTTCACCCTAAGATGGCGGAACCCCCAAGAAGTCTAAATCCAGTGGCGAACAGCCTGGCGGATGATATTAAGTATAGCTTGAAAATACTAAGAGTGAATCTAATAAGAGTGGTAGAGATGCAGAAGAATAATGCTAATACTCACCAATCTGAAGCCCCAGTGCTAAAAAAGGGAGAGCTGGTGCTAATTAATAAGAGCTACTTGGTCCCTGCAAGCTGCAGGATTTTAGACCGATCACCCTGGAACAATTTAAGGTCCTTAATCAAGTAAACGAAGTAGCCTACAAACTTGAGTTCCTAAGGGATCTTTCATAAATATGATGCTACATGCCTTACAACTTAAGAAGCTTGAAGGTCCTCATCCAGAGAAGCTGGAGCCAATTCACTTGGAAACCCAGGCAAGCGAGTATGAGGTGGAGGAAATCCTGAACACAAAGTCTCCTGAGGGAAGTGTTGGTACCTGGTGAAGTAAGTAGATTACCTGGTGGAAGAGTCCACTTGTAAAACTGCTGATGAATGTAGTAACTTCCCACAGAAGGTAGAAGAGGTCTGGAGCTGGCGGGGAGCTCTCATTTGGGGTAGATCTAATGGCCAAGGCTTTTCCTGACCACAACATAGCCCTAGTCTCTACGTTTAAAAGACCAGGGCCAAAGAGGAAGCTTATAATTTCAGAGGATTTTAAAAATGGCATCCTGGCAAGTTGGATGCCTCAAAACCCAAGTTTTTATATATCTCAATGTCAACGAGGAAAGAAATTCTCATAAATGGGGCTCTTACCAACCAGATGCTTCCAATTCCAAACTTACAAATTCGTTGATGAGTATATGAATGCTTGTAAATGGCGCTCTGGCAAACAAGATGCTGCCACTTCAGATGAGGTTGGATGAGCAATTTAAAATGAAATCTGGTTAATCAGATGTTGCAACCTTTTTTAATTAATTTAAATTTTAGTGATAAGGATGTTGGCAGAGTTTTGAGATCCAATAACAATTTAAAGAAAAACAATATATGTGGAAATGTTTTGACAACCGCAAAGGTATCCATCCTTAGTTTTAAAACAGGTTTTGGCGAGAAAATTGAGGGCCCAGATCCTAATAACATCCTACAATTGAGAAGTTGTTTGTGGATTCCATTGAGAGAAAGACCCAATATTACCCTTAGTATATTAAAAGTTAAATTGACAAAGTTGTGGTAAACAGCTTCATCCTCTATAATAACTTAAATATTTTAAATTTAGAATAAATAAAAAAATCAAAGATAAAGTTGTTAAGAAACCTAAGGATAACCGCACATGGACAACCCTTGGACTTTGACAAGGCCATTGCATCCTTGTTTGCGCTTTCTAGAGGGTTGTCCCTCTTTCTCGGCGCTAGCATCATCCTCACTTTAGTTTAAAACTACATTATCAAGAGTTTTTTAAACACTTAGGTTCAGGATAATACTACATCAGGGTTATTCTGCTTATGGGAACTTGCCTGTCCCTTTTACCAACTGCTATGTGGCACTGTATAAAGTACTTCCCATCACACTGCTCAGTAAACCCCAAAAAGTATACATTTAGTGCTCACTATGGGTAGCTGTATTTTCATTCCAGATAGAACTACATAGTTCTCTGCAACATGCCTTTATAAGAACAAACTTCAGATGTTGTGAACTAAAATGGATATCGTTAATGATAATACTATAAATTTGTCAGCAAAATCTGCTCTGACTATCTTGGAAGAACAAGTAGCAAAAGGCAAGGAAGGAATAGAGCAGACTGAGAAGTTCAATGATGATCTATATGGAAAAGTCACCTTCTTTAAGAAAAAGGAGACTGAAGTAATCAAGGAATCAATGTTTATAAAAGGTTGCTTAGGAAACAGGTAAAGAATGAATATGTTAAATCTTAAACAATGTAACAATAATTTTGAAGCGGTTACAAGACCTTGAAAATTATTTTTGTAACTGTTATCTTATTAGAGTGGATGTAGCTGACAACGATGTAGATGAGGAATTCTGTTAAAAATATCAGATCCCAAGAAATATGCCTGGGCTTTTGCAGCACTTATTGGAGATGACACATAAGTATACTACAGTGGTCAACAGGGTTTTCAGTTGAGTACCTCATGTTACATTAGTGACTAATGACTTTTATAATACCCTTGAACTACCTGTTTTTCACCATGATAACGAACCAGCCTTCTTTCACCTTAGTCAAATACCAATTTAAAAACATGGTGAATATAGGAAAGTGGACTTCTCTTTCTGCTTAAACCCAATTTCAAGAAAAATTTTAAAATTAAATTATAAACCAATTGCTATCCATTTAGGTGTGACACTGACCCACTGATGTCCATAGACCCACCGCTTGCTGCTCCCATCTGGAGCAGTGAAAAACCCCATCCTGCGTTTTCCGTTTAGGTGGGGAAACGTGCTCAGACTATTTTGTCCAGTCCTAACAAATCCTTGGGTTGATTTATTTTATCCAAGGATCATGCCACCTACCTCACATGATCCCAGGTGGTGCCCCAATGCTCTCTTGTTCTTCCCTGCTCATACATGCATTTTTCCTTTGGGTCAAATATGGGAAGTTGTTCCCATATCAAACAAAGCCATTATCAAAATGGCACAGGTGGCGATGCAATTCGCCAGGTTCATTGATTTCTGCCCATATAAAGGATATTTTGATCTTAGTTTCACGTGCAAATCTGATGCTGGCACTGCACAACTGTGCCCTGGTTTTCCAGGGCACCCCAATTTTCACAACGCGACCCTGGCTCCTCACTGATACCATGTTGGTGGTTCCGTCTATGGGTTGCCCACTCACTTACCCCTGCGGTGCTCCATCAGGAGCTGATGAAAGGTTTGGAAGCCTACGGCGCTGACCCCATCCATCAATTTGTGGTCCCCAGTGGAGCCACATGCCAATATGGGCCTCAGGCATTTGCCATGGTCAGCCCTAAATTTTCTAACTTTGTGGAGCAGAACCCCCTCGCGCCTACATTGTGTATGCCCCTGAACAGCCATTCTGGGCCCATGTCAAGGGCAGGTGGACCATCTGTTCATCCTGCTTTGTTTTGGATTACTCAAAATGTAGCTGCCCCTACCTTGCTGCTTCCACCGCCTCAGCAGACTAGGCCGCCAGCTCCCTATCCACTGACTGCCCCACAGCCATTTTGGAATGGGGTTCAATAATACCCCCTCCTCTAAAACCTGTCACTCCCACGCCCACAGCAGCCAATCAGACACCTCCTAATCCCAGTGCTACCAATGCTCCCACCAATTATGAAGTGGCTTGGACAACAATTTGACCCAAGCCCTAACCTAATCAAATGTATCAGTCATCCCTCCTGAGGAAAACAAGGAATTATATTACATTAACCCCTGGTCCTCATTGGCTGAAACTGATGGGTCTAGTAATGTGATTGAAGACTCCAAAGTTGACATAAGAGAATTTTTAACTACACAATCCCCCTGAGATCCCTCGGCGCTTTTATTCCCCACAAACAATAGACAATTTGTTTTTCACCCAATACCATTTTGCTGTGGCAGCTGCTGCCCAACCTAAAAGCAGTTCCTCTGCAAAATGGTTTCTCAAACAGCGAATAGGCTTGCCAAAGGTCTCCCCCTCTCATTCTTGCCCCAACCTGCTCCCCACAGAGCAAACTAACCATTCTCCAGATTCATAAACACACTGCAGATTCCATTCAGAAAGTGGTTGCTTCTTCTCAACTCAAAAAAAAAGTTATCTGCGCTATCACCACTTTAGTTTCCCAACTTCCAGCCACCCGCATTCAAGCAAAAAAAATGTTTTTTCACTTTTCTGAGCATGATTTACGATGATTATAATTTCTACAACCAACCAATCCTATGCAATCTTACCTCACATATCACTGATATCCCCACACCCTTGCTATATGCCTTAGCTTACACTTTAAATGGTTTGTAATCCAAGAATGAGCCCCCTGATCACCCATCCCCTTCCGCCATGGTGGGATAAGCAGCTCGCCGCTGTGCCACCTGGTTGGTTGTAATCTCGTTTTTTTTTGTGTGGGTCCCAAAGCTCGTTTTGGGCAGTTAATTGATATTGTTGATTTGATTAGTTTTGGTTTTTCTGTTTTGGTAGTGTCCATCCCCTGGTCTGTTTACCTCAAATAGATATAATTGGATATAGGAGAGTGGTACATGCTATAAATTGTTTAGTTTTATATTCTCAAGATCTTGTGTTGCTCCGCCTAAATTGTAATAATTTAATGTATGAAGATGCCAAGGAGATGATCATGAACGAGTTTGGTAGCCCCAAATGGATGGCTAGCCACAAGAAAAATTTTATGGGTATACAGTTTAATAAGGGTGAGACTTTAGCAGCTTTTGCCAAATTGTTTTTATCTGGAATTACAAATCTTAACCAGTGCAAATGTTCTGTCAGACTCATTTCTTTTAATGACATGCATATGGCACTTAGCTCTACAGAGATCTTCGCCAATCCATTATTTTGGCGCTTGCAACCAAACCTTCCATTTTTAAATAGTAAAGTATCTCAAGATGATATGTGTAACGTTTGAAGAACCCAACAGAAACACTAAGAGTATTTTTGCTGAGTATAATCATAATTCTGGAACTTTGAGCCAAATGTAGATTTATAGAATTGAGTAGCAGTGGGACAACCCCAAAGGGCAAAGATAGATAGACAATTCAAGAGCCGCTTCATAGATTTGATGTGGTTGGAAATTTCTCCACTCAATGTAGGAGCAAGAAACACAAAGATCAAGCAATCTGGTTCATACTAAAGAAGAAACTGTTTAGATTTATTCAAGAGACCGACCATGAGATGAGCACTCCAATATGTTATAATGATTAATAATAATCAAGCTCTAATACGCTAGTGGCACCCCAGAGAGGCTAATGCTGTCTCCTGTTGCCAGCAGGAACGCTAATTAAAGGAAGAGGGGTATCGTGAGTATAGGCTTGCACCACTATTGAGCACATATGAAGTAAAGGGTCTGGAGGGATGAACTATACCGGGAACCAGGATGAGAATAACTGTCATTGATGTAATGGTAGATAACCAAACAACCATGCTTGAAAGTGGTCTATAAGGTGCGACTGAAATCGGTGTACAGCTTTCTGGAGAGTGGGAGTAGAGCCTAAAATGGCATTCAAGACAACCATGTGGATAGTCCACATAGCGATTGCCACTACTAAGGCTCAGAGGGAGGGTCATATAGATAATTCAAGGACAAGGCAAAGATGTTTTTAGATATACTGAAGGTCTGTGTTTGCTCCTGGAAAAAGAGACGCTGAACCTCACGCCATATTGCTTTTGAGGGAGGGCACTCTTCCATGAGGTGAACCAAAGTTTTATACTGGCCACAAACAACGCAAGATGAGTGTGATGCATTTGATCGCTCTGCAGTATGGTATACCCATTTCCAGCAGCGCCACACATGGGAACGTACTTGTAGATGTAGAAGAGATTGATGGGTGTATTTCCAGAGGTCTTTCTGTGTTTCTAGGGAGTATGGGATGTCCAACGTGCCCATATATTCTACTCTGACCATGGTAGGGGACCTCCTGTGTATCAATTGTTCAGAACATCTTGTTCTTGTACTTCCTGTTTGAATTGGGGGTAGGAAGACCCCTCTGCGAGGTATACCCGCTGATACTGATCCACCATTCTGCACTCTTCATAATAAGTAGAATCCTTTAAAAAATCGGAGGTAGCCCCATGAAGGCCTGCTGATGATTGGTGAGTTGCCATACATGTAAGAAGAGAGTTGGGGTTAGTGGGGTTATGGTCTCCAAGGGTGTGGGCAAAGTTTGATCATGCTGCATGCAACCATCGTTGGGTTAAATTTAAGGGATTCTCTAATGAAGCAATCCATTTACCCAGAATCCTGGAGTCCTGGTCCATGTAGTTAATTAGGCCCATTCCCCCGCTTTGGCGGGGACCATAGAGAACTTCCAATAGCACAGGGGTAGACCTATTTAGCCAAAGCCACCCTTATAAGAGGACATATAACGAAGCAAAAAAATGGAGATAAAGCGATGACATGGGCTGCAAACCATATTTTTGACAGAAGCATAGTGTTGGCAATTACTATTCTACCTGTTAAGCTGGTTTGTTGACCCCATAATGACGCAATACGCTTTGTTACATTAGCTAGTATGTGGTGTTCTATTATCAAAGCTTCATATCCACCCACTTCTATCCATACTTCCAGTTGGCTCTCTGGGCCCTCAGTGGGGATGGACACAAAAGGTATCACGAGATGTGTGTTTTGGGGTGGTTTCCTGGGTAATCTGATGATAGACTGAACTACTGGGCCCTTCTGATTAAGGGGCGCCAGGACTAGTGTGTTTAGTATCTACCAATAAGATTGATATCAGTTTTGGATGTGTGTTGAGGGCTGCATTACTAGCCCTGAGGTACCCCCATATTGTGGACTCCAGTGTGCGTGCATCATGGTTGCTGGACACACCAACTACACAATCAACCGCAAACTCAAGCATATTAACTGGTGCTTGTCCTTGCACTTGTACACCAGTAAGGCGTGCGTTTACACTGCAGAGAAGTAGATCAAGGCTAAAGTTATATAAAAGTGGTCTCAGAGGGTCTCCTTGGCGAAGGCCCCTCTGAGGGAGCACCACATCAGTGAGGAGACCTGGTCCTCATACTGCCATTGTAGCTGATTCAGTGAGCATCACTAACCAACTGATGAACCGTGGGAGGAGGTGGAACTGGTGAAGGCAGGCCCTGAGGTATTCCCAGTTTACCCTGTCATACGCTTTTTGTTGGTCTAAAAACACAAGCGCCAAGTGGCTGTGGATTGACATACATTGGCCACAGTATGTATATTGTCAAAATTGACCTTTTGGTAATAAAGCCAAATTTCTTTGGGGATATCACCTCAGATGCAAAGACCCCTAAGCAGTTAGCCATTAATTGGTTAATATTTTAGTATCATTGTTAGTGAGGGAAATAGAGCGCCAGTTTGCCAAGTCTAGCTTATCCCCTTCTTAAACAATGTTACCATATAAGCCTCTTGTCTCCCTGGGAGGATACATGTCTCTAAGAGACATTTGTTCATTGAGGCTTCCATTGGGGTGATAAGTAGTTGAAATGTTTCTTATAGAACTCATAAGGAACCCCATCTGGACCAGGGTTCTTCCTGTGTGGTGCACCGTAAAGAGTATCTCAGAGTTCATCTCAAGTTATTAGATTCATATTCTCTGGATAATAATAATTGGTGCAAACGTGTGCTACATAGAGAAATTATCTATTTCATTTTTGATTAACTGAGTCTGCCCAGTATAACTATGAATGATATTTCAGAACTTTGGTTAATATCTCTGTTGGCATTTCTGTAACGGATTTGTCCAAATGCCTTTCCTATGTGCAGGCCAAGTTTTGGCATGGGGCAAAAAATTGTCAGAAAAAATATGTGGAGCATTTTTTGCCCGTGGTAATATTTTTTGCTTTAAAATGTACACAAACGTAATGTTTATGCTATCTGATCATCACAATAAGCCACGCCAACACTTTAGTCCATTTGTGACCCTAAGCAGGGCAGTACCCTGTCCTGGGACATTATCCTCCAAATGGTCCACCTCCTCCAAAGCACATTTGATGACTGCCAAAGCATACTGAGAGCGCTGCGATGAAATGTGCATGCTTGGGAAATTGTGGCTTTTTTAAATTTTGAACAAGTTTATAGGGGATCCACACAGAAAGGAGTTGTGAGCTCTTGTGTCAATGTGGCGGTGTCCATCTAATTTGATAATGCTGTTATCTTGAGAACGGCTTGGCGAAGTTTGTTTCATTTAGGTGCCTGTTGCACCAGACTTGACAAAGTAAGTGACACTGACACCATCCTATGGTCTGAGAAATCTATCTTTGTCGTTTCAAAGTGTGAGATCTGGGAGCAAAAATCCAGTGGGGCCAGAATGAAATCTATATGGGACATAGACACCAACTGCCTGTTGTTTACATGGGGATGTGACATGCTGGGTAGTAATGGTGCTTGCTTGGGGATGGTATCAAAGAGGCCCTAAGGTGGCTTTCAACACCAAAAATTCAATATGCGCCTATGGTGGATTAGGCGGGGTTGGCCAGCAGTTGGTGGTTGGGTTGTCCCAAAAGTTTAAGTTGCCAACCACAAAGGATTTGGATGATAGGGGGTGTGAGGCTGCATTTGAGATGAATTTCTGTAAATTTTGTGCACAGTTCAGGGCATAGAAGTCAATTATTGTGTGCACTTTGGCATCCCATGAAAAGGTCATGATGAGCACACGTCCATCAAGATGTGTTGTTTTTTTATATTAATTATTTCAGTTCACTTTATCAGCACTTCAAAGTGCAGCAACCAAAAGGATTAGGAGGGTAGGAGCATGGTTGACCATGTGTCCTCAGCACCTTGCAGACGGTGGGTTTCCTGGATTGCCAGGATGTCCACAAGTAAATTATTTTTTAAGAAGCTCAGTTTTTAGCCAGGATGGAGAGGCCTTAAGTCCAGCAATGTTCAGCGTCTCTATTGTAAGGATACCCCCATCACTCCTTAGGAGTGAGGGGAGGGCCCTCAGGCCCTGCCACTCCTTGCTGTCGCGCAAGCTCAGCAAATCTTTCCTTTTCCTTTTGGGGAGTTTTTGAGATGGCGTATCATATGGTGTGTATGAATTATCTTGGGGGTCTCTTTAATCGGGTTTTCTTTCTTTGTTAATTTTTTTCTCTGTGTTGTTTTTCAAGTTATTGAGGATTTGTGGTGCCTCATTAAGTATGTCCAATGATTATTATCCAAAAAACTCTGCTAAATCTGGTTTTGAAAATCTTCTTGCATTTGTTGTGCATGAATCCAGCGGGTGTGTATCATGTACATATTGTGTATTCAAGGGCTGGGTCCCCCCATCTGATTGGGTGGGAATTTGGAGTTTCAATAAAGTGGAAAACAAGTTTGGTCGGCTTGGATCTAGGCTGGGGAATGGTGGAGGCCGCTGTGGCCACTTCCTTAGCCTGTGCTCAGCATTGCTGTTTTGCTCTTTTTACTTGTGGGGACACAGATTTACATGGATATAGCACCACTGTTTGCCCCATTGGAATGTGACACTAGAGTCTACTATGGGCTCACTTTGTCCCTCACCCATTAATTCTGAGAAAGCTTCATTTTTGATAATTCCCTCTTTGGTGGGAAAGTGTGTAACTTGTGGCCAAACGCCTGACAATTAGTGCATATGGGTAGTGCGCTGGTAACTGTTATGTAGAATGGTTGAGTCTGTTGTTTGTTGATGGTGAGTGTCACAGTGTGTAGGATCTGATTTAGGTCCTCAGCTAACCCTGAGAACGGAGTGATCACTGCATTTGCCTTACCTGTGCTGAGTTCAGGCATCAGTAAAGAAATTTTGCATTTTTAAGGAGATGATTCCCCATAGCTTTGATGTCCTGCTTTGAGATGACTCTCAAGGACTTCACACATGATGGTTGTGGGGAGGAAATCAAAAAGTTACAAAAATTTGATTTGATTTTGTCCATTGCATGCGTTTGGTTTCAACTATAAATTGACCCTCCAGGAGGCCTACTATCACGCACACCTGTGCAGCTGTGTCTGCTGCATTTGCTGTTTCAAACCCAAGATCCAACCAACCATGGGTCATCAAGCGTGGTGCTACAAACATGACTTCTGGGTATTGGGCGTGTACATCCCTTGCAAACCTTCTCCAAGAGATCTGTTAAATTAATTTCCAGGTAAACTCAGACCCCAAATTCCACTGATGACAGGGCTGTGAGTGGGGAGTTTTGACGTACTGATTGCATTTAGGTTGCCATTTCAAAATTTCTGGCAAAATATTAACCGCAGTTTTTTTGCTTTTATCCAGGCCACTGGTGTCCCCTGGGAGTTTTCAAACTTTAGGTAGTGTGAATATCATATTTTTGCCTTTTACCACATTTGCCCAGCCCTTACTTAGCATTAGGCGCATAATCATCTCCCCTTACTGATTATCAAACTTTATCTGTCTTAAATCTAGTTGGTTTCAATTTCTGATTGCAATGGGAAAGAAAAAGAAGAAGAAAATGTTTAGATTCAGCATAATTTTAGAAAAGTTATGGAATAATCTAATCTGCAACCAAACCTGTTCTCCCTATTATTTTTTAATTTTTAATTTTTAATTTATATTTTTTAATTTTTATTTGGGAGTACGCGACTAGGGGACAACACACTCAAGGGATGGGATAGGCGAGTAAATGGGAATATTTTAAAGGGGTGTAAATGGAGTGGTTTGATGCTATTCACACAACCTTGGCATTATGCCTTGCTGTGAGTTGCTGTTGGGGGAGACCTCAGTTGCCTCAGGTAAATGGGCTTTCCATAAACATGTTTGTTGCACCATGGAAATTTTGAATATGTGTGAGATGGCCCAAGATGCTACACATGCATGCTGTTTTAGTGGAATGGCATCCCCAAACAGCCAGTAGCCAAAGAATTTGTTCAGACTAAAGCAGAAGTTATTTATGGCACTTCTGGGTCAGACCCTTGTGGTCTTGCAGTGGCGGCAACCCAGTTACTATGAATTTCCATAATATTAAAATGAAAACTATCTTGTTGTGATTAAGGTCTCAATGCCTTGACCCAGCCTGAAAGAGCCAGTTCTTGGCTATGTGGTTGGGATTTGTGGATTGTAGCTGTGCTAAACGCACCGCTTCTTCACAGACTCTTACCACTATTTTACATGAAACATACCTGTGGAGCAGAGAATCTTCTTCGCTGCACACTATGCACTGCCTGTGCATGGCGTTTGAGCGCTCCTCTGTCCAAAGAAGTCATTTAGCAACTCTCTAATGCAGAGTTGTGATTTTGGGGTGGAGTAGAGTCTCACTCAATATTCTCCAAGTAGTATTATGGAGTTCAGGAGAGTGATTTGTTCCCCAAAAATACATCGCTGAGATTGGCTGGATGCTTGGGCCTTCAGAATTTGCATTGGCTGGTGGCGCTGGGTGCTAATCAAGTTTTAGAATTTTCCATTTTTTTCCCACTGCACGTTTTATGAGGTTCAAGTTCGATTTTTGGTTCTTTTAAATTTTAAAATATCAGAGCATCGCCTTGGCCTCAGATGTCGCGTCCCATGGCCCTACTAACCCTGGGCGTGAACCCAGGTAATTGAATAGGGTGGTTGGGGATCCTGGGTTCCTAAAAGCTAGGTTTCTGGCTATTTGGGTCCTTGCTGCCGATGCCCATGGAGGCAGACTCCCTTCTTGTGATATCACAGCACTGATCCATTTCATAGATATGTTCTCAGCGTTGTGTTCAGGGTCTATTAGCCCCATCCTGCCTTCAGAAGTTGGCCCCCTTAGTGTGGTGATCCTGGCTGGGGGAGCATGAGCCCCAGAACCAAGGTTGTAGAATTGATGTGTGTTTTTTAAAAAAATTGCTAAATGTGATAGCATTTGCTGGGTACCAAATTTTTGAGAAGAGCACAGTGTTGGCAAGGTTACATTTTCCAGCCAGAGATGTCTTTCTGAACTTCCAACTTGCCACTGTCCTTTGGATATCCTGAAGTAGCTTCTCTTACACCTCTTGAGTTGCTATACCCGCACTTGTGATGGGGATCCCTAGGTGTTTGATGGGTTCCTTTGGTCAAGGCATCTGAAAGGGTGGTTAGATAAAGCTTGATTTTTTACACTTCTTCACTTTACTTGTGTTTGTGAGCTTTTAAATTTATCTTCTTGTTTTTAGGGCCTGGGCGCTTAGCATCTGATAGCACCAAGGCTTGGGATTTGGTTTTGTTTATTTGGCTTGGGAGGCTTTTTCATATATAGGCTGATTATCTCCTCTACCTTTTTGAAATCCGCCTTGGAGGAGACCCCTACTACGCAGTCATCTGCAAAGACCAAAACCTTAAGTGGTTTCTGCCCCTTGAACTCTATACCAGATAGCTTTTTCTCCATCATCCATAGTAGGGGGTCAATTGTGAGGTTGTAAAGGATAGGGCTAAGTGGGTTCCCTCAACAGAGGCTTCTTGCTGGTGTGACAGGAGGTGAAATAAATGCAGACCCTAGAACTAAGAAGGTGGATGACAGCTGATGGTTTGCTATCCATGAGATAAAGGGTTTGGGGAAGCCCTGTTTGTGAATTATTGCCGCCAAGTATTCCCAGTCAACTCTGTCATATGCCTTGGCTTGGTATATGATATTTTTTGGATGGTATTGTTAGAATCCTTCAGGTTATTCTCACAGGTTGAACCCACTGAGTAATGGACGGATGATGTGGGGATTGTCAGTCCTTTGGACACACATGAAAATATACTTAAGCCAGGAGCAATTGCCCCAATTTATTCTTTATTTATTTTTATAAATACAGCTACTTTTTGCTGTCTTGTCTTTCTTACTCTAAAAACAACCTAACCTCTCTCAATCGCCCATTTCACTTATATACATCAGCTTCAAGCGATACTGCTTCTCATTGCTTGGGTTATTCTATTCCACCAATTCTCCTAAAATTTGACTTGTTATTCTCTAATCCTCTGTCGCCCTAATCATAGGTGATTTACTTCATATTCGTCAAACATCACCTATCACCTTATATAGAGGCGATCCAATAAAACCCATTATATCCAATAAAGACCCATTATCCCAATATCGCCTCATCATGAGGCACTCAAATAACAATAACTGATACTATGTTTGGCGGATTCCGCCCTGCTGTCCCACAATTATCATCCAGTCATATCAGAATCTCGACATTAACCCTCCTTTATTGAACAATAAGATCCTATTGTTTTTAAGGTCAGAGGAACTTCTTGTGTACTCAGTTAATGATCTGACCACTTGTAGGATCCTTGATGGTATATGCGTCAACCCCAATTTTCTCTATTACTTTGAACGGACCAATCCAAATACTGGCCAGCTTGTGTTTTCACCCAAATCCATGTTGGTCATGAAAGAGAACCATATTGCCTCCTTGAATGGCGCCAGCCTGCTATGATGTGCCTAATCAGCAGCCTGATTCCTGATCTTCTTAGCTAAGCTGAAGGAATATGCTTCAGTCTGCAACTTGATCAGAATTTTCGTGAGGTTAGTCAGATAGCGGTGGGGTTCCAGTCCACTAGTGTCTTTTACGCATGCATAAAGTAACGCCAGAAGGTCTGGGTGTCCGCCATATAGTAATTAGAAGGGACTCTTCCCCATAATAGAATGGTAACTAATGTTATAATCAAACATGGCAGTGGAAAGGAGAGAGCTCCAATCAGAAGGTCGATCCATTACTAATTTCTGTAGTATGTTCACCAGAGTTCCATTTACCCATTTGACCATTCCTTTGGACTCTGGGTAATATGGAGTCTTCAGAACCTCGCGGATTTCCATAAGCTCGTTCAGCTTGGGGAGGATGTGTGAGGTGAAGTTGGTTCCATTATTAGTGAGAATAAACTGAGGGCAGCTGTGCTGCTGAATAATGCATTCCATCACGAATCTGACCACCATAACTGCCCCTAAATCTCGTATCACCCTTGTTTCAACCTACCAGGTCAAGTGGTTGATATCCACAAGAATGTACATGAAATAGTTGGCTCCTGTTAGCAAGGGCCCCGCAACATTGAGAGAAACTGTGTGCTATGCAAAATGTGGTTTCACTAACCAATATGAAGTCATATGGCGGAATGACTTCTCCACTTGGCACTGATGGCAACAGGATATAGTTTTGACTACATCAAAACTCATACTTTACCAATAGTACTGGGGGCATAACAATTCCATAGTCTTACACACCCCACCATGCCCAACCACCCTGTGTGTGCACTCATAATGATCCTTGGTCATGCTGAGGGCTGCAGAAAATTCGCCGTAGAATTGCCAATTTATTTGTACAGTTCTCCATTCCATTGGAAGGTATTCGTGCACATTTCATTTAACACTTTGATTACTTGGGGCAGTTCGTTGTCATATTTTCCGCTGAGCATCTTATCATACATGACGTCGCTGAGGTCTGCTGTTACATTAATAGTCAGTAATTGAGATAAACATTCAGCGTTCTGATGCTTCACTCCCATTAATGGAGAATCTCAAAATAATAAGCCTGTAACTTGAGAACCCATCAAGCCAACCGTCCTTCAGGTTCTTTGAGGTTCTGCAACCAGCGTAATGGCGCATGATCTGTTATGACTTTAAACTTTATCCATGCAAGTAGACTCTGAATTGTTTATATGCGTAGATCACTGCTAAACACTCCTGCTTGGTAACAGTATAATTACACTTGTGACAGTTCAGACTTCAATTACAGAATGCAACAGGATTTTCCTTTCCTTCATCGCCTTTCTGGGAAAGTACTGCCCCACAGCTGAGAAGGACGCATCCATATGAACTATAAACTCCTGATCAAAGTTTGGATATTGCAACACTGGTGCGCTGATCAACACCATATGGAGAGTATTGAAAGCGGATTGACGACATTCCGTCCATTTGAACACAGCAGCTTTTTTTAACAGCTCGAATAGTGGCCCCCCAATACAGCTAAAATTAGGGATAAAGCGCCAGTAGCAACCGACCATTCCCAAAAATACCTGGATGTCATGCTAACTATTGGGAGTAGTCATTTTGCTGATGGCCTCCACCTTAGCTGGTTGTGGTTGCAGTCCTTCTGAGTCTACCACAAACCCCAGGTATTCCAGCTGATCTTTGAAGAAGTTACATTTTTAAGGTTTAATTCTAATGTTTGCCTCAGCCAGCTGGTGGAATACTGCTTCGAGATGGTCAAGATTCTCCCAAAAGATTCGAGAGAAAACATTAATATCATTGAGGTATATTAGGACACATGACAGTTTCAGGTCGCCAAGAATGGTGTCCATGGCACGCTGAAACATAGCCAGGGCATTGCAAAGTCCTTTAGGCATCCGTGTTGGTTTAAAAAGACTTTTAGAGGTGATTGCAGCGCATTTTTCCTGTTCTGCCAGGGGTAGCTCAATTTTCCAGTAACCTGATATTAAGGTCATCGCATATAAGTAATGGGCACCTCCTAATTGTCCAGAGCATCATCAATTCTTAGCAAGGGATATGAGTCCTTTTTTGTAATACTGTTGAGCTTCCAGTAGTCAATTACTACACAGTTGGTGCCATCCTTCTTTTTTACAATTAGAACAGGTGAAGCTCATGGCTTTTGGATGGTTTGAGCATCCCTTGCTCTAACAACTTATTGATTTTATCAGTAACCGCATCTTCCGCTGCCAAGAATGGAAGATCAGCTGAGACCTTATAGGAGGATGATCACTGGTATCCAATTTATGGACCACCCCCTGAGCACACCCTAAATCATGAACGTCAACAGCAAAAATCTCTCAATATTTTAAATAAAGCTATTGCTTGGTCTTTTTGTACATCCAATAATCCCATTAAATTATTCCATGGTACCACCATTAGTACTTTGGGTGATGTCTCAGCCATCAGACCAAATTCATCTAATGATCCAAAATCATGAACCTGACGGACCTCATCTATGGGAATCAGATGTAGATACACTATAGTTTGGTGGCGGAGGATTTGCATTGGTACGCTCTGCAGGTTTGCTAACAAAACCTTAATCTCTTCATATCCCAGAAGTACAATTCCTGGAGCCACGTGTGACTCAAACCATGTTTGATGATAGAACCCAATAACTTCCCCGTATAACCCACACAGCACTTCTACCTCTAACTCAGTATTCACTAAGACTTGATGGCCGGAAGGGATGGATATGGGCCCTGCCACTCGAAGAGGTATCCCTTGATATTCATAGATCTGCTGAGGAAGGGCCCAAGTTTTGCGCTTCAGTAAATGGTAGTTAATAGGCCATACCCCATCACTATAGGCAAGGTTGATATGGCTTGTATGCACCAGATCCTTCGGTACTCTGCTAGTAGTAAAGTAAATTGGGATCCACTGACCCAGAATGATGAGGGTCTCCTCCATCATATCAATGATAGCCACGAAATGGCACAGGAAAGCAGTCCCAATTAAAAGGTTGTAGTTTTCATTTGGTAGCACAATCAATGGAGCTACATCGACAATAGACCCAAAGTGCAGAGATAGCGCACTGTAAGCCCCCTCAGAGACAGTGCTTACTGCTCCATCAGTTCCATAAACCATTCAATAGTCAACATCAGGATTCAATGTCAATTTTGCCATTAATTTAGCAGTAACTATGTTGACTGAAGCACCAGTATCTATTATAGCGCGAACTCTATTTTTCACTACAAAAATATCACGGTATGTACAGTCAGAATAAGAAGAATATTGACTGTTTAATATGTGAACATTTATGGGCTCTCTTTTCCCAAGAAAATTCATTATCCCCTCACCGACTTGGGGGTATTCTCTGACATTGGTATCTGCCAGAAGGGCGACATTCACCCCTTTCAAAGTTGGCGCATCTGGAGCAGAATCAAGTTGGTCCGAGGATGCTTGATCAAGCATTTGACAGGAATAGGGCATCAGTTGTTTGATGGACTCTTCTTTTGCCGCCGCCTTGGCTTGAGCTCAGGTTACTATATTTACTCCTCCAACCAGCTGCTGGTATAAGATTCTGTCATCATACTGAGGGACTTGCGCAGGGTATACTACTATTGATTCAGGGACATTTTGTGTGGGTGTTGTGGAGGTAGAGGGTCCCATCTCTACTCCGCTCCATCTTTTCCCTGATAGTATTGATCTTGGTGTATGTAGTTTACATGGCGGTTATGGCAGAATTTCGCCAAATGACCAGGGCGACCGCATAGTAGCAGTTAACTCCATAAGAGCCACGTCCGGAATTATCATAAGTGGGTCCAGACTGGAAAGCTTGGGGTCATTCTGCATAACCAGCCCCAGGTCTGTAAGCCGATTGTTGATGGTTGGAATAGTTGAGTCCAGGTCAATAACTAGGTTGCTGGCAGTTGTCAAGGCCAGCCCATTGATGCTGATCAAACTGTTGATTATAATTCAGGTGAGGACAAGGCGCAGAGTTATAGAAAGGCTGAGGATTACTAATCAGAGCTGGAGGCGGACAATAGTATTCTCCAGAATAAGAGGGTGCAGTGGCAGCGGTAGTCTTATGATCCAAATTTGGCAGCAAAATGTTAGGGGATACCCGACCTAAAAACTGTACAATCTTAAGCAGAGGTATGCCATCATCCAGAAGTGGCGCAATAACATTAGAAAGTTCATGATATGGCTTCACTGCGGCGGACATGGCAAAGCACACGTCAGCTTCCACTAAGTACCCAGCTCCAATCAGTACATGGGCTTCTGTTGTGAATCTATCAGCAAACTCTAGGAGAGTCTCATTTTAACAGAATCTGATTGTTAAGAATTCCGCTATCCGCTGCAACATTTTTGAGTTTCCCCCAAACAAGCGGAGTATGGTGTCCTTTACATCCTTATAAGTGACAGAACTACTTGGGAGGTAACAGGTGACCTGATTGGCGCTTCCTACATCCAAGGCAGATATTAACAACTTAGCCTTCCATTTATCAGAGGCTCCTTACGCTGCAAACTTAAATCGTTTAAAGAACCCATGAATGTTTCCATTTCAATCAAACGGGGGTATTTTTTTCAATATTAACTTCCTCCTCTCAATTTCAGGGTTTGGGGCCATACTGAGGATTGGAACGAGACCCAAAAGCAGATTCTTGATGTGGAGTGGGATTAGCGGAAGTTGGGATATCCATTGCATCATGGGTAGCATGACCTTTGGTCATAGGTGGTACCACCATTACTTTAGATAAGTGTTGTTCTGAATCATATGAGTATCTGGTGCTATCATCTTGGGTGTAGTAGCTTTGAACAGCGTTGTTTTCTCCTACATATGATGCCTCTTCTTAATAGTCATCATTGTCCCAGCGAGATGACTGAGAAGAATTGGTCAATCTTTGTTCTGCACATTGCAGCCGCTGAGTGGTATCATTCAGTCATTTGGCAAGTTCTTTGTTTTGTAGTCCCAAGATTTGCATTTGACTAAACGTACTATCAAGTTGGTGCATGACCGCGTTTCATTCTTGAAGAAGTTCATCTTGGTTTTTGAGCACCACGTCCAAGATGACTTTGAGTTCCTCATATCCAGTTGGTGCGGTGTTTCAGGAAGACTCCCCAATAACACAGCTTGGTAAGGCATGACTGTTGACTGGAGTTCCGGAGTGTTGGGTGGTTGATCAATGGGCCCCCTGTAGTGAGCACCACTGTTATTTTTTTGGACGGTATCATTAGAATCTGTTGGGATATTTGCACAGGTTGAACCCACTGAGCAATGGACGGATGATGTGGGGATCGTCAGTCCTTTGGACACATGTGAAAATATACTTAAACCAGGAGCAATTGCCCCAATTGATTCTTTATTTATATTTATAAATACAGCTACTTTTTGCTGTCTTGTCTTTCTTATGTTAAAAACAACCTAAACTCTCTCAATCGCCCATTTTGCTTATATACTTCAGCCTTAAATGATACTGCTTCTCATTGCTTGGGTTATTCTATTCCGCCGATTCTCCTCAAATTTGGCTTGTTATTCTCTAATCCTCTATTGCCCTAATCATAGGCGATTTACTTCATATTCGTCAAACATCACCTTATCACCTTATATAGAGGTGATCCAATAAAACCCATTATATCCAATAAAGACTCATTATCCCAATATCACCTCATCTCAAGGCACTCAAATAATAATAACTGATACTACGTTTGGCGGATTCCGCCCTGATGTCCCACAATTATTGTCCAGTTATATCAGAATCTTGACAGTATAGAAAGCAGAGTGTGCCCTTAGATGCTCCTCCCAGTGTGTTTGTTACTTGGTGGATGTTGTCCCAAATGCTCTTCCCTTGGGTGAAACCATGCTATTATGTGGCAATGCACTCCTTGGCTTTTTCTGAGAGACGCTTATCCATTATCTTTCCCATTAACTTTATATCTGCATTGATTAGAAATATTGGGCGCCAGTTGTTCAAGTCAGTATGGTCCCCTTTTTTGTGTAGAACTATGGTATAGGCTTCTGCGCCTCCTGGGATCACCCTCCTCTCTTGCAGACTTGAGTTAATGAGAGATAGCATTGGCTTCTTTATTACTTCTTAGTGTGCTTTATAGTACTCATAGGGGATGTCGTCTGGTCCTGGTAACTTGTTGTTAGATAGCCTCCGTAGAACCTGTGATAGCTCATCCTCCGTTATGGGGTCAACAAGGTTGGCTAAATGCTTGGTGTGGTTGGGACAACATTGATGAAGTAGTTCTTGCAGCTTCCTCTGTTGGGGCTGCCTTATACAGTTCTGAGTAGTAGGAGTGGGTTATGGATGTTACCTCTTCTGGGTTGCTAGTGATTTGGCCTTCGCATGCTTGGAGTTCAGTGAGACTGGCATTTTTTGACCTCATTTTGTAATATTGATAGAAAAACTTGGATGGTAGGTTCTCCTGAACAGCCCATCTGGCCCCTGCTTGAAGGGCCTCCATGTGCATTTGGAGTTGTTTGTTTTTCTTGACAATTAGTGTCTGTTTTACACAATTTCTAGCCCACTGTGGTGAGTATCTGTATGGAGCGGGTACCTTTCCAGATCGTTTAATGTTCTCTGAGCTTTAAAAAGTTATGCTATTTCCTTCCTTGTTCAACGGGATGCTGCATGGGCTGGGGCAGATAGAATTTCATTTTTTAACCTTTGCCACTGCTTCCATAAGGTGTCAGAGTCGGTGCATTTGGCTAGTTCATCTACATGTCTTTTTGTCTGATCTTCTACTTGGACCAGATTCACGTTCTTTGGCAGCATCCTTTTCCAACTTTGGTTTTTGGGTGGTTCTTCCTTTAATTGGATACTAATTTTCACCATTCTATGGTCTAATAGATGTAAGTCAATTGTTGCAAAATCGTTAACTTGTGATTCCAATGACATGGGTATAAGTATATAATCCAGTCTAGTGGCGCTGATTAGTTGATTGCCTACAATATTTGGCCGCGTAAGATTTGGAAAGTATGATTCCGAGATTGCTTTGGCTTCTAGAAGACCTTTTGATGTCATTAATTGCTGTAATTAATTCGATTCTAATGGTAGAGTTGTGACATTTGGCCATCTGTCACTAGTTCCGTCCAGCCAGCATTTGAAGTCCCCCAGGTAAATAGTTTCTTTTGGAAGGTTCAAGTCGATTAGGTTGCTCAAAAACTCTTACCTTTTGTCCGCTTCAACAGGGGCATATACTGAAGTAGCCTGATATGATTGGTTCTCCCATTTGAAAGCCAGAACTAGAACCCTTCCTTCCAAAATAGAAAGGTAGTTAGTAATTGTGATGGCAGCTGTTGCTTTGACTACAAATCCACAAAAGCGGGTCAATAATGTTCATGAAGGGGGAAAGAGCCTGGACCACTCTTCCTCCTTTTCCAGTAATGCACTTGCTCTCCTGCAAGGCAAGCACATCCACTGGTGCATTTAGCAGGAGCCCTCGCTTCTTAACCAGGGACTTATTGGATGAGAGTCCTGTTATGTTGAGAGTCCCAATTGTTAGCGAGCCCAGCACGCCTGCTATGATTGCATAGGTCCAGATTGCCCCTGTGCAGCTGCGGTAGCTTGCTTGTGTCTAGACCTAATTATACGACCCTTGTAAATGGTTTGGGCTGGTGGTGTAGATTGCCATTCTGGTGGCCCAGAGTTCCGATTTGGGTTCGTCATGCAGTGAGCACAGTTGTCCTCCATCTCGTTGAGGGTTGAGAAACTGTTGGCTTGTAAAATGGGTTTGTTTACTGGTACTTGAATGGGTTGGGCTCCATATGTACAGGTAGGAAGTGTGCGTCGTCCCTTTCTGATTGGAATTCCCATTGCACATAATCTTTTGGCTGCTGAGCTGTCTTAGGGGCGGTTATACTATAGAGGTGTTCTTGTTGTTGCTCAATGTTGCGCTTGGCTGCTTCCTTCTCCTGCTTCTGCTTCTTTTGCTTGGCCTTCTCCGCCACCTTTCTGGCCATCCTCACTTCTTTACGTTGCTCTGGGGAGACTGGTTGGACCACCTCATAGTTAGCCTGTGGTCCCCAGAGGAGGGCTGTTAATACATCCCCCTGTTCTATATCCTTCAGAATTTCTTCACAATCATTTAAATTTCTTACCTCCCATGTAGCCAGAAAGGCATTGTTTTTATGCCCTACTTTGTTGCAGCTCGTGCATATGGGCAGACTCTTTTCTGGGCGGACTGAGAAAGGGCGGGACTGATTTCCCCTTTAATTCCAAGATGTACGCTTTGCATGGTATTGTATTGATGTCACCATCAGCATCCATGCTTGGGCGTATCATTGCTACAGCCTTGTCTGTAACTAGGTGGGGCAGGAGGCGGTTTTTCTCCATTTCAAAATAGAATAGTTCTCCATATGCTCTCAGGCCGCTTGTTAGCGCTGCCTCCTGATAGTCTTGCTTTCCAGTGGTTGGGAGTCCTTCTAGTACTGCAAACAAGTTTTCATTATCCCAAAAATGGGTGCGTGTAATTGGAATATTAGCTGTAATTTGTTCAGGCTCCTTTCCTACTCTCAACTTAGTGTAGGTGACTACAAATGGGGCAGCTATGGCTGCATCTGCAGCCTCAGCAGTAGCGAAGCCAAGATCTAAGGTCCCATTGTGAGTTTTTCAGTCAAGCTTACAGCTTATGTGAAGCGTTCTGGGATAGCCTGATATACTGCTTCATATTGTAGAGGTTCCTTAACGCCAAAGTTGATGCACATACTAAATTCACGAGAGGACTTGGGAAATGCGCGGCTGATGTTGCCAGTTCAGTGAGAATCTAGGACCATCTTGAGATAGTCACTTTTTGAGACATATGGTCCCTTTTTTGCACTACGGTTAAAGTTGAGCATCTGGGCCTTCTGGCCCATGCTGTTCCCCTTCATCGCTGCTGCATAGGTGTTTGAGTTCAGTGGATTCAATCACTTTGTCATCCCCTGATTGGACGGCACAATTAAGACAAGTAGTAATTTGATGAATCAATTTAATCACCTGTAAACAAAAGTGATGCTTATGGGAAAGAAAAGCTTGTTCTCCCTAATATTTTTAAAAATTAATTGACTATCTCAAACTCAAATTTTGATTAATATCACCTAATCTGCTCTTTTAGGCTAAAAATTGGATGTAAACAGTCACTAGAGAAAATTTGAGGAATATTAACCCAGAGATTATGAAAGAAGTCACTTGACCTTACACTTGTCAGCTAATGGAAAAGACAGGTAACGCCATAAACGATGAAGAATTGCTCAAAAAAGTCTGATGATGTGGACAAATTTTTTATTAGCATGATTAATGTTATGCTTAATGACATAATTGTATGGATTTGTGTTAAAAAATAAGACTGAGCGAAGCTAGCCCTAAGGTTCCAAGTTGGTGGACCTGCCTGACAAGGAGCACTCTCTGGACCAACACTGGTTAAGGCCAAAATATGGCCAGGTGGTCCTATTGGCGCGTGTGTTGATTAGATGAGAGCTTTATTTATAGCATGAAGTGCACTAAATATCTCAAGAACTATGTTGGTTCATTATATTTTAATGGAAAATGGAGTTCAAATCCCATTTGGTTTACAATCTTGCCAAATCTGGTAAAATACAGCTTCATTAATTCACCTGAGTGTGAGTTTACTCAAGCTATATTATGACAATGAATGGGAAGTTGTGGAGATTGGTTAGATTGTTCACAGTGCATTGCCTGATTTAGAATGATAACAATCAATAAAAAAGAGGTTTTTGAAACCAACCTTCTTTATTGGTTAATTTGTTTATATAAAAACTCCATTTTTTTATCAGATGGTCCTTTGTTTGACCGCTTTGCAAACATCCTGGAGGAGGTCTCACATATATTCCACTTAATTCTGTCTAAATTGGCTATGGATTTTATATCCCCTTGAGGAAGCCAGGATCATTCCAGTTAAATTTTTTTTTAATTTTAATAAGCGAAGGTTAACTAGGGTATGGGCACTTCTGGTAAAACAACATAAAAACACAAAGAAATATGTATTGGCACTCCTGAGGAGTCATAGCTACCTCCTGTTACCAGCGGAACTGCCAGTGTTAGAAGAGGGGAGGTATCAGGGAAGGCTTATGCTAATACCAAACATTAATACGCAAAAAGGTCTGTAACTAGTAGCCAGATAAAGAGCTGGGAGGAAACCAATGGACGTTGGAGGGATGGCAAAGAGCCAAACAACCAAGTTTGAAAGTGGTCTATAAGGTAGGAGTGGAAGTGGCAGACAGCTTCACAAAGGGTTAAGCAGTGCCAGAAAAAGCATCCAGGACAATGGTATGTATCATCCATAATTTTATAGGTACAATTAAGTTATGAAGAGAAAGAAAAAGAAGGATTCATGATAATGACGAGGATGTTCCTAAACAGGCTGAGAGCTTGTGCTGTACCCTGGTGGAAGAGATGCATAACTTTATGCCAGATTGCCTGAGAAGGCCGACAACTACCAGAGGGTGGAATAAAGTGCCATATTAACCACAAACTGCACATGAAGATTTAGAGGCATTGGACCGCATTGTAGTGTAGCACACCCTCTTTGGGCATCTCCATACATAAGCAAACCCTGGGCTACAATAAAGGATGGTGAGCATACTGTCAGACAATGTAATGTAAGACTAGTTTATAAGAATATTCTGGTGCCAAATGAATTAAATATCAATAAAAAAATTTTGCGCCTAAGTTACAGCTGAATTGTCTTGATGTAGTAATAATTTTACTCCTAATATTCAGCTTAATGGCTCTGATTAAGATTATGAGGTTATTCAAACCCCTGGCGTGATAGGTGAACTGATTTGGAAGTCTGACCACACCAGCTTGATTTTAGTGCAATTTCCTAAGAAAAAACAACACCCTTTTATAGACCTGAAAGGATTCAAGGGGACAAAAATATTTATTCACCAATCACCAAATAGGACATCTGGTAATTGGCTGAGATAAAGCTATTTTCATGACACCTGATTATTTCAAATACATCAAATCCTTACCACATGGATTTGGCATACCTGCTTTCAACACAACGCCCAAAAACAAAACCCTATTAAGGAAAAAAGATTATTTAGAGTTATGATATGCTAAAATGTCATTTATCCAAATTTAGCTACCCTCTGCCTATTCCATGTTCCATTACTCCTCTCATTTTAGCCTCATAGTACCATAACTACTGAGGGCATTATTTTACTAAGGGATCGCTATTTATCCCAAACATAAAGATTAATAAATCTATTAATTCTAATTATATTTGTGGTCTACTTTTAAACTAAGCTCTCTCTTGAATCACCCACTTTTAATCAAAATTAGTTAGAAATTTAGTAAAATTATATCCACTCATCATTGCCCTATTAACGTTACCTATGTTGATATTATTGATGCCAGCTGTCCCCATGTGAGTCATGAGCGCCACCACCTCATAATGTTTTTAGGTCATTGCTGAAAGTGCTTGGCTGTCTTGATTAGCCCTCCAAATTCTTCAGGATGCTATGTCCCGCCTAAGGACTTAGACTTACATCTCACCCAAACCCAAGCAGTACCTGATTGCCCCCTCATGCTCCCCCAGAGAAAAATGCAATTTAGCCTTCAGGTTAATTATAATAAGTTGTTCCCCTATTCTTACAAAGCTATTATTGAATTACCCCAGACTTTTATGCATCTTGCAGGCTTCAGCGACTTCTACCCTTCAAGGGTTATTTTAATCTCAGCTTCTTACATGAAGTTGATGCTGCAGTAGCATTTACATCCCCTGGTGTTCCTGCTCACCCCCTCCCAACTACTCATACCTAATTTCCCACTGATACCATTCTTGTGGTTCAGTTTTGGGTCTCCCTACCCACCTACCACTCAAGTTTTAATAATTAGATTATTGCTGGATTATTGGAATATGGATCAATCCCATACTACAATTTGTGGTTCCCAATGGAGCCACCTGCCTCGCAGGCCCCACGCCTTCACAACTATTTATCCAATAACAACAAAAGTAGCCAACTCAATCCCCCTTGCACCACATCTCCTCTGCCCATGACCATCCTTTCTGGCCCAAGTGAATAGAGGGCGCAACATCTGTCCTGCTTGTTTTGAACTGGACTATTTGAAATGGCGCTGCCCCTCCATCATACAAGCCATAGCCCTTATACCTGACTCTTTGCATGATGACCACATAGCTGATAAAATTACATTTTTTGAATGGGACACTATCCTCCCCCTCTCCCTGTGAAAATTCAGGATTTTATGTTGCTTGCTGGTGCATTTTTCGCCTGAATTACCACAATAATTTGAAGAAGTAGGTTTCTTCACTGTGGGTTAAATATTGTTAGGGGGTTATCAGACCATTTAGACTAAAATATGAAAATTTATCAATATTTGAAAAACTATATTTTTATACTATTTTATGTTGATATTGGGGATTGAAGAATGAATCCTTTTAATATCTTGGTGCTTAGTATTTATTGTCTTAAGGCTCAAAGTTCAGATTTGGCTACATATGTCTGAGTTAGGGAATATGGTGATTTGACCTATCAGAGCTCTTGAGACTCACCTCACTATTATGGATCAGCCAATGGAGGGTGATGGTTGGTAGGATGATCTGTGAGGTAAAATTTTAATTTACCCAATCAGTAGGTAAGAAAAATATGCACCTTTTAGGACCTACTCCAACCCTATAAAAGGGTCTGGTCTCTGCAGTGAAGGTTGAACTAAATTAGCTGTAAGATGGGGAGGGACCCCTTGGGTTGGGACCATCTAGTACTAAAAAAAAAAGATGGGGAGGGACCTCCAAATGGCTCCCCTGATTCCGCTGACAATTTTCTGTAACCCTACCACTAACTGTAGGCCTATTTGGCTGAGGAGTGGGGGAATTTGCAGTGCCCCAATTTGAGGGGTGCCACTGAGAATTGGCTTGGGTCCTTTGGCTGATATTATTCCTTTTTTCATTCAAAATGCTCTTTTCACAATATTAAACTTGTAAATGTTTGACACCCCCAAGGTGGTAGCTACTGCAACTGCTGAATCAACCAACCAAAAATTACCTCAACAAACCTCTTCTCTTGAACCCACCAATCATGGGTCAGAATGGTCTACAGTAAGTTTTAAATCATCCTCCCAGCTACCTGCCACAGATCACCTATATGTAAATAACCCAATCAAATTCAACCAAAATCCATGTGCTTACTTGGTTGAGGTTTACAAATTGGGAGAGCTTATCCCTAAAGCCAAATTTTTGGGCCTTCTCCATTTAAAATATACCTCAATTCTGAATATGTGACCCATTTCCAAAGCGCCATTATGTGCCATGCCCTGATGCTGCTCCATTCAAAAGTGGCCACCAACTAGTTGAAGTGGCAGTTGCCTCCCCTGAAATCACAACCTGTAAAGCTATTGCAAAATCAGTTGCAGTATTGGCTGTGGGCCTGCCACCTCCTATCCTCCCTAGCATCATGCTCCCAAAATATAGAAAAGAACATCTCTGCTATGATCAGGTGGCACATACAGCAGTTCAACAAGTTGCAGCAATTGCAAAGTTCAGCCCAAAGACCTGCATTACCTACAACAACTTTGCAACCATTGCCACCCTACCTAAAGTTATGCCTTGAGACTGAGAAAGCCCTTACAACCTACATTTCCACCATCCTCATCACACACATTGAGTTGCAAGCACCTCTCTGTTATCTCAACCCTTATTTCCATGGTGCACTCACCATTGCTCTCAGCTTTGTGCTGCTACATGTCCTCCCAGATGAGGATGAAGAGCCTCCTGATCCCCCTTTGCCCTCCACCATGGTTGTATAGCAGTTTCCACTTCTGACTTGGTTAGTGTTATTTGCTTTGATTTTGTGTCAGTTTGAGTGGATCCATCTATCTCATTTCAACTTTATTTTATTTTATTTAAGTTTTTAGCTCTTTCAAGCCTTGGTAATATCCATCCCCTGGTTGGTGTACCACAAATGAATAAAAATTATATGTAACAAGTGAAGATCTTATATATTTTTGATGGTTTTCAGTATATAGTTACAGCTGATCGGTTTGATATTCCATTGATTCAATAGTTTCAAGGGTTTTCCAAAGGGTGTTTGCCTAGCAGGGTAAATCATACATCCACTCAAGTGCAGGTTTTGTTCATAGGTTCAAAACCTGTACTGGCTAGGGCAGATATAATTTCCTCCAACCCTGCTTGCCATTATTTAATGAAGGATAAGAGTTAAAAAGGGAAGTTTTGGTTGGTTGCCATGCAGGGTAGTTCCTGTTACTGCTGAATCTTTTTTAAAGATGATAAAAACAGTTTTGGCAGGCGGTTGGCAGTTTTAGGTTGATTAATAAGCTTGATGGTTCTAGTAAGTGGGTAGTGATTGGTTAATTTGTTAAGTTAATTGGTTTTGGTAAGTGGTTGATTTTTGGTTGTTTTAAAAGGTCAAAAACGTTTTTACCAGGCTTTGCTTGGTTTATAACTATTAAGAGATCTATTTAACTCTAGTAAGCTAATTTAAACTCCAATATGCAATAGGTGATTTAAGATATATGGCTTGTAGAGGCTTGATGCGAATAGAAACTTTAGCATTAATTAAGCGTTGGCCGCTGCATCCTATGCAAAGCGGCCCGTGTCTCAACTCTCACTCCTGTAATGTCACGTTTAACTTAATTGCTGGGTCTAACTCTAAATAGGGTCAACTTAATCTGGGGGGCAAACTGCCAGATGGGTTTGCGTAGGATAAGGTCTAAACCCATGTCCAGGTATTAATTTCATTATAAAATTTAGAGATACCGTAATCAATGCCAATCACATAGGCTCAATCCCAAATCCAGCGAAAGTGAAACAAGCCATGCGGGGAGGACATTTATGGGCCAAAGGGGATGGAGAATCTAAGTGGAGGGAAACCCATTTTAGAACTCTCAAAGGGTGGGCCATTAAACAGGTTTAGAACATGGGGAATAGAAGGGTCGAAGGCGAGGTATGTAGTTTAAAATCCATTTCAGTATACAATAAAATCAAGCCAGTTCATAATCGCTCGGGTGACTTTCAACTTCCGCCTCCTCCTCAACTTCGGACGCCACATCCTTGACCTCTTCCATATACTAAAACATAAGCCAAACAGTTTGAAACCCAAGTACCTCCTCAAGTATCCTCTGATGCTTCTTAACGAACCCAGAGGCGCAGATTTCAACATCCAAGTCAAACTCCTTATGGACGTCGGTGGTGAACTTTGGGTAAAGGGTGGACTCGTAGTTGAACCGTTTCCGAAAAAAGGTGCGGATACACTGGACGTCCCGGTTGAAATAGAACTCGGCATCGGCGTGACTCGTGCTGACCATCTGGGGGAAATCAATTAGGATGGGTGACCCATCCGCCCTTATGAGAAGGTTGAACTCGTTGAAGTCCCCATGGATCAGGCCGTACTGGGCCAGCTTGACGATCAGGTCCATGAGCTCCGAGTACAGCCGTCCGGGATCGGCGACATCGGTTATCTGGCGGCTTATAACCATCAACCAACCATCCGCACAAGGCGAGCTTACAGTGGGAAGGCATCGATGAACTCCATGACGACGCAATGGCGATTGCAGTCAAACGGTTGGGGGACCGGGAACCCGTTCTCGTACAGAACCTATTAATTACTATCGTAAGCCCAGCCAAGCTACCTTCATGAAGGCAAACTCCTTCATCGCTGCTAAGCGTGACATGTAGAGCCAGGATGCGGATTTTCGCTTCTGAAGATAGTCGCGGTTGTTTTTGACGGAGCGGAAGGATATACGACCGAGCCTAGATGTGGAAGGTTAGGGCTGGGTCAGTTGATGGGTGCGGTTGGAACATACAGCTGATTTCGATTAAATTAAGTACTAAAGAGCAAACATACCGCAACCAAAACATTACGTTTTAATCGTACCTTTGAAGTTTAAGGACCCTTTGCTCCCCTGTGCCATCAGCTACCACATAGACATCTAAAAAAATCAACCAGCTTAATGACAGTCTGTAGCCAATGTTTCCCAAAAATCAGTCAATGTTCTAATAAAACAGATGCCAAAGTTCACCCCGAGGCTTACCTGACTCCTTCCCCACCCCAATCTGGTTCCCAACTGAGGTTACAGTCTCCCTTTTTGTGAAGGCCTTCAGCGCCAGATAATCATAACCCCCGTAGGTCAGACGGTACCCATCATACTTTGAGTTTTGAACCCTGGCGACAAGGTTGCGGCGGGCTAGAGCCACTAGCAGCTTGTGGGCCCCGCCAGCCCTCAGCGAGGCGATCTGGGTAATCAGCTGCGTGGGTACGACCTCATGGTTTTGGAACCTATCTCAGTCTAAATCAAATTTGTTAACTGCAATTCATAAAATCAAAACAAAGGTTTATAGCTTAAGCTGATTGAATCAGTTTTGAACTGGGGTAAAGGAATCAAACAAAAAGAATGGTGTACCGCAGTTAAGATGCGGAACTCTTCCGATGACATGTATCTTAAACCCTTGACATCCAACTTCATATCGGCCAAAACTTTTTAATTGGGGAACTATAATTCTAAAATTAATATAATAATAATATCTCACTTAAGTTAAGCTATAAGCCTTAAGGGTAGAGACCTGGGTCCAAGAGATATTTTTAAAAGGTCAAAGTTTAATCGGATTTTTAGTGATCCCCTAATTCCAAGTTTGATCCAAAATTGGGGGACCGTTTAAGGGCTACCTTGTTGGTAGTAGGTTTTAGTTCATAAAACCTGACCTTTTAAAGTTTAAAGAATTTTAACCTGAAAACCCATCATCTATTGGTTATAAAATCTAGTCCATTCAGGTAAATTATTGATCCACTGGAGGGTTGGCTTAAGGATTCTTATAGGTTATCTGATTCAAATCTATAATTTGGCTAAGCCAAATTATAGATTCTTATAGTTTTTAGATTCAAATCTAATATTTGGCCAAACTAAATTAGAAGATTCTTCTTATAGGTCATCCAATTTAAATCCAAAGTTTGGCCCAATCTAATTTGGGCCAAACATAAAAATTCAAGTTTACATATTCAAATTATTCTAATCCCAATCTAGGTTAGTTAAGGGGGATTAGAATATATTCAATTAGGTAGGTTGATTTAGTATAAACTTGATCAAATTTTAATTGATATACAGTGATTTTTTACTCTATATTATTAATTGAATAATGATAATAGGTATAGAAGAGATTATATTTATCCTAGCTATAATAGGGTTTGAACCTGTTATAGCATTTTTACCCCACCATAGCTTGTGGTTATAGGTATGTGCAACTATACCCAGATGATAGATATATAATGATAAATATTAACTCAAACCCATATTGAAGGATCCATATCAAAAGTAGGTAATTTAAGGAATAGAAGGTTCCAATATCTGCTTAGATTGATCCAAATATAAAAAAGTTGGATTGATACCTATTTCACCTATTCACCATCATGAAACTAATAGATTTGGGTGATCCTAGTCTACTTAATAAAACACATTCACTGACTTACTGACTGACTGACTGACTGACTGACATCTGAAACCTTCAAGTCTGATAGGTTCAATCTATTTGGGTGAGTGGTGAGAATTGGCAAATCTTATCAAATCTGAAATTATCGAGTATGATAGGTTCAATCTATTTGAGCGAGTAGGTAAGAATTGACAAATATTATCGAATAATTCACCAAATTGCTCACCTGAAACTAAATAAAAATCAATGGTAGAGTTTTAAGTATTAAGTAGTTAGGATCAGCTTACTAGCCACGAGGGCAACAGCGAAGCTGTTAGTCCGAGTGGCTCCAGATTAGCATTGGCACAGCCTATAGACTGTCAGTGTGAGCTTATCATCTGATAAACTTTAAATACCGTAGCGAAGCACGGGTATCTGGATATTAGGGTTATATATTTTAAAACCCTGCCTAATTTGGTTCCCCTAATTAATAAATACTTTTGGCAGGTTAAGTAGAACTTGATTTTTTAATCTGGAAGGCATGTTACGTACACAATGATTTTAAATTTAGAAATGTTTCGGGTAGCAGTTTGGTGTTATTTGATTGATTCGATAGGTTTTTTGTTTGGCTGATAGTTGATGGCTTTTGGTCGAATCAATAGGACACAGTTTAGTTTAGAGGGTGATTAGTTATTAGTTGATTTGATAAGTTCAGTTAGGTTTACCTGAGTGGTTGGTGGTTTTTGGTTGATTCGATTGTGCAATAAGATTTGGCTGGTGGTTTTGTTTATCTATAATATAAAATCTAAATTAATTATTTGAATATCTGAGATTCGATAGACATCATAGCGAAGCATGGGTAAATCGGCTAGTAGTTCAACAATCCCAACCAGGTGTAGTTGTGCATACCTGTAACCACAAGCTAAGGTGGGGTAAAAATGCTGTAACAGGTTCAAAACCTGTTCTGGCTAGGATGAACATAATTTCCTCTATCCCCTCTTATCATCAATTAATTAATTGATGATATTGATTTAAAAAAGGAAGATTTGGGTAGTTGTCATGCAGGGTGGTTCCTGCTACTGCTGAATCTTTTTTAAAAAATAGTTCAATATCCTCTTTTTAAGGGATAGTATATGTTGGACAATTACAAGTCCAATATTATACTAAGACTGCCTCCTGAGTTCAATCCCAGTAATGGACTTTGGGTAGGGGATGATTTTGACTGTGTTGGTTTTGCACACCAATGCCCCAAACTGAGATAGCAAAGGCAATCCATGGAGTTCCTAGCCTACCATTTGCCATGCATGGATATTTTCCAGGTTTTATCCTCCTTTCCCATTTTCTTCACTTCCCTAATTGGTGCAATACCATCCCCAGGTCAGCCCACCTCAAATAAAATTTAATATTATACTAAGAGTAATTTGGGTTAAAAAACTTTTCTCTCATTGCAATCACTTTTGTAACATATTTAATTCAAGACTAGGTAAATTTGATAGTCTCTTTGAGGAGATTAATGTGTACCCAATATCAGGTAGCAGTTGGGAAAGCAAAGTAAAGGGCACAGGTGTGGGCTTCATACCATACAAATTTCATAACCTTCCCAGTGGCACCAGTGGCCTCAATAAAAATTGTAAAAAACTAGTGGTTAGTATTTTCCTGCAGATCTTAGCCTGGCAAGCAAAATATAACCAATTCATCAATACTGTGATGGTTGAGGTCTATCCTCAGCATCACATTGCCCTGATCTTTGGTAAGACAGGGCAGGCTGTGTCTGGATGTATGGAGGAGGAGGGGGAGTTGGTCCTGGCAGGGATGCCTAAGGGGCAGGAGCTTGAAGGAGGCCAAGGAGCCAGATGGGCATCCAAGTCGAGGAAAAATGAGAATCAAGTAAAATGGGGAGTTTCGAGATTCAATTTGGATTCAAATCAAGAATGGAATGGAACAGGTGCTTGGAGGTTTTGCAGTTCATTTGGAATTCAAAATGGAACTGGTGCAGAACTGTTGAGGATCGGAACTGGCACAGAACCATTGAGTGAGGATTCCGCAATCCTGCTGTAAGGTTTACACCAAGCATCAGTCAGATTAGCACCATAAGCTTGTGTTATATTTTATATTAGCTTGTAGTATATGTATATAGGGAAGGAACTGGGAGCTGGAGGCTTCTCAGTTCTGTTTTCTATCAACCTGGCCAATATTAAATAAGAGAACTTTAAAATTAATATATTTATAGTTTGAGTTTATTTAAAATATTGCCTAACTGCAGCCATGTTTGGCTTGAATCAACAAGAATTGGACTTTGAGAGTGAGCTTGGGAGAGCTATTGCCTCCCTTTATACCTTGTCTTGGAGTCAAGGCAAGTTGCTGGGGTTAAGTATATTTGTAACTGTCTTCCAGGGGGTGCTTGTCCAATCTTGTAGCACACGCACAAGGAGAGTAGTATCAGGAGCCCTGTCAGCCCTATGGTCTGTAACATGGATCCTGTTGCCCAACTCATTCGTGGCTCATTGGAAGGAACCAGTGCATTACAAATACTCTGTATTCCCAGCCCATGTTGTCAGTGGAGCATGGGGATCAAGTATTCCTGGATATCATCATATAGCACTTTGGGAAAAGTTCTGTGGAGATGTGCACAACCATTTCCCAAATACAGTATATATTGCACTGCACTCCATGCCTCAAGGTTGGTTGGATCTCAGGTTTGAAAATAAACAAGCAGCAGACAAAGCTGCACAGGTGTATATGGTAGTAGACCTCCCAGACAGTCAATGGGTGGTCAAGATGAAGTGCACTCATTGGACCAAATCAAATCAAATTTTTATAATATTTGACTTCCTCCCTACAACAATTAAGTATGCAGTGATGGAGCACCACCAGATGGCTAGGCTTAAGTCATATAGGGAAATTTAATCCTTTGAGATAATATACTTTATATTCATGTCAGACCTGTGCAGAGCAAAGTGATTGCTGTGGTCACCCTATCCATAGTTGTTGCAGAAGATTTGACCCAAATCACCTGTACTGCATTTATTTTTTTGATAGGCAGGAATCCTGCCTGTTCCATGTCACCATGGATAGTGTGCCCCCTATCTGAACCTTTTATTATGCTTTTGGCCACAAGGCCTACATCTTCCCTGCCAAGGAGAGCATCACACAAAATAAATCCTACCTGAAGCAATGAGCAGTTCGGACACCCACTATGAACTGGCCATAGATACTGATGCTGCCTTCCTATAGGGCATGCAGGGGTGTTACATTCAAGTTAAACCTTTGTCTCTGTGGGAGCATAAAAAGGCTAAGCAGGCCTTCAGGGCAGTGGCCAAGGCAGCAGCCATGGCAGCATCCATGACCCTGCCTGCCCAGACCCAGGATGATATCAAGTCATTTACTGCAGAAGTGGCTTGCAAATCCATCCACCAATCAGATTGAGCCAATCAACCTGATGGCCCAATGTGTGAGTCAGATCTACCTGAGCAATGTTATCAAGCCTCAATCAAAACCAATTCTCCCACCAATTTACCTCCCAAATTTTTGCTGACCTGCAATGATGCATTGCAGGAGCACAGCAATATAAAATTTGTAGCAAATCAACAAAAAAGAACAACAAAACCAAAACTGGATCCATAATGTCAAAGTCCCTTAAATCCTCGCATATATCAAAATTACACTATATGTGGGCTGCTGCTGCCACTGAGAAAGTGGCAAAGGGAGTGCAATTGGGCCCTTCCCTTGCACCTAAGATGTGATGAGGGGAGCCTTTACAATAGGGGTATTGACATTGCTGGACTAAAGGCCTCACCATCCTGGTCTAGTAAACTGAGTTTTTTAAAAAATAATTTACCTGTGGACATCCTGGCCCTTCAGGAAAACCCACTGTTTATATGGTGCTGATGGCACATGAGCAACCATGCTCCTTCCTTCCCTTTTCTTTTGGTTTTGGCAATGTGGGGTGCTTTTATGTGTAACCTGTAGTTATAAATTATTTCTTCAAATTCATACCTCAACGCCATGTCCTTGTATCCTTTTCATAGGATTATGAAGTGCACACTGTTGTTAACATATATGACCTGACTTGTGCATGAGCTCATTAGGAATTCTTCTCAGCTGTTAAATCCCTCCAGCTTCCCACTGACCCATTTGTGGTGGGCGATATGAACTGCTGGGCCAACCTGGCCACCAACCACTGGCCTTTGGCACCTGCCCCCCACAGGGGCATGTAGAACTTCATGTTCTAAAGGCTACTTTGGGGCTGTTTGATACCCTATCTAAACATGCACCGCTGCTCCCCAACATGTCTTGTCCCATTGTGAACAACGATCAGCTGAAGTCAATGTCCTGAATTGACCTTATTCTTGCCCCATTGAAATTTCAGTCTCAGGTTGCACACTTTACAATGACAAAAATTGATTTCTCTGACTACAGGTTGGTGTCAAATTTCCTTCTTTTTGTTGTACCCAGTTGCACAGGTGCCAAATTAGTGCAAACTTTGCCCAGCTGAGATCACATCACCCAAGTTTTCCTCATGGGTGGACACCAAAACCTTGGCACCAGAGTTTACCACACCGTTCTGTGCTGACCAACATTCAACCTGGTCAGCTTTCAAAGTGAACAACATCTGCCAGGCATGTCACATCTCATTGCATCTCTCTCAGGCTGACTCGGTGGTCATTTTGTGCATGCTTGCAGAAGTGGACCACCTGGAATCTAATGTCCTTGCTGCAGGCTACAGCCTGGCTTGGGTTTACAAGTGGGCAGAGGTGTTTGCTTACCTCAACGCACTGATAAGACAATGCAAACATTGCATTTGTGTGCAGTATAAGGCAATAAAATATAATGGCTGGTGACATGTTATCCGCTTACTTATTCTGAAAGTTCTTTGCACCGTGACAGAGCTTGGCCTGCACACAGGTGAGACAGCCAGACCACTCCATTGCAGAAACTCCAGGATAAGTGGAAATTAAAGTTCAAAAGTATTACTCCAAATTGTATCACACCAATCCAGTTAAACTGGATGAAGTTGCTGCATTTCTCAGTAGCGCACATATCCACACCATTTCCCATTATCCAGAGCTAATAAATTTATTTTCTCAAGACAAACTCTGGTATACCATTCGCGTTAACCATACAGGAAATGCCCAGTTCCAGATAAAATTCCCTATGAGTTCTACAAAAAGTATTTTAATTAATTCTCCTCTTTGCTGCTTGCCTCAATAAATCAGTGTTTGCTAGAAATGCGTCTCCTTCTTGGGGGCTAAGAGGCTTTCACAATAACGTTATATAAGGAAGGGGATAAGCTAGACTTGGCCAACTGGCGCCCCCATATCACTTACTAACACTGATAATAAATTATTTACTAAAATTATGGATAACTGCCTAGTGGAAGTTGCCTCTGATCTCATTTCCTCTGAGCAATTTGTTTTTATTCCCAAGGAGTTTTTATGGGACAACATACATACTGTAGACAACATTTGCCAATCCATGGCTTCTGGAGCACTTGTTTTTTAGACCAACAGAAGGCTTATGATAGAGTCAACTGGGATTACCTCAAAGCTTGCCTCCACAAGTTCCACCTCCTCATCAGTTCATTAATTGGGTGATGTTGCTTATGGAATCCGTCGCAATGGCTGTGCGTGGCCCTAGCTTCCTCAATGATGTAGTTCTCCCTCAAAGGGGCCTCCGCCAAGGGGACCCTTTGAGCCCACTATTGTAAAACTTCAGCCTTGATCCACTTTTGCGCAATGTGAATGCCCGACTTACTGGTGTACATTTGCAAGGCCAAGCACCAGTCAAGATTTTGGCGTTTCATGATGATTGTGTGGTTGGGGTGTCTAACAAATCATGATGCACGTGTGCTTGAAATACTATCCATGTTTACTACAGGGTAAGCAACACTGCAATTAACACCTCCAAAAACAAAATCATTCTCCTTGGGCGTTTCCAAGACCGCTGGTCACCAGCACCCTTTTCCTCCCTGCTTCAGAAGTTAGCTCACAGGTTCACTTTCTCCGCCTACCCCAAATTACCCCACTTGTGCTCCCTTTCATGCCAAGGCCCACTGTTGGTCCAGTTCTCCATTTGGGTGTGCGGCTGGAGGCAGGGGGGTGATACGACTCATCAGTGATGGTGTACCATATACTGGACTATGTCACAAAATGCATTGCCTCCCTCAGAGCCCACAAAATTCCCTCACATGCAAAATTGTGCTGGCCAAATCTATGCTCCTATCTAAAGTTTGGTTTGTGACCCACGCTATCACCTTTTCCCCATCTTTCTTCACCTCATTATATGCCCTCCTCCAAAAGGGTGTGGTTAGGCCACCCACCGCCAGTGCATCTGGATGTCTTGTTTGACCCTCTCCATAGTGGTGGTATGAGCCTGCCCAACTTCAAAGCCCATGCAGCCAAAATACTTGGCACCTGGATTTCTGCAGCCTTCAACCCCACGCTCTCAGCCTAATACTGGTCATGCGCGGCCCACTCTAATTTCTCCTGCACCCTGGGCCTCAGCAATCCTACCCACCCCCAATCTCTGTTAAAAATCTGGACTCACATCCTCTGCTGCAGGCCCGCATGGGACGTCGCCCCACTTCAAATGAATTCTCCTATTAATGTGGAGCACTGAGTGGAAAATTTTCATCAGTGGGCATACCGCCCAGAGAGGTCACCCTACTCCCCGTTTCACACAGAAAGTTCAAGGCCAAGCCGTTCTAAATAGTTTGATACCCATGAGGTCCCCTATCATGGCCAGGGTGGATTATCTGGATATGTTAGACATTCCCTCCTCCCTAGAAACCCAGAAAGCCATCTGGAAGTACGCCCAGTACCCTATTTGCAGCTGCATGCTCATTCCCATGTGTGGCACTGCTTGAAATGGGTATACCGTACTGCTGAACGCTCCATTGCATCAAACTCCTCGTGTGTTGTGTGTGACCAGTATGTGACTTTGGTCCACCGCCTGGAAGAGTGCACTCCATCAAAAGCGATCTGGCGTGAGGTTCAACGTCTCTTATACCAGGAGCAAGCACAGCCCTTCAGCCTATCTAAGGACGTCTTCACCTTGTCCTTGAATTCTCTATATGACCCTCCCTCTGAGCCTTAGTGGTTGTAATTGCAGTGTGGACTATTCACATGATTGTCTTGGATGCCATTTCAGGCTCTACTCCCACCCTCCAGGAATCTGTACACCGATTCCTGTAACACCTCTGGACCACTTTTAAGCATGTATATTTGGTATCTACCATCCTATCAACGACAGTTGGTCTCACTCTGGTTTACAGTTTGGTTCATCACTTTAGACCCCTTCCTTCATACGTGCTCAATAGTGGCACAATCCTCTACTCACAATACCCCCCTTACTTTACTTGGCGTTCCCACTGGCAACAGGAGATTGCGTTAGCTTCTCTGGGGTGCCTCTTGTTTATAGAAGTTCTTTTAGTTTACATATCAAAAGTGTCCGTCTCAAGGTCAGCCTTCCACAAATAAAATTTAATATTTGAAAATTTAAGAGTAATTGGATTTTGATATGAATTACATTTGCCAAAAAACCCTGGTCAATTCCTGGAACCTCAAGTATTGGGGTAATACTATTGTATCCAATCCTCAGACAAATCACCCTATGGCTAGTAGCTGGGTTATGCTGACCTTGCAGCATAATTAGGGGAGTTGTTACAAGTGTCATCTCCATTCCCTCACTAAATTAGTCCAAAAATCTACCCCAAAACCACCCCCTTTTATAGCCTCGGAGGGGGTTTCATCAGATATAAATATTTTCTCACCCAATAATTGTGTAAAACATATTAAATCCTTGCCTCATGGATTTATCCTACCTGCTATTGACCCTCCATTGGTCATTCCATCAAAGTGAGGCAAGTCTCAAGAGCCCTAGTTGACCAAAACCTAATATATCCTAATATGGCTATATCTAGCCTAATCCAAAATTTGTACCCCAAATTACTTTGAGCCTCAATAAGTTTAAATACTAAGAATTGATAACTTAACCCTTTTAATAATTTGACGCAATATGCATCATAAAATATGAGTGATGTAAATCTAAAAACGCATATATGCATCCAAAAACTGAGGGGTATGTAAATCTAAATATGCTATATGCATCCAAGAAATAAAATTACATATATTTATTAAAAAATTTATTGAATATTCATGTTAAAGATAAGGGCCAAAATGACTACAAAAAGTGTGAACATTGGCTAAGAAACTTTTGCAAAAGTTAAGGGCTAGATAGAGGAGTTTTTTTGAAGATCAATGAAAGGGTAAGAGGGTTTGCCTCTTTACCCCTCAGTTATTACTAATAAAATCTCATAAAAATTAATCTTATATTTTAATTAAAGTATTAGTATTTTATTTAAAAAGTGGTCAATAAACCCCTGATTATTGCTCTGCAGTAGAAAACCAACTTCTCCTGAAAATATTGTGGTAATTCAGGTGTGAAAATGCACCAGTGAGCAAAAAAGACTGAATTTTAATAAGTGATGCTCACTACAGGGGGTATGTTGGATTTTTGCCTACCTTTCCAGCTATCTAGATTATCATGGATCGCTAGGGAATAATTCCCTATAGCAAGTGAATTAGACATCAGCTGACCCTGATTTTGAGTTATTAATTTTCAGGGGATTTTAGGTAATTTGCCTGGTTTGGATCTATCAGGGATTGATCTGTGTGAATGCTTAAGATCTCATTGGGCAGAGTTGTTGACAAAATGGGGCATCTGATAGTTGATCAATGATTAACTATCAGGTGTACCAATTGATATTGGTCAGGTTTAATCACCAACTAATTGGGAATTTATGGAGCAAGTTGCAAGGTGAGTGATGCCACCTGCAACTAGCAAATTGATCAGTTGGTTTGCAACCTGCCATAATGGGTAACAAGTCCCATTATCTAAGTAGTTCACTCATCAAATATGGTTGGTTTGCTATAATCTAGTAGAAAATGTTAGGGACAAGTTTTCTTACTCTTTCCGTTTTAGGTCTCAAGGATGTCCAATGAGGATCCTAACCAGGATGGGGAAGACCATCACTGACGAGATGATGAAGGGTAAAATCAATAGTAACGGCTGAAATTTCAAGGCTGATGCACCAGCTGAAGGTTGGGAGCTAAATTTCCTATAATTTCCCATAATAATTAACTCAATGAAAACCAGAAAGATAGCAGAATTCTTTATTAGTTCTATTCATCTTCAAGGAATTATTGCCGTGTGCCTTAATTGGGGACTCTTTAGAAGGATAAATAATAAGGATCAAGGATCTCTGAAAAATAAGAGAAGCTGAGATGGGAATTGCTGCTGACTTCATGTCACCAGAGAGAGGCTTTAAACTAGGATCTGAGCGTGGATCAAGTTAGGCGGATAAGGGTATAAATCCCTACTGAAGACTTCTAGAGTAATTCAAGGAGGAATAACGGTAAAGCGTTGGACCAAAAACTGGTTATCTATTCAACTATGGATAATAGTCTTCATACTATTATCAATCATATATCATATATCATCAGTCAACACAAAGGGTGCACAAACTGAACCTGTGCAAGTTATCAATTAGGGGTTATTATTTATGAACGATCAGTGAAGCCCCTAAATTTTAACAATTAGTGCTCACTACAGGGGGTTGTAGTTGAGTAAGATACACTAGGACAAGATGTCATACAAGGATGATTTAAGAAAGCTTTGAACGGAGTTGGCAACTGTCAACAAGAACGCCTTGAATTCTGTGGATCATCAAGAACTCGCTGCCTTGGAGGAGAGAGTTACCAAGATTGAGGAAGGAGTCAAAGATGTCTCTAGTTTTGGCAATGAGCTACTAGGAAAAGTAACGTCATTAAAAAAGAAGGAGATTAAGTTTAGGAAGTTTTATTCTTGAAAATGAAACATGAAGTGGATTGCGTTCAATTATGGCAAGCAGCGAAGATATAGAGCAGCTGATGAAGAAATTCAAAGAGTTGAAAACTCACAAATGTGAATGTGAGCCCTATGCAGTGATCAACGTCAAAGAAAGGACCCCAAGAACTCCAGTTGGTAAGCTAACTATTCCACAAAATATGCTGACTGCATTCACAGCCATTTTGAAGATGACTCCCAAAATCACTCCTAAGTTAATCAAATAGCCAAACCAGAGTGGTGGCTAAAGAAACTTCGGAGGAATTTAAAGCTACGCCAAAATTACCTACATTTCATCAGGATAATGCCCCTGCATTATTCTGATTATTTTGACATGACAATGTTTGGTTATGGCAATTGTCAAAAGGCTTTGATGGTGATGAACTGTTTGGACATTTATTGTCAGAACCTAGTGGTACCCATCTAGAGGGGGACAGCTGGTCATACTCAGAGGCCAAGGTTGTCATCATGAAAGAATTTGGAAGTCCCACGTGCATGTCAAAGCGCAAGCAAGAATTCATGGGAATCCAATTTCAGAAGGGTGAATCCTTAGCAAATTTCACTGATTGTTTCTACTAAGAATCACAGATTTTGGTTGGAGAAAAAGTACTGGGTGATTTTGATGCACAAATTGTGTTGCAAGAGGCCCTTTGGCCCTATTGTAAATTACATTGGATGAGTTTTCTAAGTTTGCTACAGAGATTACCACCTTGTAGATGGTGGATCATTTGAAAATATTAGAAGCTATATTTGATTCCCCTATTAGAAGTTTAAAACTAAGTCCAATATGAAATTTGAATCCTACAAAGGGTACTGTGGGCACTAAGGAGTCCAATAATTGAACCTTGTCAGGAAAGAAGCCTTAAGAGTTTAAGCAGATTGATAAGAAAGAAAAACGCTGTTACCACGCGCGGCAGGCCAGGGACGCCTTGGGACTGCTCCAACTGGGGAGCAGTTTCAGCAGACTCAGCAACTCAATGGACAGAAGGGTCTCCATTTAATAGACGCATGGAAACAAATGAAGCAGCGAGTTTGTCATTGAGGGCAGGGCGGATTATTGAGTTTACAAGCTGCTGCCACATGGCGGGATCAAGTGACTGGATAATCCAGTTGGCAAACATCGGAAAGAGATATGGGCAAAAGCGTGCTTTGTTGGAGTAATCAACAGAATTGTTTATAAATTTTTAAAGGCAGATGGAGGCTGCGGTAAACAGGAAGATTTTTTAAATTTATTTTGATGAAAGGCAAAAAGAATAAGGATCTCTCTTTTCTTCAATACCCAAATTGAAGTAAAATTCAGATTTTTTAAAAAATACAAAAAACAACCACTCAATCAAGCCAAAACTTGCCAATGTCAATGCAATCGATGCCTGCTGCCTCAGCTTGAGGTGGTGGTGCGCCGCCATCTGGCATCTTTTGGCCACCGCTGAAGCGCGCCCAGGCTGGCACTACTAGCCCTCCCAACACTACCGGGCATGATGTTCCCCCTCAGGTCTTGGCCCACCACCTCACAAGCTCTCAGGCGGTGTTCCAGAGCCCTTTAGTGCTCCCACAGAGCAATTTGCGTTTCAGCCTCCAGGTCAAATATGGGAATCTTTTCCCATATGCAAGCACAGCCATCATAGAAATGGCCATGGCGGTTTTCAAACCCGCCAGTTTTATCAACTTCCGCCCCTTTAAGGGGTACTTTGACTTTGGTTTCTGCTTGGAAGCCAATGCAGTTGCAGCAGCCAAGCTGCAATTGATTTATAAAAAATTCTGCTTCCCACCATTTGCACCCAGCTCCCAGATGAGGCCACTTTGGTGGTCCAGTTTGCCAGGGTGCCTCTCTTTCCTTTCCCCTAAACGCCTCTGCCATGAGCTCATGGAGGGTTTGGCCATTTATGGCGCAGACCCCATGTTGCAGTTTGTGGTTCCCAATGGGGTGGATTGGTTGGAAGGGCCTCGCGCCTTTGCAATGATCTGCCCATTTCATTGCAACTCTCACCTTGTGATTCCTCCCCGCACTGTGATCAGATCTGCCCTCAATAACCCATTCTGGGCGCGTGTCAAAAATGGCTGTGCCATTTGCCCTTTGATTTTGAGCTTGACCACTCAAAGCGCAAGTGCCCCATGGGTGCTGCTTCCACTGAGTCCGCCGCTCAGGGCTCAGGCGCCACTCCAGCAGCTGCATTGCCACAATTTTTTAAATGGGGCTTAATCCTCCCACCCCCAACGTCAGGGAATTCTGGCTCTGCTTCCAAAGCGTCAGACAATCAAAATTTAAAATTTTAAAATTTTTGAAAATTTGACTGGATTATGGAATCCTGAGTTGATGGCTGAACCAGTTTCAGCTGAGCTGCCATGGTCAACAGCATGTGGCCAATCAGTTCCAGCCACAGCCCCAATTCCTGTGGCTGGCCCAGCGCTGGCTGAATTCAATCCATTCAAGGCTCTCAAATGGTTTGAGGAGGATGGACAGCCGTACCATGAAAAACCTGATTTTGCTTTATTGGCGGTTCTTCATTGATTCTAAAATTGCGTTCCCACCATTTTCATCCAAAACGGGTTTCCCGTTTATAAAAATATCAATGGTATGGCAGTTGCGGCTGCAGCTGCCCTGGTCAACACCCTCCTCCACTAGCAACTCCATGGGGTAATGGAGCCCCTTGTTGAGGGTATTCCTATACCAAATTTTCCTCATGATTTTGAGGAAGATGCAAAGTACAAAATTGAGGAGCTTGCTTTTGGCGTGAGCTGCGCTTGAATCAGTGCAGCAAAAATTTCTCTTTTTGACCCCAATTATCCCCAAACCCAACGGCACATCAAGTTATTTACTTGTGTGCTGGCTCTCATCAATTTTACTGAGCATCAACTTGCTCAATATGTTGAGGTGATGGACACCGCCAGCCTCATTAATGAAGAAAACCCCTAATTATACCTCCTTATGCCTCATGTCACTGATGCTCCCACCCCAATGCTGTACGCCATGGTCCGCCAGCTAAAGCGGGTGCCAGACAAAGTTTTCCCCAAAGCCTCCTCGCCATCTGATATGGCTTCCTAGGCTGATAATCTAGGGGCTATATTAGGAAATTTTTAATTTATGATAATCCCTTTGTTTGGCCCATTTGTGAATAAAGATGCGTGGCGGCTCCACCTTTTGGGCTGAGCACCACTAGTACTAAAAAAAGGCAAAAAGAATGAACTGACAACTGCCTTCAGTGGTGCCAGTTGCATTTTAAACTGGGTGATAGGCATGGGGAGGTATCAAGGGATTGGTCATTCAGGGAATGGGGAAGGGATTCGGTTGGCTGGCTTGGAGGGGGGGTAGAAAGCAGCTCCTGATTCTGGCAAAAGCTTAGAAAGATTTTGAGAATTTTTCCAAATTTTTGGGACCAAGCCAAATTGATACTACCAATTTAGGTCCTGATGACTTAAATCGGCCTTTTTGCATGGCTGGGGCAGCCTGGATTCATCTCAGGAGGCAGGGGTCCATGGATCAGATTTGTTGCAACCTGAGCTGATCCCATGCTTGGGCTAATAGTATAATCTGAACTCCCCAGTTCTGTTTTGGAGTGTTGGGCCAGATGATCTGAATCATTTGGAACTGGGTTTGCAGTCTGAGCTGTATTCCAATCTGGCTTCTGAAGCAGGCCAGTCTGGACTGGCTCCCCCAGTCTGGACCGGTTCCCCTATTCTGGAAATTACTGGCTGGGCTCTGATGTTGGGATTTTCCATTTTCCCAAATTTCGGCCATGGCTTGCCTGAGGAGTGGGTGGACCCAGGGCCCTCTCCATGCCCCCTTATGTACGCCATCTCCCTGCAGACCCCTTTTATCAACCTTACCAGGATTGAAGAGGGGGAAGAGGTGGGTGTGGGATGCCTTTGGGCAAGAAAGCCATCACCGAGCGCTCATCTATCACATGGGCTAGGTTACCCAGCTGTGACAGAGGGTCCACTGGAGCCTTGGTGCCCTTTTTCGTCTGGAAGGGGTACTGAACCCTATCCAGTTGCAAGGGCTGGTCCTCAAGACTTACAAGATCAATGTAGTCCAGGTGAAAGAGGGCAAACCCATACAGGAGTTGGGAAAAGGGCCTACAGCCTAGACAGGGAACAGTCTAGAGCTGCGGATAAATCTGTTCCCCTTGATATCATACATGAAATTAAATGACATTACTGATCAGTTTGGTGATGATGACGTGCAGAATCAATTATATCAAGTGATCAATTTGGATGTTAATGCAGTAACCAGACTTGGAGTGAAGGGGATTGACCCCAAAATAATCAAGAAAGTTTCTCGGCCATATGCATAACTGGTAGATAAGATTTGAGCTGCGGAGAATCTAGAAGAATTGACAAAGGTCAAATTAGATGAGGCATACCTGTCTATCCCCCTTAGCGCTTTAAAGGATTTGTTTCTTGATCTATTGGTGCAAAAAATTCCCACCCTTGATTTAGCAAATAATGCCTATACACTCAGTAAATATGATTTTACAATACTCTGATTGTACATATATAGATATACTGGTTAATTGAGTATGGGTGTAGGTGATAGTTGATAGTGGAGCGCCTATCAATATTGTCTCGACTAAGCTGGTGAAGAAGATGAGGATATCGCCCAATTTGGAACACGAGAAAGAATATTGGACAACTAGGCTGAATACCACAATCTCCTGTGGAGCGTATAGAGCTCTACCACTCCAATTTAGATCCTTAGTGGCATCCACCCCAGAAATAGTTTTGGCAAACCAAAATTATGATACTCTGATTGGGACAGAGTTTCTACGGAAATACAGAGTTAAACGCAACTTTGAAGATGATATGTTGACCATATTGAGTCAAATGTTACCATTGGTTTATCAGAAAGATGGGGAAGCTCCACTGACTAGAAGAAATAATTTCATCATTCTGATCTACAATGATGGCATTGTCCCAATTTGATACCAATTAGTTGGCCAAAAGCGATAAGAAATGCTGATGGAAATCCTGGAAAATTGGAGTTTGTTGAGGATAAATAAATTCAAGGACCATACTGACAGGATTGCAGATCATAGTCAACATGGGGTTGACATTAAGAGATACCTGAGTTGCTGTATGGAGAAGTTGTTAGCCCCTGTAAGAAGTCCAGAGAAGAGCCTTTTGGTGGCTCCTGGAATAATCATGCCAGGCTCATGGAGAAATTTGAGTTCTCCTGGAAAATTTGAGCGGATAATCAATGAAGATGAGAAGAATCAGATAATTGCATTTATTCATCTAATCCTGATGGCTTAATTGAGGAGATTTCACGATTTTGGGACCCTCAATAAAATGGGATTACTGGCAGTGGTGATCAAAAAATCAATCTAATGGTTGATTAAGAGCAACTCGCTTATCTAATGGACAGACAGCAGGAGGAGGTGCTTGAATTATTTGAAACTATTGGGAAGTATTTGCCCAGGATAACCATGATTTAGGATGTGCAAGAAATATTATCCACAAAGTTGATACCAGGAAAAATTTCCAATAATAATGAGACTGGTTTGATGGTTGAAGGTGGCTGTAGCAGTAGTGGAGAAAGAAATCATCAAACTAATAAAGCATGGACTTCTAGTTCTGTCATTGAGTCCCTAGGCGAGCCCTATCCTAATTGTGAAAAAAAGTATAGCTCTAATTGACTGGGGATCAATTATTGATAGCTGTCAGGTGAACAGCAAGTAAGAATTAGACTGGCCTGCCAGCACAGATGCCAGAGCACCTGAACAGTAAACCAGAATGCCTGAGGCACTGCTGCTGATATGACGGATATGGAACTAGGAAGGAGTTCCACCAATATCTGCCAGTGAGCCAGAATTTTGTACAGGCACAAAATAAAATACCAGAAAATATGGCCGTTAACCCTGAGGGGTATGAGGGTGTCAGTGGAAAAGGCAGCTTAATTCTCAACATATAAAAACTAAATTTTGGGAAGGGTTTCTAATGGAAAATTTAAGGAAGAAAAATTGACCAACAATTTTCTCAGTGCGATGCAACTGATTAAATAGTAGTCAATTTGGAGGGGAAACAAACTGGGATTAGGTCCCGCAAGTTCAACCTAACTGGAGAATTATTTGGAAATGGGCAGGTTAGTTCCCTGGGAACTGACATCAAAAAATTTGGTGGCGGGCTGAGTCACTGTCAGTTTGACCTCAAACTTCTGAATTGAGGCTTGGCTACATTTCCTATGGTTGGTGTGACAGCGTTTGGCCCAACGAGCGTCAAGAATCCCCCAAGGCCACCCCACATAGGGGTGGGCCCATTTGGTTGAGAATGGGTTTGGGACGCCCAACCCACCCATGCTCAGTCGCTGGCCATTCATTCAGTCAGTGGCATTGCATCAGGCGCAACACCCAATTTGTCAGCAGGTAGCTTCAAAACCTCGTTGATGGTGTCCAATGCTGTTACCTGCCCATTGGGGGCGATCCCCAATGAATTTGGGAGGGGGAGGGTTTTCTGATTGACATGTTAACCAAATTGCAACCGTCAGGCATTCCAGCCAATAGATTAGTCTTCATACCTTTTCAACCATTTGAAATCCGAGCATTAGATGATTGCCACTCTAATTAGTTACAATTGATTTCATTTCAGCGATCTCGGTGCAGTTTTCACTGATTCCTCATAGCAGTTCTTCTGAGGAGAGTGTGGGTACTGGAAGCAGGATCCAAAGTGGGAGGGCTGTTACCCAGCGCTCATCTACCATGTGAGCGAGATCTCCCTGAGTAATGAGGGGTACAGCCATCCTCTTTGGTGCCTTCTTGCTCAGGAATGGGAAAATGGCCCAATTGATGCCCAGAGGATGTTCCCTGGGACTTACAATAGCTGAATAAGATAATGAAGAAGAATTCATATCCACTGCCACAAATTGATGATACACTAGATCGATTGGGAGAAGCAAAGTATTTCTACACAATGGATCTAATATCAAGATATTGGCAAATTGATTTGCCAATAGAAGACAGGAGAAATGGTGATTATTACCGTGCAGGGGCTGTATCAACCAACAAGGATGCCCCAAAGTCTATGCAATGCGCCTGTGATGTTCCAGAGGGCCATGGACGCCATACTAAATGAATTAAAGTTGTCATGCTTCCTGGTTTACTTGGACAATATAAATGTGTTTAGTAGGAAATTTACTTACCATTTACTATACTTGGAAGAAGTCTTCAAAATACTGTCCATGGCTAACTTGAAGATCAAGATGAGGAAGTGCCACTTCTTCAAGAAAGAGTTGGAATATCTGGGATTTGTTATTAACTCTAGTGAACTGCAGCTGCAAGCCCAGAAAATTGAAGCCATAGAGCAAATGGCTGTATCAAAAAGTGTCTGAGATATCCAGGTGTCCATTGGAATGGTAAGATACTACCAAAGATTAATATGCGATTTTGCGAGAATTGCCAAGCCCCTATTTCATTTACTGAAGGATCCAAAAAAGGACATGTTTGGAGTGAAGAGGCCCAGAGTTCTTTTAATGAGTTACACTGGTATTTAATAGATTCTCCACTTTTGAAATATCTGAATTTAATTTAAGAATTTTTAATACAGACTGATTCTTTGTTAATTGCAATTAGAGCCATCCTGAGCCAAGTGGATGAACTTGGGGATGAACATTTTGTGGCGTATGTGAGCAGGACACTCTCAGCAGCTGAGAGGAATTACACCGTGACTGAGCATGAATTCTTTGCGGTAATTTACACATGTAAACAGTTTTAAGTATTTATTCATGGAACGCACTTTAAAGAGGTGACAGACCACTCCTCATTGCGTTGGCTACACAATTTAAGAGAACTGGAAGGATGACTGGCCCAATGGGAATTAAAGCTACAGGCTTATGATTATGCGATAGTCCACCAAGCTGGAGCTTCTCATCAGAATGTATATGGCTTATCAAGGTTACCAATGGTCCAAGTTGTATACCAGCAAGTGGATGAACTAATCCAGAGAATGGTTGAAGGAGGAATTGAGAATGAGCCCTGAGAAATCTAAGGTGCACTTCAAAAAGTGATGATAAACACTGAGACCATGGATGGACAAGTTTTTAAAAGGATGGAAAAATTATTATTCTTAAAGCCATCAGAATAAGTGGTTATTGTTCAAGCCACACATAAGGTTGTCAGGCATGGAGGCCTATGGAAGATGACTAATCACATTCACCAGTATTGCTACCGGGAGTCCATCAACTACGATGTAGCAGATTATTTGGCTTGTTGTGTGGAGTTCCAGTTGCAAAAGCCTCACAAGAACATGACCAGATATTGACTGGTACACCCTGGATTTGCCTGGCATATGGTGTCTATTGACGTGATGATACCATTAACCATAAGTACAGGGGTAGTCAAATATATTATAGTTGCAATTGACCATCTAATGAGATGGGTTGAAAAAAGGCCCTGACAAAAGTAGACTTTACATGCACTGCAAGGTTTATCCCAGATCAAGTAGTATATTGACATGGGTGCCTGCAGGTCTTGTTGAGCAATAATGGAACAAATTTATGTCTCATGTGATCTCACAATTGAATGAAAAAATGGGGATTCAAGGAGTTGTGTCTGCACATTACTGGAAAGAGACAAATGAACTGGTAGAGCGGGTCAATGGAACGCTGGCTGTGACACTGAGGGAGCTGGTCGCAGGAGAACTTCCATGTGGGGAACATATAATAGTTCAGTGACATTTCCGTACAGCATAGATCATCATACAGTAATGGGAAAAACGCCATTTGAGTCACTATATGAAAAAGAAAGGCTGAGTTACCACCAATTTTATATTTGGTGGTGGAACTAACATCAGGGATGAGTGCTGAGCAGTACCTGATCCAATGTTGAATATCCTGATCAAGATGCAATGGCAAGCATTCAATATGACCTTGAAAACGAATCAAGGCAAAAAATGACGGATTAGAACTAACCAGCATTATCAGAATACCAAATAGGCGAAAAAGTTGCTTATTACAATATGAATGGTTTCAGGAGAAGAAACAAGCTAGATGCATTGTGTTCAAGTTCATTTTAAGATTATTGCCAAGATGGTGATGGACACCTATTCCATTAAGAACCTCTTTAATGGAAGGATAGTGAATCAAGCCATGTTAAATATTTAAAGCAATTGATCAATAAAAAACAATAAAAAGAGTGTTCCCAAGGACCGCTGAACTATTGAGATGGTTATGTCCTGATAATTTGGTTAAGTCCAAAAAGGATCGCTGAACCAAAATAGATGGTTAAGTCTTAAGGAATAAAACCTCTGAACCATAGAAAACTGGTAGGTCAAAGTATACTTCAGAACCAGTTTGGAGAATAAAATAGAAAAGATGGACCGCTGAACTTAAAAAAAGGCATGTTTCATATAAAAAAGAATAAAATAATAAAAGATTGATAAAAATATAGCTGGAATATATATATACTAAAAATGCACAGAAAAAGGTTATATCTTTATAATTTTTTTATTGGTTGTCCTTGACTTGGGGATGCTTCTGCCTATGTTGCCACTTGGGGAGGGAGGATATATCGCAGTAGGAGTAAAAAAACAGTCAAAATCTATGTGAGATCAGATGCTAGCAAGAGCTAGACCTACTTGAAGTCAAGTTTGTTGAGCGGAGGCTGATTCTTGTAAGAATGTGACTAGGGAAAGAGAGATGGAAATATTGGTACTTGACAAATGCAATACCTCAGATTGGAGAGGGAAGCAACAGAACAAGAAGAGGCAGTTGATGAACAGCCCTGAGCAATCCCAATATGGCATCAGAGCCAGAAGATTGGCCTTGAGCGCTTGCCAATTGGCTTCTTTAAGAACCCTGGACATATGGGCTGGCATCAAACAAGGGATGCTAGGCGGGGGTTGCCAAGTCATGCCCTTGGTTAAGCCATTAGGGGAAGGTACAAATGGGACGCACCAGAAATGAGATAGTCTCTCATGGAGTGAATGACATCCTGTAGACAATGACTATGAGTTTTCTTGGAAGCAAAAGCAGAATAAGCATTGAAAGCTGGGAGAGGCCGGAAGCTTCATGGCCCAGCTCCAAAGAACTTGGCCAGCAAAGCAAAGAGCATAGGCTGCAACATCTTGATATATGATGTTTTTGAGACAGAAGGGGTTCAGAGCTATGGATAGAGCCTTGGTTACTCAGGTCTTCAAGTCTGCGTACTGGAGTTCAAATTGTTTTCAGTTTCTGATGTATAGTTCAGTTGACAGAACAGCTGGTTTGTAATACTGGTTGAGTTAGAAAAGGAACTCCAGAAGCAAGTCCTATCCAGTGAGGAACAATTGATTGAGAGTGGAGGGCATTGCTTCAGGAGGTTTGACAGTGATTGTAGGAGTATCTGCAAATGGAGTCAAATCCAGGAGTTTTTCAAAATCTAATTCAGAAATCAACAACAGAGGAGGATTGGTCGCAAGTTGTTTGAGACAATTGATAACCTAGTTTTTTCAGGGCTGGATACAGTTTCCGGCAATTCCACAGAAGGACTGGATACAGGTACTTGACTGGGATTATGAATTCCAGGGGGACCAAAGAAATTGTTCCGTCGTGCAGATCAACTCATCAGTTGGAAGAGCTGAAGATTTTTATCAGACATGCTGACAAGCAGTCGTTGATACTGAGACTCCAAATTTGACATATGAGTCAAACAAGAGGGGGATGTCAGACATTTATAAAAGTTGATGTTATTCGCTTCAGAATCAATTAAGCTCTAAACTTGGAGAACCTAATTTTAAATAAATGAGATAAGCTCTCCAGAGAAGAATTGAGAATGATATGAGCCAAGAAGTTATTATGACAAAATAACAAGAGCAGATTTAAATGAGCATTCTCAATTGTGCCATGAAACAAACATTGATGGCAAGAATCTCCTGTTGAGGATGAGGAGGAAAATTAGGAATTTGAGGACACCAGATCAAGAATATTGAATATGAGAGTGGGTCATATGCCCTTATGGGGGAAAACTTGATCCTGGGATCAGTATCATCATGAGTAAATTGATCAGTCTGGAATGACAGAAGGTCATGGGGACCACGCTCTGGGTATGCAGTAGTGAGGAGGAATCAGAAGAGAACTGTATTACTTAGGTTGTCCTGAGCAGCATTGAGTATAGATCAACTGTGCTCTGCTAGTTCCCCAAGGAGTATTTGACCTGGTGTCCAAGGTGGTATTCTCCTGTCCTGATCCTATTCTTGCTGGAAATCTAGGCAAGAGGGGGATGTGTTGGGATTTTTTCCCACCTTTCCAGACGTCTAGATTACAATAGATTGCTAGGGGATAATTCCCTATAGCTAGTGATTTATATTAGTTGACGCAATTTCAGGTTGATAATGTTTGAGGAATTCTAGGTAATTTGCCTGGTTCAGATCTATCAAGGATCAATCCAGGCGAATTCTTAAGATCTCATCAGTCAGAGCTGCTGACAAATAGGGGCATCTGATAGTTAATTGATGATTAATTATCAGGTGTACTGATTGGGATAGGTTGGGTTTCACCACTGACCAATTGGGAATTTAAGGAGCAAGTTGCAAGGTGAGTGTTTCCACCTGAAACTAGCAAAACCGATCAGTTTGTTTGCAACCTGCCATATTGGGTAGCAAGTCCCATTAGCTAAGTAGGTCGCTCACCAAATATGTTTGGCTCGCTAGGATCTAGAAGAAAACGTTAGAAGCAAGTTTTCTGGCTCTTTCCGTTTTAGGTCACAAGGATGTCTAATGAGGATCCTAATCAGGATGGGGAAGACCATCACTGATGAGATGATGAAGGGTAATTCAATAGTAAAGGCTGCAATTTCAAGGCTGATGCACCAGATGAGGGTTGGGCGCTGAATTCCCTCTATAAATTCCCCTAATAATTCACTCAATAAAGACCAGAAAAATAGCAAAGTTACTTAATAGTTCTATTCATCTACATTGTAATTATAGCTGTGTGCTTTAATTGGGACTCTTTAGTAGGATAAAGTTTAAGGATTGAGTATCCTTGAGAAGAGAACTGAGCTGAGATGGGAATTGCTGCTGACTTCATGTCACCAGAGAGAGGCTTTAAACTAGGATCTGAGCGTGGATCAAGTTAGGCGGATAAGGTTATAAATCCCTACTGAAGACTTCTAGAGTATTTCAAGGAGGAATAACGGTAAAGCGTTGGACCAGAAAACTGGTTATCTATTCAACTATGGATAATAGTCTTCATACTATTATCAATCATATATCATATATCATCAGTCAACACAAAGGGTGCACAAACTGAAACTGTGCAAGTTATCAATTAGGGGTTATTATTTATGAACGATCAGTGAAGCCCCTAAATTTTAACGACGTAATACACCACAAAACATTATTAAAATGGAGGGTATTGGGGAAAACCCTCATAACCTCCCTGCGGCGTCTAACCCTGGCTAGATGCTTTAGCCTAGCAGCTATCCAGCGCACTGTCTCGGCTTAAAACCTTTGAACAGCGTGTTTGCCAAGCCTCTCACGAGGCTTCCCCATTTATATCCAAACCCCCTTTCAGTGACAAAAAACCCCATGAGAGGGTAGCATCACTTCATTCCTCTTTGCTATGAGGCTGTTATGGATGGGACAATTAATCCCCATAAACTAAAGCATATCCTCCCCTGCCTCAGCTGCTCCACCCAAGAGGTGATAATACCTTATATGGCCATCCTTAAAACTTGGGCTGAGGTAGAAAAAGCGCTTATTGAAGAATCTGGATCCAAGCAGAGATTGCATAGGAAAAAACAGGCATTTATGTGCATAAGTCTACTTGAAGGGGAATCAGCTGCTACCTTTGTTAACCTGTTTTACAGTGCAGCCCAGCTTCTCACTCTTTCTAATAAGCTACCTTTGGATGATGCAATTGCTGACATTCTGGCTGTATTAGCCTCTTACCATTCCTTAGCTTGATATATTGTCTCAGTGAAGCGTTCCCTACAGAATGTTTGGGATATAAAAGAGGCAGTACTAGGGGTTGCTAATTTCCATGAAGCTATGCATATCCAGACAATCATACTGACCTCTACAGTGTTGACTACACTTCCATAGCCAATTCCCATGAGGCTTCCCAAACTAGACTGCCCTCCTCCATTAGAGGTTGGACAGAGGGCACCAGGGGTGATAAGGTCAGGCTCTCTTTCCTCATCTGCACCCCAAGTCAGCCTATGGAATCAGTTGAGTTCTCATTACAGCCGCACTCTCTCTTAAGGGGTCCATCACTACAGCTACAACCTCTTATCCTTCAGAGTCATTCTCTAAAACAACCACGGTCTCACCTCTAATCCTGCGTCAAAAGAATTCTTCTCCTCAAGTGGCCCCAAAAGTTGGTGCTGCTATGATGCTCCCTCAAAAGGCCAAAAAGTAGATGAGCGTCAAAAGGCCCTCCCCTGTGAGGTGAATAAGCCGGTTTCTTGGCCCCCTATTAGCAACTCTTTGGGGTGCATTGACAACCACTCTTATGACGAGTCTTAAGAGGGTGGTGAAGATGTGGGCTATTATATCATGGGAGACCCAATATAAATGAAGATAATGGATAGGTTGAGGCCTGAAAAAACAGATATGGCCATGACACCACGACAAACCCATCTCCAACAGTTGTTGAGGTGTTCAGATGTGATTGATACTGCCAGTGATTCTGACCGCTTACTGGTACAGTGATTAAGCTACCCATCAGGTTCATACCCTTTAAACTATTAAAGATAAATATCCTGAAATCGCTCAACGCCTTGCCTCCTCACAACATTTTAAGGAGATTGTCAAGGAAATGATATGACTGGACAATAAGCTATGCATTTTATTGGATTGGAAATTAGAGTTGAGGCCAGCATCAAGATTGAGTGGAAAATATATTGATGTGGAGAAAATCAATCAAAGCCTTTATAGTTTGGCAAATTAAAGGAATTCCGCTGAAACACTGAGATAGACAAAAACTCCTAAAATGGAATGAATAGGAGATTACTAAGAAGAGGTGGATTTGACTTTGAATAATGAGATAAGAGTTGAGCAGAAGAAGGAGAAGAAAGGTTTTTAGTAGTCTGAAGATAAGTTCTGCATTTATTATTACAATAAAAGTTCTGATTATTGCAATTGCCTCATATCTTATTTATTAGTTTATATTAAGGATTGACAATCTGCATATTGGCCATCCCGTTGCTCAATGGCTAATGCCCTGTGCAAACCAACTTAGCAGATTTAACCTATATCTCTGAAGAGTTAACAGTGGTGCTCACTACAGGGGGCTGTCAGAATTTTAACCAGATGGAATCCTCCAATGATTTAACGTTATTTGGGATGATATGGCCAATCCTGGTAGAATGACTCATTGACTGAATTTTATATGATTTAATGTGATTGCTGGTTAGTTGCTCCCCAATTTGAGATTAGCCAAAATTAGTATTCCACTGAGTTTGGAAGTAGGTTTGAGTGGGGCCAATGGGTGGCCCCAAATTAGTATAGGGATCACCAGCGACTAGTAGCCAAGGATGATCCAATTAGTATCAGTCAGCAGAATAAGTGTTTGATGCCAACTGCTATTCATGGACCGTTGTGGGATTTCCAGCAGAAAGCCAATTTATTTTCTTCAATCATTCATCTATTCGCTGCCTGTACTGATAATACAATGTTGGAAAATCCAAAAAATATGAGTTTGATGTGGCTGAGGTTGTTTCCAGTGCCATATTTATTATAATCAATTATCGCCTGAATAAGGCTATTCCTATTCAATCAACTGAGATAAGTCAAGAAGAGATGTCAGTGAGACGCTGAGACATTCTGAGTCAAAGAAGGCAGCTGAAGTTGTTTCCAGCGCATTGATATCAACTTGAAGGTTAAATCCAAATGAACATTTATTTAAATTAATTATTTATATGGTTCACCGGTGACTTAAGGCTGAGTATGAGCCAAAACTAATTTAGACATCGGGGAGGATGAAGTGAGAGTATTGACGCCAGGAAAGAGAATAGTGTAGTAGAAGAATAAGAAGAGTAGCTGGCTGGAAGAACCAGTGGAAGAGCCAATAGGTCAGCGGTGGGTGAAGTAGCCCTTTTGTAAATAGTATAAATAACTGGCGCTTCCTTCTCAATAAATATCTCCCTTTGCCATGCTACTTTTTGTTATAAGTTTATTATTTATTTTGTTAGTTGGAGTTTAGGTTAGGGGATCCCCAAATGGCGTGGGTGACATGCCAAGAGGTTAGCCGGCGCTGCTGACCCCATCCCTAAGAGAAATGGCAAGGGCTGACCAGTCTTCATACTGCTTGGCCTGCCAACTAGCAGAGCCCATAGGTGATTTTCTGACAGGGGCCACTGGTCAACTATATCATATTGGTACTAGGGCATCATGGCAAGCCCTCACTCATTATGCCAAAACCTGATTGGTTTTCATGCTCATTACGCCGGGGAAGCTAAGGAATAATCCAACAAAGAATTGGCCCTTTTTACAGTGACAAACAAGGGGATGAGATCACTATGATCAAATTGCAGTTAGGCGCCTGTCCGGATTTGGTGGCAGCTCAACAGGGCTAGCCTACAAATGTGACCCACCAGCAGTTGTGGGACATTATAGAATGTCTTCTGCAGGGGTATTGACTTTATGAAGATGAGGTGGAAGAACATGCTCTGAGTTTAATCCATAACAACGGGACCAAGAAACTTGGTAAGCAGTGTATATGTCTTATCTCAATGCGACCACCATAAGGCTATCTTGCTGACTCTTCACCCATGGAACTGAGGAATACTTGGTTGCATATGTGCAGCTGCCAATCCGCCAGCTACTGCATGTGCTGGCCCGCCATAACATTGAGATTGGGGACGTCATGCAGTTTGTCAAAGTGTAGCAGTACAATACTTATCTATTATTTAACTGCCTTGAACACTCTTTCTCAGAGGTTCAAAGGGCGCTTGTGTATGTGAACAACCACGTTGTGGATGTCCGCCGTTGCTTGGATGAATTGGTTCTGCAGTTGAATAAGAAGCTACCCCGTGCAATGGGAACCGCTATACTGGTGCAGTCTATCCTTGGAATGGATTTGGGATGTCACGACATTGGGTAGCAACATCAAGCAGTTTATGATGGACCTGGTGGAATGGGCTGAAGCTATTGAAGCAGTGATGGCTTGGATTAGAGACCGAGTTACCTTGACAGAGTGGTGGATGATGGATCATTTGACTCTGTGGCAGTCAAATTCAGTTAACTTCTTGTTGAGTGGAGTAACCAGCTGACGGCTGACCATACAAACAGCTCTTTTTTGGAGACCTCAGAATATCATCCGCTGCTGGGTTGGATTACTCAAATGGAAAGTTTTAGTCAGGCGGTTTGGAGCTGATCCAATACCCTTCCATTTATCAAGACGATGAAGTATGCTGATATGCAAGTGCATTTGGATACCCTTCACCAGCCAATGAGAAGTTGGTGCAAGAACGAGCCACTCTTGTTAATCAAGTAGATGAACCAAATTGAAAACCCATGACATGGGATGGCAGAATTCAAGAATGCAGAGCACATTGGAGGACGTTACTCACGGCTTCAGACAATGGTTCGTTTATTTGGACTTTGAGAAAGAATTACGCCAAGAATTGCAAAGTCAGTATGACGCACTTCAACAGGAGGTGCAAGATGGCCAATGCCAGTATTTTTTTTTTTTTTTTTTTAGTACTAGATGGTCCCCCAGCCAATGCCAGTATTATTTGATCAAAGCTGAGCAAATAATTGATGAACATTTTTCTAAACAGCCTAGTAAAGGAGTAAAAGGTGAAGTCATCTGTGAGTTGGGAGAAGAATGCTAAAAATCAGCCAGAGAGGATCCCTTGGGGATCATGGCAGTCCCTCCTCGAAGTCCAACTTCTTCTTAATCCACTTTGGAGGATTCTCATCCATCTCATGATCCTATGATAGTCCACAAGGGGATGTTTCCCCCAGTCATTTGGACCCTATTTTGGCTGTTTCTTGCACCCAGAGCCTGGAGCGAGGTGGTTTTGTTCAGATCAGGAAGTTACCGCCCTTCAGTCAAGATAGGAACATACACATATTCTTTAAATGGTTAAAATTCACCGTGGAAGGAGCATCATATTGGCGGAAAGCAAAACTGTTGCTTTTTTCTTTGAGCATTGAGAGCGCCGACCAGGTTACCTGTTACCTCCAAAATAGTTCTGTATCTTATTAAGAGGTAAAAGAGACTGTTATCCATCTGTTTGGGGGCGCGGCTAAGATGGCGCAGCACAAGGCTGACTTTATGACCATACAGTTTCACAAGAATGAGTCCCTGGTGGAGTTTGCAGAGCAGTTCACAGCTGAAGCTCATGTGTTAGTAGGAGCCAATATTTTAACCAACAAGGATGTAGGCATAGCTATGACGGCGGCAGTCAAACCATACCATGAACTGCATAATGCTATGTCTCGTGTATTGAATGAAGATATGGGCTGCTTCAAATTGTCAACGCTTTGTGTCAGCTTTCAGTTATAACCAGTGCTCCCAATGTGGAGTGGAAGGCCCTTGCTATTACCATGACATACTCCTTGGGATACGGACAGCAACAACTCAATTTTAATCCGTTGGGTCATATTCAGCCACCCTATATTTCAGCGGATCCTTTTCGCCCTCCTTACGCTCAACCGCCCCATCCTTGGCCTAACTTCAATACTTTGGTAAACATCTGACCTGGCCCATTAGGTGCAAACTATAGACAGGAGCCATTTATTTTTCTTGTTTCACATGAGGACAAAAAGGGTATTATGAAGCTAATTGCCCAGGAAACTAGCAGGTGCATGCAGTGCCATCTGTTATGATTGAGCTGGGAAAAGCTCAAGCAGAGTAGAGATGGGACGCTCTACTTCCACTAATTCGAACTTAATTGTCATAGCGATTCTCAAATGTCTCTTTGTGTTGGCCCCAGTACCCAACCTGATGACTTATTATGTCAACAACTTCTGGATGATATCTCCACCTTCAAAAAAGGGTGTGACTATCCCCCTTCAAGCTCTGAGATCTGGCAAGTTGTGAAAAGCCTTATGCATGGCAAATCCTTGAACAAATTGGCTCCAGTGATGCTGGACCCTCAATGGACGTCGCCTCCCTATTAGGGGTTAATGTAGCCATTCAGTAGAAAAGATCGCCCATGTTTATACTCATGTTGGTATGGGTATATCCATAATCCTTGATAACAAAAAATTCTTGGACGTTCACATGATAAACATCGATGGAGGCTTATTTGGAGTATACCTATTGTGATATTTTTGTTCAGAACACATAAAATCCGAGCTTTATTGATACTGGTGCTACAGTTAATATAATCTCCACCAAGATCGTGGCTAATATTACGCTGAAGCCTGATGTGGATCACAGAGAAGTGTCTGGGACCGCAGGGGCACAGAGCATTTTGTCTGAAGGAGCTTGCATCGCGTTACCTCTGAGATTTGGTTTGGTAAGAGCTTCCACTCCAATGGTGCTTCTTCCAAATACTAACTCTGATATGCTTATTGGTGCTGTGTTCATGAGGAGATTTGGAGATGAGGTTGATATTGGAGAAGAAACCATTAGTATCTTAGGACAACAGATTCCCATTTACTTTAACTCTAGTGGCATCACAAATGATCCATCCCACTTCAGCCAGATCAATTTGGCAAATATTGATGGGGTGATTCCTGTCTGATATTGGAAAACTAAGAGGAGAACTAGAGCCTTCCCCAACCAGATCTATGAATACAAAGTTATTCCGCTATGAGATGCGAGCTCTTTGAGCATACCTTGTGGGTATCAGGTCATAACAGGAACTGAGCTCAAAATAGATGTCCTTGAAGGGCTGTACGGGAAAATTGTGGGACCCTACCAGCAATCGTGACTTTAACCCCATGTGGCTCTGAAGCTACTGATAGCAGGAAATGGGGAGGTGAAGGTATTTCTTGCAAACCTACAGAAGGAGTCGATAACAATATAAAGGCACCAAGTGGTGACTTATTTACATCTGGCCCCTATTGATGAGGTTAACCATATTTATGACTTTGAATTGTGGGAGGACCTCAGCCTACTAAAAACTCCCCATTCAGCATAATGGCTGTTGTTCTGCGGAAAGCTTCAACTGGAAAGTCGGAGAAGCAAAAAGATAGGGCAATGGCTTTAATTTGAAAAATATTGAGATATTTTTGCCTCTGATGACCATAATTTGGGGTGCGACCAAGGTTAGTGCATTGAAAAGACATGTGAGATCACCCTCCCATTTGTTCGCAGCCTATTCAGCGCTCAAAATCATCGGAAGAGGGTATCTCTAATGAGTTAGACGAATTGATTAAACAATGGATGTTAGAGCCATCTAAGAGTCCGTGGGCATCGCCAGTACTTATTGTTAAGAAAAAAGATGGCACAAACCTGGTAGTCATTGACTATCAAAAGCTCAATAGCGTTATAAAGAAAGATTTACACCCCTTCCTCGGGTTGATGATGCGTTAGATTAACTTGAAGGGGATAATTATTTTTTCTGCCATGATTTGGTATCAGATACTAGAAGATCAAATTGACAGCAGTGGAACGCGAGAAATGCGCTATAATCACTTTGAAGGGGTTATTCCAGCCTACACGTATTCCACAAGGTTTGTGCAACATCCCAGCTACGTTTGAGTGTGCTATGAATATGATATTAGGTAATTGAAACTATCCTGCTTTTTAGCTTACCTTAAGATATCAACTTGTTCTTGAAATGTTCACAGAGCATCTTGACCAATTGGAACAAACGTTCTACCAACATGCTGATAATAATATTAAGATCAAGCCTCTGAAGTGTCATTTTTTTCAAAGAGCAACTGGAATACCTTGGGTCTGTGGTGGACTCAAAAGGTCTTTAACTGAAGCCAGTGAAGGTGAAAACTACAAGAAAGATGAACTGGCCAAATAATAAACGAGATATCCAAGTGTTCTTGGGGATGGTCAGTTATTACCAGCGGTTCATTCCTAACTTCAGTTGTATTGGGCACTGCTCTTTGAGTTGTAGAAGAAAAATGTCACTTTTGACTGTATGGAACGATGCCAAAACGCTTTTGATGTCTTCCAAACTGCATTGGAGTGCCCACCCATTTTGCAATACCACACCTTTGAAGACAGTTCATAGTACAATCAGATGCATCACTTTCTGCCATAGAGGCATTATTATCTCAAAAAGGATAGATGGCGTAGAGAACTCTGTAGCATTTTGTAGCCAAAGCTTAAACTGTCATGAATGGAATTACACCATTACTGAATGGAAGTGCTTAGCGGTGATATATATGTATAAACAGTTTTGAGTATACATCCATGGGGTAAAATGAAGTTTAATGGATCATGCCTCCTTGTGCTGGCTGCAAAATCTCCATGAATCTGAAGGTTGGCTCGTGCAATGGGCGTTGAACTCCAAGCATATGATTTTGAGATTGTACACCGGCCAAGAGCAAGATAATAAAATGCAGACTGTCTTTCATGGCTACCAACAGTTGCTAATATGGCAGATTTGGCTGACAATATGTATGAGAAGATGGTGGTGGGAAATTCCATGATGAGCCGCCGCAAGTGATCAAAGTGTTAGATGAGCTTAAACAGGACAACTTCTTATGCGATGAGGTCCTATATAAGTGGATTGGGGAATTGACACTGAGTTTCCCTAAACCATCTGCTAGGCCTGCTATTATTAAGGATGTACACTGGGAGGTAGGAAATGGTGGGTTGTGGAAAACGTTGGAGTTTTTTTGGCCCAGCTACTATTGGGAGAGCTTGCATTATGACGTTCTGGAGATGGTTATCTATTGCCATTAGTGCCAAGTGGAGAAACCTTGCCACAAGAAGACCACATACTAGCTGGTTAAGTCCCAGTTCGCCTGGCATACCATTTCCCTTGATGTAGTGGGGCCTTTGCCAACTGGCGTGAACTGATCAAGTACATAATCATAGCATTTGATCATCTGAAGTGATGGGTGGAAGCCAGGGCGATTAATAAATTTGGGGGAGGTTCACCACTTCCAAGTTTATTATGGAGCGTTTCATATAGTGACATGGCTGTCCGCAGTTCATCTTAATGGACAATGGAACCAATTTCACTTTGCATATACTGCCCAAGTTGAATGAAATGATGACAATCCTCAGGATCTTGACTATACCATATCATCCTGAATTTATTGGAATGTTGGAATGGGTCAACAGAACACCGGTAAACATACTCTGCAAACTTGTGAAAGATGGACCCTCTGAGTGGAGTACCCTCCTATCCACAGCTGTCTTTGCATATTATATCAGCTACCATCTGGCCACCTGCAAAATCCTTTCCAACTGCTATGTTGTAGACACCCAGCTTACTGGCCCTGCTTTACTCTTGCTGGAGGATACTGGTAGCATGGAACCGCAGCGATATTTGACCAATTTGATGGAGACGCTGATCAAACTACAAATGTAAGCATACTCTACCTGTTTGGCTAAGAAGATTTGTGATCAAGTGGCTGACCGGAGTAAACATAGCAAACTTCCACAGTTTGCTGTAGGAGATCATGTCTTGTTTTCACGACCAACATGGATTTGGATGGATGAACAAGCTTGTTAACATTTGGTTTGGGCCATTTGAAATAATTGAGACAATTGATATTGATGCCTATACCATCTAGGAACCCGTGGGTGGTTGGATTATTAACCAAGTTTACGCAAAGTTCCTTTGAGCATACAAACAATAGGAGCTTAATATTTTGTCAAAGGAGATTTAATACTGAGAAAATTATATGACTGGACAAAAAGCTGTACATTCTAGCAAGTTGGAAATTAGAGTCAAGCGAGCCTCAAGATTAAGCGTAAAAGATATTGATGTGAAGCAAATCAATTATAGCCCCAATAGATTGTCAAATCAAAAAGAATTCCACCAAAACCTTGAGATAGATAAAAAATCCTTAAATGGAACGAATATGAAATTACTAAGCAGAAGGTAGATTTGACTTGGAATAATGAGATAAGAGTTGAGCGGAAGAAGGAGAAGGAAGATTTTAGTAGTTCGCAGATAATTTCTGCTTTTATTATTACAATAAAAATTTCGTTTGGGGAAATTGCTCCATATCTTATTTATCAGTTTTTGTTAAGTATCAGCGATCTGCATATCGGCCATTCCGTTGCTCAGTGGCTAAAACTCTGTGAAAACCAACTTGGCGGATTTAAACCTTATTGCCAAAGATTTAACAGAGGCTCTCGTCCTCCCCTCTACTTTTGGTAGCACTATAACTAAGGTAGAGGTTGTCATCAATAAGGTGCAAGTTATAGCCATCCTTGATATGGGTGCTCCAGTGAACGTGGTCTCTTTTTTTAGTACTAGATGCTTTTTTTTAGTACTAGATGTGAACGTGGTCTCTTCAAAGTTCATAAATAAAAATATTTTGGCAACCAACATGGACTATTTTTAAGAGTTTGGAACTGCATAGTCCAACAACACATGAGCTACTTTAACCTACTCTTCTCTACCCATACATATTAAGAAGTTCCTCCTGTCTTCTCTCGCTGAGACATTGAAGAATAATGTATATGTCCTGCTTATTGGCACTCAATTAATGATTGAGTATGACGGAATTATCAACATAAAACAGGGATTTATCTCCCTTCTAAATTACAAAGTTTAGTCTTTATAAACGATGAGCCTAAGAAGAAAGAATACTAATGCCTAGTTGAGTACCCTTTCTCCGCCCTCTCTCTCAATTATACAACGTCAGGCCAGAACACAAAAAAGCTGCCTGACTCCATGTGTTATGCAGAGGGTCTTCCATTGTATGTGTCAGAGAAGTTAGAAGTCAAGGCGGGTGAACAAAAGGTAATAGACACCAAGATTACTATGAAAATCCCCCACAACTGCCTACTACGCTTAAAAAGTATTAATGGAATAAGTCCTTTGGAACCTCAGGCGTTTCCAGGTATCCTAGACCCCATCTACCAGTGACCCATCAATCTTCTGTCGGGGAATCTTTATAAACAAGGACTATGGTAATAAAGAAGCATCAAGAGGTTGGAAAATCCCTGCTGATTAAAACTGACAACATCTGAAAATTTCACTATATTGAGTCTATGTTAGATCTGGGACTACTTACTGATCTATTGATATGCGCTTTTCCCCACTTCAGATTTCTGAGGATCTAACTACCAAAGAGATCAAAAAGTTTACTTTTCCTGGAGTCCTATAGTGACGTCTCCCAATCCAATACTGACTATGGACATATGTAGGGTTGGACTCATACCATTGAAGTTGGTGGTGCTCATCCTATTTAATCTAAGCCTTATTTGAAATCTAAGGTTGAGGAGCTTAAGTTGAGGATGTAGTTGAAACAGTTACTGGATGCGGCGCTGCTGGTGCCTTATCAAAACCTTTGGTTGTCCCCTCTTTCATTGATAAAAAAGAAAAATGGAGGTCATCAGGTAGTTATGGACTACCAAAAATTGAAAAACCTCACAAAGAAGGATAGCTATCCTATCCCCCGCATTGATGACGCCCTAGCCCAATTTTCCAGCTTTTTTCTGCTATGGATTTGGCTAGTGGTTATTGGAAAATGGACCTATCTCCACAAGGTCATGAGAAATGCGCTCTTATTTTCAGTGAGGGTCTCTTCCAACCTACCCAACTACAACAAGGGTTGTTCAACGTGCCCACCACTTTCCAGCAAGCAATGAATCATATCTTGCAGGACCTTAAATTAAGCTGCTTAACGTTTTTCTTGATGATATTACGGTGTTTTAAAAGACCTTTAATGAGTATCTTAACCAACTGAAAGAAGTGTTCAACGCATGCAGGCTAACATCAAATTGAATCCATTAAGTGTACGTTTGTCAAGAAAAAGCTGAATTTCTTTGGACACTCTGTCATGATTTTGCCAAATTCTCTTGTCTCCAGAGATTCTACTCCATTGATTTCCCAGCTTCATCAAAACGAGAGCTTAATTTATCTCAATCTATCAACGTTAATAAGAACGATCAGCCTCATCCTGATCAATTGATTGAAGATTCAATCACACAGAGATTAATTAGCACTGATAGATCACAAACAAAAAAACCTATAAATATCCTATCCTTTCAATAATAAAGAATTAGGTCGATTTTTAACCTGTTTTTATTTTAATTTATTGCTTTTTGAAGAATTCAAATGAAATTAACTTTGAGAGAAAACCTGCCCCATTGGAAGTGTAATTTAAAACTTCCAGAGTGGTGCTCACTACAGGGGCGCTCTGAGTTAAACACCAGTGAAAACTTCTATCACTGCTATGGATTCTCATTTTTTGCCTGAAGAAGCTCAAGGTCATGAGCAGGGCAGTATTTTATGATAGGTCCATTCATCTAGAACTGAAATCCCAAGAGTACTATCCACTTTGAAATTTCGTGCCAATTTGGAGTTTTATATTCCTAATATCAGCTTTACAGCGAATTTTCAAATCTCTCCTGAGGTTTTATAAAATATTATTAATCAAATACTTGAGGGAGCATTATTTGTGGAATCTGTAATACCCAATCTCATTTAATGCTGTACCCTCTATCTTGAGATAAGTGTTGCAAACCTCCTAAATGCCAGGAATTAGCACTGAGCAATACTTACATCAGCTAGTACACCCTAACCTATACCATCTATTACTGGTTGTTGGAATGCATCATCAAGAGATGCTCAATTTACTAGAAGGACTTCAGTCCTTGAAATATTATGTTACCAAGTTTTTCAAATCCGCCTCTGGATTCAGCAGAGATAGTTGAGATGCCATCATAAATAATCAAACCTTTTTAAATGAAGTACATCAACAGCTTATTCAGCTTGACCATGGGATGTCCAGTTTGTTGAATTACAGTTTCCACAACAAGTCTGGGAAATTCAGCAAGAATGGAAAATGGGAATTTCTCACTTTCTGAGCAGAGTTGAGCACTGGAAGAAGAAATCAGAAATTGTCTTTCTCAATTGGAGCAATTGTACTCAGGAATCTAATCCCAAGTCATTGAAGTAAAGAAAACTTCTGGTGATATGGGTCCTCTGGGGTTGAAGGACACCGTGGTTCACCTGGGGGCATAGGTCCACGTCGACCTCCTGGTGTTGATGGCCCCCAAGGACCCCCTGGTGTTGAAGGGCCCCGCAGACTGCCAGGTGCAGATGGACCTCAGGGGCCCCTGGGCGCTGATGGTATTCAGGATCCCTTCAACAAGTTGACTCTATATTAAGCATGATGAACCGCTTATGTGACCAATTTTACAAAGTGGCCAAGGAATGTAACTTAACCCCTGAGGAGGTAACGATTGATCCCCTCCTGTCACTTCAGTCTCTCTCAGATGAACTGAGTAATCTGGGTTTTTAAGCAAAGGACACTGACATCCTGTTTCTGGCCTACAAATCAAAAGGCGAAATGCTCCAACCAAAATTGAAACCTTGGAACTTAAGTACAATACTCAGCAGGAGCAAATTTATGACCTATCCCGTCAGTTGGATGAAAAAGTGGGGCATTTTGAGTTAAATTGACAGATTGTCATAATTTAGACTGAGACTGTTGGCCCCTATCCTCCATTTTCTTAGCAAGTTTCTGATTCCAACTCATATGTTTCTACTCAATCTGAACATCCTGAAGTGCATGTTTTGACTGCCAATGCTCCAATGAGTTTCAAGACAGTATTTAAAGACAAGTACTCTCCTGGGGAAGGCAGCATTATCTTCTTCCTCTATCTATATGAGAAGGCTCTGAATGAGGACAAAGATAATCAGAAAATGAATTACTTGCCTAATTGTCTCAATTGATTGACCAGGATATCATGGTACCCCACTTAATGACTTGCACTACTTGGTCTCGGATCAAAGATGCTTTAATCAAAGAATTTGTAAGCGAGCAAACCTTATCCTCTCAAAAACAGGCTTTTATGGGGATACAACCCCTCTGGAATGAATTAATCAAAGATTTTGCTCATTGGTTCTATTGGGAAGCTCAAACTTTGGTGGCCTGTGGTCAGTTAAATTTGGATGATGCAATTACTGCCGTTATGTCTGCTTTTACTTCCAGGACTCATTTGAAAGTATACTTTCTTAGCGTAAAGAAAAATTTCAGAAGTATATTAGACATCAAGGAGGCCTTGTTAGAAATTGCCCCCTCAATTCTTGGAGAAACCCCGAGCTTATTATTCTCCAATACCTAGTCGCCCTAGAGTTTACGCTGTGCCTGAGAATACTAGAGCAATTCAGTGTAACTACTATCACCGATATTTACATACTGAGGACCGTTGTTTCAAGAAAGAAGCGGCTGAGAAGAAGAAAAGGGTTAAACCAATAAGATTCTTTATCTTGATAACGATATGAGCGTGCAACAAGAACTTCAAAGCCCTGTAAAGTATAATAAAGATGAACATTCTTCTTATTCCTTGTCCTCATTGTTGGCGTTATCCTCTCAGTTTGGAAGCATCATCACCCATATTAACTTCTGAGTGAATCAAGTCAAGGCCAATGCTATCATTGATATGGGATCTCCAGTGAATTTTGTCCAAAAAATTTATCAAGTGGATCAAGCTAATACCCAATATTTCCCATTTTGAAGAATATGGCACTTCAGGATCTCTGATTACTCAGTCAATTGAAGCTTTTTCGTCTTTCCCACTAAAAATTGGGAAGCTAATTTTTACCATCCCTGCTATTGTCCTTGATAACCTGAGTTACAACCTACTATTGGGAACTCAATTTTTGTGGGAATTTGATGGAATTATTAATTTCCCCAACTCATCGCTATCTCTCTTGTGTATAGAGTTCCCTTACTTTTGTCTAAACATGCTCATGCATGACGTCAGTTATGTATGTTATAGGGGTCTAAAAGGTCTTAAACTCTTCAAAACCATGTTGGCGACCCTCAGGTAAATTACTCCCTACCTCAGCAGATATCGAAGAGGAAATGCCTATTTTCGCTCCCAACAATCTAATTTTTCCACCAAAATCGAGATAATTGTTAAAACTTCTTTACATTTTCAATTCCAAAAAGACATTTATTACAAGCCCAGGGCATTTTCACCCTTCTGTTAAAGAGATCTTGCCATGTCCTGGAATATTGGATTACGCTTATTCAGTATTGTTATCTGTTTTATTGGTGAACCTTACCAAAAACAAGATGGTGGATCAACAACACCCAATTGCTTATGTCAAGTTATTACCCAAATCTCAAATTTATGAAGTTTTTACATTTTTGAAGCCTACAAGACTTTGGGTTGGGTAAGTGATCAGGAAATCCTTACTGTGGGGCCTGCTATTGGAAAACACCTCATTAGTGACCAAAAAAAAACAAGTGCTTCAGTTGTTAGAAGATTACTATGACACCTTGCTAAGCATACTTACGACTTTGGTTGATGAAAGGAGTAATGCATTCCGTTGAAATTGGTGATCATCTTCCCATTCATGCCAAGCCCTATCATAAGTCCAAAGTGGAAGAAGCCTAAGTTACCAAAGAATTTATCAATTATTAGAGGCTAGACTATTGAAACCCTCCAATAGTCCTTGGGCATCTCCGTTACTGTTGATTAAGAAGAAGGATGGTTCTCACTGAGTGGTTATGGATTACCATAGACTGAATGCTAATTACTTGATGAGACAGTTATCCTTTACCTAAGATTAATGATTCCCTTTGGTTGTTGGCTAGATCAACTTATTTTTCGTCCATGGACTTAGCCAGTGGATACTGGCAAATCAAGTTATCCCCAGGTGACTAAGTGTGCCTTAATATCCAATACATGTTTCTTTGAACCAACTCGGATGCTTCAAGGATTGAGCAATGCCCCAGAAACTTTCCAAAGCGCTATGGATGGTATGTTACAAGACCTAAAGCTTACTTGTGTTCTGGTATATCTTGATGATATTACCATATTTTCCAAAACCTTTAACGAACACTTGAGCCATTTATAAGAAGTTTCCATACAAATTCGAAGCTCTTTCTTAGAGTTCAAACCCTCTAAATGTTCATTCTTCCAAAATAAAATGGAGTTTTTAGGACATCAAGTATTGGCCAGAGGAATTTGACCCTTTTCAGATAAAGTTAAAGCTATTCATCAAATGCCTCCTCCTTGCTCTCTGCAGGATATTTAATCCTTTCTAAGTATGGTTGGGTATTATTGGCAATTTATACCCAAATTTGCTGATAGCTGGACCATTATTCCATATGCTACAAAAAGGAGTGCCCTTTGAGTGGAGTTCAGCGCAAGAACAGTTATTCAATTCTCTGAGAACTGCCTTGACTAAGGCTCCTGTTTTAATTCATCCTCACTTCAATAAGCCTTTTATATTACATACTGATGCAAGCTATGTTGCTATTGGGGCTATCTTATACCTGTGATGGATCAGGGCCAGCCAGATCTAAACATTGATCTTGTTAATCAGTTCAAATTCATGCATGAATTCGGAGGTCAGATTTTTAGAAGTTGGACCAATCATGAGAACCGCTCATAATGGAAATTTTAGGTAAGAATTTGGGGATTCACAAATGAGGATTGATCTGGCATATCAAATGCCCAGTATCACAAATCCTCTGAGTTTCCATTATGTGGGACTCAAGATTGGCACGTGCAAAAGTGTGGTTATTGCTCAAAAGCTTAATTTAGAGTTTAATATATTAAACTTGTGAAAAATGCTTTAAAAACAAGAAAATGGCAACTTCAATAAAGTTTTGTTTTCTCTATTGGAAAAACACAAATAAAGTTTAAGTTTGCTTGCTCTAAAAAGAAGTTTTATTGTATAAGAAATTTATCCAAGAAGACTTCTCTCTCTCGTTGCAAACACTTTTGCAACCCATTCAATTCAAGACTTACTCCAGTTTGATAATCTCATAGAGGGGATTAGTTTGCGCCCATGTCTGGGAGCAGTTGGGCAAGCAAAGCAAGAGGAGCAGGTGGAAGGCCTGCGGCCTCTAACGTTCGAAAACGCCCCGGAGAATCTGGTGGAATAGAAAAAAATTTAAAAAAACCGGCGGTCACAATTTCCCCGGAGATACTCGCGTGGCAAGCATGATGCAACCAGTACATCAATACGCCACATTCCCAGCCACTTTCGTCGGTGGAATTCGGAGTCCGTGTGTATCTGGACATCCAAAAAACGGCCCTATGGGAAAAATTTTGTGAAGATGTACACAAAATTTTCCCGACCGTGGTGTACGTTGCACCTCACTCCATGTCGCGCGGTTGGCTGGACCTAGGTTTCAAAAACAAAATAGCAGCAGATGAGGCTGCAGCGGTGCACGTAGTGGTAGACCTCCCCAAAGGGCAACGGGTCATCGAAACTAAATGCACCAGATGGACAAAATTGAACCAAATTTTCCTCACGTTTGACTTTTTGCCTACTACGGTAAAACGTGACATTTTGGAGCAACACCTGAAAGATGGTCTCGCCATATATGGCGAAATACAATCTTTCGAAATGCAACGTTTCACGCTGATGCCACACCTGTGCACCAGCAAAGCCATTGAAGTTCTGACCCCATCTGAGGAGATCATGAAGGACCTAACCCAGATCCCACACTCCACCTTTATTGATATTGCAGGGCACACCACCCACCCATTCCGGGTAACCATGGACAGCGCGCCCCCCATTTGCACCCACTGTGATGCGTTCAGCCATAAGGCACACGCATGCCCCATTAAAGAGGGCATTACATTCCAAGAGCACCCCTCGGCGGCCATGGCCAGCGGAGAGGCGCACTACGAACCAACCATAAGCACCAAAGAGGCCTCCCGTGGGGAGCACAAGGCTGCTACCTATTGGTAAAGCCCATCTCCCCGCAGGAGCGGAAGAAGGCTAAGCAGGCCCATAGGACTGCGGCCAAGGAAGCGGCCAAGGTCCCCACCACCATCCCACACTCACAATGCCAGGAGGACATGGAGACCTTTGCAGCGGAAGCAACTCGGGAATCCATCACCCAATCAGATGGGGAGGCCCAAGCCGAACGGGCCACTCAATCCGAGGATCTGATGGGAGATTCGATCTCACCCAATTGCTGCACCCAAGCCCCAGTTGAAACCAACTTGGGACCTATCCCAACCAAAAAAAAATTTTTTTGCCCCAATCGACGGTGCACCGAACCTATCCGCACCGCAAAAAATTCGTCCGACGTCGGGAAAACAAAAAGCGAAGGCCAAAGCCAATGTGACTCTTTCCGCAAAAATTAACAAAAACCCCAATAGCGTTGCTGCTAATACCCGCACTGCTGTGAAAGCCCGTGGGGACCTGGAAGAGGCTGGTGGGCCAGGGGCCCCCCCCTCGCACCTAAGGTGCGATGAGGGAAACCTTCACTCTAGGGACGTTGAATATCGCTGGACTCAAGGCCTCCCCGTCCCAGGCTAGGAAACTGAGTTTTTTACAAAACAATTTACCCGTGGATATCCTGGCCATCCAGGAAACCCACTGTCCACGAGGTTCTGAGGATGCTTGGAAAACAATGCTCCTACCATCCCTATCCTTTTGGTCAAAGCACTGTGGGGTGCTAATTCAGAAAAACAATTTTTTTAAATTTACATCTTCAGAAACATTCCTAAATGACTGAGTGCTCGTTGTCACCTTCTCTTGGGCCAATGTTGCACACACAATTGTCAACATTTACGCCCCAAACGGTGCACAAGAACGTCAGGAATTTTTCTCGTCAGTCAAATCCCTCCCAATACCCCCGATTCTTTCCTAATCGGCGACATGAACTGTTGGCTAACCTCACCAATGGACCGGTGGCCGCCCTCACCCCACGCCCCACAGGGTCATGTAGAACTACGCGTTCTAAAAGCCACCCTTGGGTTAGTGGATGCGCTGCTGTGACATGCCCCACTGCTCGAAAACATGACGTGTCCCCACATCCACAACGGCCAATTAAGGTCCATGACCCGCATTGACCTTATTCTAGCGCCGGCGAAATTCCAACCCCACATCTCCCACTTCAAAACAACGAAAATGGAATTCTCTGACCACCGACTGGTCTCGGTAACATACCACTTACCTGTCACAGTTGCAAAGGCCCCACATTGGTGCAAAATCCACCCCACAGAGCTTGCGTCGCCAGGATTTTCCACGTGGGTGAAAGAGGCAACTTTGGCAAAATCGTTTGTTGCACCGTTTTGTGCGGACCCCATTTCCACATGGACAACTTTCAAAAAAGACACCATCCGCCACTATCGCCATCTCTCATCCAGATGCTCACGAGCCACATCGGCAGTTATATCGTGAGCGCTGGTGGAATTGGCCCATTTGGAGTCCAACATTCCAGCCTCAGGATATAGCCCTGCATGGGGCCAGAAGTGGGCGGAGGCAGCAGCACACCTCAACGCACTTGAAAGGCAACACAAGCATCAGGTTTGTGTCCAATACAGGGCCACACACATCACTAAAGATGACAAGTGCACCGCATACTTCTTCAAAAAATTTTTCACACCACGCCAGAGCGTGGCCTGCACACAGGTGCGAAGATCAGATAATTCTATTGTGGACACACCGGCTGAAGTGGCAATTGAAATGCAAAAATATTACTCCGAGTTATACTGAGCCGAACCAATTCAGCTGGCTGAAATGGCGGAATTTCTCGACAGAGCTCATATCCGCACCATTTTCTGATACCCGGAAATAATGAATTTAATTACTCCGAATGAATTATGGACTACCATTCGCGGTGCGCCAAACTGAAAATGCCCAGGCCCAGATGGCATTCCATATGAGTTCTACAAAAAATATTTTAAATACATATCCCCATTGCTGCTAGCCTCACTCAACCAAAGCCTGTTGGAAACACGCCTCCTACCAGGAGGACATGAGGCCTTTACAGTCACACTCTTCAAGAAAGGGGATAGGCTAGACTTAGCCAATTGGCGCCCCATTTCTCTAACAAACACAGACACCAAAATTTTAACAAAAATCATGGCTAACCGTTTAGGGACTGTAGCATCTGCCACCATCTCTCCAGAACAATTCGGTTTCATCCCCAGAAGGTCGATTTGGGATAACGTGCACTCTGTGGCTAATGTGTGTCAGTCCACAGCCTCTGGGGCACTGGTATTCCTGGACCAACAAAAGGCCTATGATAGAGTAAACTGGGAATACCTTAGGGCCTGCCTCCAACAATTCCGCCTACCTCCCCACTTCATTAACTGGGTGAAGCTGCTCACGGAATCTGCAACAATGGCTGTGCGTGGCCCAGGTTTCCTAATGGATGTAGTCCATCCTCAAAGGGGCCTGCGACAAGGGGACCCACTGAGCCCACTCTTATACAACTTCAGCCTTGACCCACTACTGCGAAATGTGAATGCCCAACTCACTGGGGTCCATGTGCCAGGCCAAACCCCAGTCAAGATGATGGCATTTGCAGATGATTGCGTGGTGGGGGTGTCTAATAATAAAGATGCACGCGCGCTTGAAGCCCTCATCCAGGAATATTCCCGGGTAAGCAACGCGGCACTGAACGCCTCCAAAACCGAAATCATCCTCCTTGGTTGGTTTCAGAACTGCTGAGCCCCAGCAAGTAGTTCCCAATCCAGCCCAGCTGCTCGCCCAAGTCCACGCCTCACTAACTCAAAACACACCGCTCCACTGGTGCTCCCCTTGTGCCGCGACCTACCATAGGACCGGTACGCCATCTGGGCGTGTGGTTGGAGGCGGGAGGATACGTGTCAGCAGTAATGGAGGGCCATATACTGGACAACGTGACGAAGCGAATCGCCTCTCTCAGAGCCCACCCTACTACCCTCACTGGCAGGGTTGTGCTTGCCAACTCTATGCTCCTATCCAAAGTCTGGTTTGGAGCCCACGCCATCCCCTTCTCCCCAAGCTTCTTCAAATCCCTGTATGCTTTGCTACAAGGTTGGCTTTGGTCAGGCCGCCCTCCACCAGTACGACTTGAGGTCATGTTTGGCCCTCAACATCATGGTGGCATGGGCCTACTTGACTTCAAAGCCCATGCCGCCAAGATCCTAGGCACCTGGATTGCGGCCGTCACTGCTCCTACACTCCCATCCCAACACTGGTCCCACGTGGCCCGCTCCAACTTCTCCCGAGCCTTGGGCCTCAACAACCCATCAAACCCCCACTCCCTGATGAAATACATTGCATCACACACATCAGCCACAGGTCCTCACGGGACAAAAACCCACTACAAACGAATCCTACTCTCCATGCGAAGCGCAGAGTGGAGAATTCGTATTAGTGGACATACAACCCAAAGAGGCCGCCCCTCTCCTCAGTTCACACAAGAGGTACAGGGGCTACCCATCCATGAGGGCGTGATCCCCATTCGACCCCAAGTCCTATCCAGGGTGGACTACCTGGACATGATGGACATCCCTTATTCCACTGAGACCCAAAAGACTATCTGGCAATACGCACACCATCCTCTGCTGCAGCCTCAAGTCCATTCTCATGTGTGGCGCTGCCTGAGGCGGGTGTATCGTACAGCTGAGCGCTCTAACGCTTTACACTCATCCTGTGTCGTGTGTGGCCAGTATGGAACGCTGTTTCACCGCCTGGAGAAGTGCCCCACCTCTAAAGTGATATGGCGCGAAGTCCAACGTCTGCTAGGCCAGGATCAAACACATCCCTTCAGTCTGTCAAGAGATATGTTTGCTTCATCAATGGCCTCCCCCTCCCACCCTCCCTTCATGCTCTGGTGGTTGCAATCGCCATGTGGACTATCCACACGATTGTCTTGGATGCCATCGCTGGATCCATCCCCACCCTCCCTGAAGCTGTCCACAGATTCCGGTCTCATTTGGTGGACCACTTTCAAGCATGGGTGTTTGGATATCTCCCACCACGTCGCCGGCAGCTGGTCTCCTCCTGGTTCCCAGTCTGGTTCATCAAATCAGACCCCTTCCTCCACACGTGCTCAATAGTGGCTACGCCCACTACACACGTTCCCTCCCCCTTCCCATAAGTGGCGTTCCCGCTGGCAACAAGAGATAGCATCGCTTCTCTGGGGTGCCTCACCTGGTACTGAGTTTTGTCTCGTCTGAGTCATATTCGGAAGTGTCCGTCCCATGGTCGGCCTTCCCCACAATAAAAAAAAATTTATCCAAGAATAACCCAAACCTTATGCTCAGCAAGTGAGCTAAGCCAGGCTTTGGCTTCATTTGTGGCACTATCATGGGGACAGGCCTTACTGCTTACTTTCAGCATCAGCAGGACTCTAGTCCATGAATGTGTTGGAAATTTTGAAATGGTGCACGGGTGAGAGGGTTGTTCTCCGCAGGACTATCAGTCATGTGGTCGGTGAAATGGCTGGCGTGGCCAAATTATTTGTCACATATTGGCAAGAACCTGTGTGTTACATAAAGCGAAACTCAAATACCTTCCTTTCTGTCTTGTGTGGCCCCAGGAAGAAGTGGTGGTTACCAGCAGGGAGGAATGGAACTGACATCTCTTGACTGTGATTATGGTAGGATTTTTGTTGGCATTTTAGCTATGTGAAGTATTATTATGGGGGGCAAAAACACAGCAAGCCATAATGGTACAGACGAAGCTAAAAACACCTACTGGACTCATGGCATTATCTATGGAGGCATAAGATAAACTTCACCAGGTAATAACACAGATCTGGTTCCAGGCATGGTTGGTGCAGGTGACGGGGGGACCCCTCTTGCACTCCAACTAGCCCAGGTGGTGGATGCATTACCTCTGGAATTGGCGGGATAGTTCCAATAACTCATTGAGAAACAGGACAGTTTGCTAAATTCCATGGAGGAGTGTATGGAGATGATTGACCGGGCATCATGTCCAGACAAAGCAAAAGATGAGGCCTGGTCGACATTTTCTAGTCAGCCAGGGACATAGCTCTGTAGAGGAGTATGCACAGGTCTTCCATCCGTTGGCAAAAGCAGCACAGGTTATAGATTCCCAGTCCTCATGAATGTTCTGCCAGGGGTTGCAGCCAGATTTGCTAGCGGCCTTGGCAGCGGCAAAGGTCCAGGCAACGCTAGGGGAGGAGGTGGCTTTAGCAGTTCAAGTCAAAAAACATTTAGCACAGGAATGGAATCGATGGGAGGAATCAATGTCACATGGGAAGGGACAATTTCCCAGTAAGCAGCTTTTTCATTCAAGGGGGTGGCACCCAGCCCCAAGAAGCATGGGAAATGTTTAAGGGAGAGGGCGCCAAGGGAATATGTCAAAGTTTTCATCAGCCAATTCGCAAGTGAAAGACTCATCCAAAAATAAATCGCCTTCTTTGCTTTATCCTTGCCTATTTATCCCCATAGAGCTGCATACAGATGGAGGAATGGAAAGGGCAATGGCCCTGATAGATACTGGGGCGGAAGAGAATTACGTTGAACTGACATTGGCAGAAAGTTTGAAGCTGCAGGTGCAAGAAGGACCAGTGGTGGTTTTTGCCAATGCCTCACGGAGGGTGCCATCATGGCGTGTATGCCCTTCAGTGAAGGTACAGCAGGCCCCATTAAGGTTTTAAACGCAGTTTTGTGCAATCAAGAACCTGAACCATCCAGTAGTGTTTGGGATGCACTGGTGGCGTCATTTCAGTCCCCAGATCGATGTACATGCCAGTACTATTACCCTATACCCCAGGAGTGGCCCACCGATGAAGTGGAGTCTGTTAGTGGGAAACCAGAAGTTAGATGAGCCTTGAACCCTGGGGCCATGCAGGAAGATGTCATACCTGCAGAATACCAAGATTTTGTGGGGATTTTTGGTCCAAAGAAGGATTCGCCGTTTTCCCCCACTGAGCCATTTGCATTCTCTTTCCAGTTTAAGGAAGGGTCCAAACTTCCTCATGGTTGTCCAGTATATCCATTGAATAAACGAGCCAAAGCTGCATTGGAGGACCACATGAGTTCAATGTTGAGCGAAGGTTTGATTGAGTCATCAAAATTAGTTGTGATATCTTCAGTGTTGCTAGTGCCCAAGGCGAGCAGAAAGTTATGGCCATTCATGGATTATCAGAGTTAAATGAGGTCTTAGAACTGGACCTTTACCCAATGCCATTAATGGAGGATAAATTACCAATGGTCAAAGGAGCAACGTTTTCACCAAGCTTGATTTGGCAGATGCTTTCAACCGGGTACCTGTGAGGCTGGAGCACCAAAGATACATGGCGTTCAAGTGCCACCGTGGGATGTTCCAATACCGAGTCATGCCATTTAGCTGTAAAATGCCCCAGCAGTAGATCAACAAATGATTGACTGAGTACTCTATTAGTTAATCAGCCGGTGTTGTATTGCTTATATGGATGACATCCTGGTGTACTCACGTTCCAAGGAGGCTCATGCACAGAATGTGTGGGAGGTCCTGAGGGCGTTAGCTGAGGAAGGATTATGGCTGAAGCCTTTGGATGTGGGTTTAACTGAGAGTCAGTCAGGTTCCTAGGAAATGTGATATGTGGGAAAAGCCTGGGGTTATGCCCCAATAAGATCTAGGCAGTGCGTGCATGGAAGGCTTTAACCAAGCAGACAGGGATGAGAAGTTTTCTGGGGACAGTAAATTTCCTCAGGCAGTTCATCAAGAATCTATTGTAGTTAGCCTTGCCACTTACACAACTGACGCAGAAGGTGCCATTTGTATGGGGGAAGAAGAGGAGCGGGATTTAACCTGATGAAAGAGAAGCTCATTTCAGCGCCAGTCCTTGCCCATCCAGATCTTGGAAAACCTTATGTGGTAGAAACAGACGCCTCAAACTTCGCATTAGGAGCGGTGATCCTTTAGAAGGGGTGATGGGTTGGAGCACCCAGTGTGTTATTTTAGTCAGAAAATAATCCCTGCGGAAAAAATTACCCAATATATGACAAGGAGCTACTGGTGGTGGTTGCGGCACTTCAGGAGTGGCAGCACCACTTATTATATGCCTGTCACCCCTTCATAGTACGCACAGACCATTGGGCACTATAATATTACTGAGAGCCCAGGAAAATGAATCAGCGCTAAGCCCGTTGGCATGTGGAAATGACTCATTATGATTTCCAAGTGGAATACTGTCTGGGAGCCATTAACACCATAGCTGATTGGTTGATCTGGGATGCGGGGCTAGCATATGAGAAGGCTGAGTTGGAGAAGTATAACACAGCAACCATAATTCAGGAAGACCAATTTGCCATGATGGTTAGTGAGGAGGATGAACTGGAAAGGAAGATACAAAGAAAGCAAAGGAGATCTTCATTTGGGTGACAGTTATGGGTGTAAACAGCAGAGGGCCAGTGGCACAGCCTGCATTGTACATATGGAAGGAAAAATGGAATAATATATCACGACTTGTGGATATGGGTTCCAAACCCATCACTGCAGTGGGAAGTACTGCAGGCGTTGCATGACCACCCTGTTGGGATTTTTGCCCATATTCCCAGCCTGCTAGATTACCTGGTATCGCTAGGGGAAAAATTCCCTAAGGCGAAGTGAATTGGAAATTGGTTGACCCAAATTTTGGAGGAACTATGTTTGGGGGATTTTAGGATATTTATCTGGTCATATCCATTGGGGATTGATCTGGATGAATACCTAATATCTCATTGGGGTGGAGTGGCTGACGAAATAAGGGCATCTGATAGTAATTAACTATCAGGTGTACTGATTGGGATTGGTCAGGTTTCATCACCAACTGATTGGGAATGTTTAATGAGTTGCGAGGTGAGTGATGCCACCTGCAACTAGTGAATTGATTGGTTGCTAGCCAATTATGGATGATTCGCTTGGATTGAGAGGAAAACGTTAATGATACATTTCTGACTCTTTTCATTTGAGGTCTTGAGGATGTCTAACATCAGAATCCTAGTCAGGATGGGGAAGACCATCGCTGCCAAGATGAGGAAGGGTGATTCAATGGCAACGGCTGCCATTTCATTGAAAGAGGTGTCAACTGAGGGTTAGACAGCTGAATCCCCTATAAATTCCCTAGAATTCACTATAATAAAAAAACACTCAAACTCAAACACTCAAAAGTAGTAGTACAGTAGTAAAGTAGTATAGTAGTAAACACTCAAGTATTAACTGGAAAATACTCACTGATTGACACAAGTTTATGGTTGGGAAAGAACTAATAAAGAACCTTATTAGTTTGACTGTAGATTTGGTAATAGTTAGACTATCAGCATCTAGCGTGAAGATTCCATCTCAAGGATATTATTGCAGAAGGCAATAATTGGTAGACTCTCAGAGAAGAGTAGAGATCTGAGCGGGGATCTAGAGATGAAGGGAACCACGGCTAAGGGATTGCTGCTGACTGTGTGTTGGGCCAAAGGGACTGTCATCAGAGGATCTTAACAAAGATTGAGTGGACAGGATTTAGGGAACAAATCCCTAAGAGTGCGATATTCAGTATTATCAGAAATACTGGCCAAAGCGTTGGGCCTGAAGATAATTCTAACTTGACTATGGATAATAGTCATCATACTATTATCAGATTATATATATTCTTACAACGCGAGGTGCATGAGGAAACTGAACCTGTGCAGTAGAAAGATTACTAGGGTTGACCTCCAAAAAAATCAAACCTAGAGTAAAATTTTTACAAGTTGGTGCTCACTACAGGGGTAGTTGAGTAGAAGAATTAATCCAGAATGTCATACAAAGAGGAAATGCGTAGGTTGTGGACTGAGATTGCCACAGTGAACCAGAACGCTTTAAACTCTGTGGACCACTGGGAGTTTGCAGCCTTGGAGGAATGAGTAACCAAGGTGGAAGAAGGAGTTGACAACGTAGCCAACTTTGGGAATGAGTTACTTGGCAAAGTAAACTCGTTAAAGAAGAAAGGAGACCTCATCTGAGAGATCCTATTTCTGAAAATGGAATGTGAAGCGGATTGCGTTCATTTGAGAAAATTTGGTGCAGACATTGAGAAGTTATTAAAGGAAGTAGAGAAATTGAAAGCACACAGAAGTGCAAGCGAGTCAGATGTGGCCAATGATGTCAAAGAAGGAAGTCTTTGAATGATACTTGGGAAAATGAATACCCCAAGAAATATGCCACCTGCATTCAATGCTATTTCAGAGATGATGCCCAATGACACTCCGCAAGTAAACTGAATAGCTGAACTGAGAGAGTCAGCCCAAACTGACTTGGAGGAATTTAGGGCAACCCCTAAATTGCCTACATTCATTGGGATAACGCCCCAGCATTTTTCTGACTATTTGACATGACCATGAATGGATATGGGGATTGTCAGAAGGCGTTGATGGTCATGAACTGCTTAAACACAGATTGTCAGAATCTGGTGTTACCCCACCTGGAGGGGGACAGCTGGTCTTATGCTGAGGCTAAGGCAGCAATAATGAAGGAATTTGGCAGTCCAACCCGCATGTCAAAATGCAAGCAAGACTTTATGGGAATTCAATTCTGTAAAGATGAGTCCCTTGCAAGCTTTGCAGATTGATTCTACCAGGAATCACAGATCCTGGCTGGAGCGAAGGTGTTAGATGACTTTGATGCAAGAATCGCTTTGCAAGTGGCCCTTCAGCCCTATTGCAATTTGCATCAAATGATGTCTACTGTATTTGCGACTGAGATAACTACCTCGCAAATGGTAGACAATTTGAAGATTTTGGGAGCAACGTTTGATGCTCCTAATAGAAGCTTCAAGTCAAATCTGGTCCAAAGTTTGAATCCCACAAAGGGAGGCGAAGGAGCAAAGGAGACTTTTAACTGAACTGTGCTGGGGAAAAAGCCTGAGGATTACAATTGGTTAAACAAGAAGGAAAAGGTCTGCTTTCAGTGTGGTGGGAAAGGGCATTTCGCCGCACACTGCAAAATGCCAAAGGATCAAGTTCATATGGTCCAGGCTAAGGAAATAGCAGCCACAAAGGATTTGGGAAAAGGTCCCGCTGTCTAGACAAGGAACAGTCTAGGATGGCGGAGAAACCTGTTCCTCCCAATGTTATGAATGAAGAAATAGATATCAGTGATTTGTTTGTGGATGATGAGCAGGATCCAATATATCAAGTGGTCAACATGGACATAAACGCCGTGACCAGAGCTGGGGTGAAGAAGATTGACCCTGAGATAGTTCAGGAGGTTGCCCGGCCATATGCCTGACAACTGGTGGAGAAGATTTGGACTGCCAAAAATCCTGATGAGTTAACCAATATTCAGTTAGATGAGGCCAACCTGTCAATTCCCCTTGGCATGATTAAAGGAATCATTTCCTGAATTATTGGCGCAGATAATTAATACCCTAGATTCAGCTAATAACGCCACAATTCACTCAGTAAATACCCTATTACAATACTCTGAGTGTACATATATAGATATTCAGGTGAATTGAGTAAGGGTATGGGTGATAGTTGACAGTGGAGCGCCCATCAACATTGTGTTGACCAAGCTGGTGAAGAAGATGAAGATCTCTCCAGACTTGGAACACAAGAAGGAATATGGAACAGCTGGGCTGAACACCACCATTTCCTGTGGAGCATATAGTGCGCTGCCACTATGATTTGGGTCATTGGTGGTATCCGCGCCAGCAATAGTTTTGGTGAATCAAAACTATGATATCCTGATGGAACGGAGTTTCTGCAGAAATATGGAGTTAAATGTAACTTTGAGGATAATACGTTGACCATCCTGGGTCAGATGTTACCATTGGTATATCAAAAGAATGGTGAAGTTCCATTGAACTGGAGAAATAATTTCATCAACTTGATATACAATGATGGCATTGTACCAATTCAGTACCAATTAGTTGGTAGGAAGTGACGGGAGATGCCAGCTGAGATCCTAGAGAACTGGGGAATTCCTTTGTGGATCAAGAAAGAAGAAACCATACTGGCTGGATTGCAGATGATAGTTGACACAGGGTTGACTCTAGAGATTCTGGAGTTGTTGTATGGAGAAGTTGGAAGCCCCTGGAAGAAGTCCAGAGTGGAGCCTTGGGTGGCTCCTGGGATAATTATGCCAGGCCATGGAGAAATATGAGTTCTCTTGGCGAATTTAAGTGAAAAACTGATGAAGATTAAGAAAAATCAAATCATTGCATTTGTTCATTTAATCCCTGATGGCAGAATTGAGATGATTCCATGATTTTGGATCTCTTGAGGAAATGGGATTACCAGCTGGAGTGGCCAAAAGCATCAACTTATTAGTTGATTGAGAGCAGCTCGCAGATCTGCCAGAAGGGCAGAAGGAGGAGGTGCTCAAATTATTTGAGAGATATTGGGAAATATTGCGCAGGATGATCACAATTTGGGATGCGCGCAAGGTGTAATTCACAAAGTTGACACTGGAGAAAATTTACCAATAAGAATGAGACTGATCTGAAGATCAAAAGCTGCCAAAGTGGTAGTGGAAGATGAGATCAGCAAACTAGTAAAGCATGGGCTTCTAGTTCCATCATCAAGTCCCTGGGCAAGCCCAATTTTGATCATAAAGAAAAAAGATGGATCAAATTGGGTAGTGATTGACTATTGGAGGCTGAATAAAATTATGAAGAAGGATTTGTATCCCCTACTGAGGATTGATGATGTGCTAGACCAATTAGGAGAAGCGAAGTATTTCTCCGCGATGGACCTAATCTCAGGATACTGGCAGATTGACTTGCCAGCAGAGGACCAGGAAAAATGTGCGATTATCACTGCACAGGGGTTATACCAGCTGACTAGGATGCCCCAGGGTCTCTGTAATGCGCCCGCAACGTTCCAGAGGGCCATGGACGCGGTATTAAGCGACCTGAAGTTGTTGTGCATCTTGGTATATCTGGATGATATAAACGTGTTCAGTAGGACGTTTACTGATCACCTTCAGCACTTGGAGGAAGTGTTTAAGAGACTGTCCTGCGGCTAATCTGAAGATCAAGCCATGGAAGTGCCACTTCTTCAAGAAGGAGCTTGAATACCTGGGATTTGTGATCAATGCAAATGGATTGCAGCCGCAACCCCAGAAGATAACAGCTATTGAAAAGATGGCTGTGCCAAAGAGTGTCTGAGACATCCAAGTATTCCTTGGGATGGTCAGATACTATAGAAGATTTATTTGGGACTTCGCCTGAATAGCTGAGCCCTTATTCCATTTATTAAAGGATCCAAAAAAAGGATTCATATGGAATGAAGAGGCTCAGGACTCCTTTGATGAGTTACGCCGGTACTTGATAAATTTGCCAATTCTGAAATATCCAAATTTGATTGGGAGTTTATCATTCAAACTGATGCTTCATTGATGGCGATTGGCGCCATACTGAGCCAAGTAGATGAACTTGGGGATGAACATCCGGTGGCATATGTGAGCTGGACACTCTCTGCCGCAGAGAGGAATTACACTGTAACTGAGCGTGAATGCCTTGCAGTCATTTATGCCTGTAAACAGTTTCAGGTGTATGTCCATGGAATGCACTTTAAGGTGGTGATGGACCACTCTTCGTTGCATTGGCTGCACAATCTGAGGGAACCTGAAGGATGACTGGCCTGATGGGCACTCAAACTTCAGGCTTATGATTATGAGATAGTCCACCTGAGTGGGGGCTTCTCATCAGAATGTGGATGGCTTATTGCGGTTACCAATGGTCCAGTTGGTATATCTGCAGGTGGATGAGCTATTCCAGAGAATGGTTGAAGGAAGAATTGAGGATGAGCCTCAAGAAATCCAAGGTGCGCTTCAAAAAGTGATGGAAAACACTGAGACCATGGATGGACAAGTATTTAAGATGATGAATGGGAAACATCTATTATTCCCAAAACTGTCAGAGAGAGCAGCGATCATTCTCAGCTGCTCATAAGGTTGTCAGGCATGGAGGCCTGAGAAAAACAACTGACCATATTTGCCAGTATTATTACTGGGAATCAATCAACTATGATGTCGCAGACCATCTGGCTTGTTGTGTGGAATGCCAATTGCATAAACCACACAAGAATACAACTGGATACTGACTAGTCTGACCTGGATTTGCATGGCACATGGTGTCTATCGATGTGATGGGACTGTTGGCGATGAGCACAGGAGGAGTCAAGTACATCATAGTTGCCATTGACCATCTGATGAGATGGGTCAAAACAAAGGCCCTAACCAGAGTAGATGCTACCAGTACTGCGAGATTCATCCTGGATCAAGTAGTATACTGGCATGGGTGTCCACAAGTTATACTGAGCGATAATGGGACCAACTTCACATCCCATGTGATCCAAGGCTAAACAAAATAATGGGGATCTGGGGAGTTGTGTCAGTACCATATCAGCTGGAGATGAACGGACTGGTAGAATGGGTCAATGGGATGCTGGCCGCGACGCTGAGGAAGCTAGTCGCAGGGAGAACTTCTGTGTGGGGAATGTACCTGAGTTTGGTGACGTTTGCCTACAACATCAGTCATCATACGGCGATGGGAAAGATGCCATTTGAATTACTTTATGGGAGGAAGGCCGCATTACCACCAATATTATATTTGGTAGTAGAACCTACGTTGGGGATGAGTACTGAACAATACCTGAACTGACTGATGAGTATCCTGATTGATATGCAATTGCAAGCATTTGATACTACCTTAAAGAAAAGGATATGAGCAAAATTGACAGATGATAGAAACTGACCTGCCATTAGAAGAATATTGAATAGGAGAAAGAGCTGCCTATTGCGATATGCATGGTTTTGGATGAAGAAACAAGTTGGATGCGCTATGGTCAGGTCCATTTCAAAGTAATTGCCAAGATGGCAACTGATGCTTATTCCATCAAGAATCTCTTGGATGGAAGAGTAGTAAATTGAGTCCACGCTAAATATTTAAAGCGATGGATCAAAAAAAAATAATAAAAAAAGAGTTCCCAAAGGACCAATGAACCATTAAGTTGGTCATGTCCTGATGATTAGGTCAAGTCCAAAAAAAGGACCTCTGAACCAATCTAGATGGTTAAGTCTGAAAAAAGGACCTCTGAACCATAGAAAACTGGTAGGTTTAAGTGCCCAGGATCCAGTTTGGGGGAAAAGATGGACCTCTGAACTGAAACAAGGTCAAGTCCCATAGAAATTTTTTTTTGATAAAAGATATTGAAAAAAAATATATATATATATATATATATATAAAAAGCGTAGATAAGAAAAAAGAAGCCAATATATTTTTATAAAATTTTTATTTTTTATTTTTAATTGTCCTCAGTGTGGGGATGATTCCGCCTATGTCGCCTCTTGGGGGAGGGAGGATGGATTGCAGTAGGGAGGAATAGTCCATCAAAATTGATATGTGATTGGACACTTGCAAGGGTGAGTCCTACTCAAAACCACATTTTGTTGAGCTGACGCTGAGCCCTGAGAAAATGTGACTAGGGGAAGAGAAATAGATATGTCAGAAGATGCCAATTGTGAAACCCCAGAGCGGGGTGGAAAACAGCAATAAAGGAAGAGGCAATTGGTGAATAACCCCTGAGTAATCCTGATAAGGCACTGGCTGGAAGATTTGTCTTGAGTGCCTGCTGATGGGCCTCATCAAGAACACCAGACATGTGAGCTGGCAGCAAAGAAGGAATACTTGAGGGAGGTTGTCAAATCATACCCCCAATTAGTGCCATCAATGGAAGATAGCGATGGGAAGCTCCAGAGAAGAGGTAGTCATGTAACAAATGGATTGCATCCTGTAAATGATGACTATGGGCTTCGCGGAAGCTGAAGCTGAATGACCAATGAAAGTCAGGTGAGGCTGGGAGCTTTGTCAACCAACTTCAAAGAACTTGGCTGGCAAAGCGGAGAGCATAAGTGGCAGTATCCAATCCAGAAGGTTGTCCAGATCTGAGGGATTCAGCGCTAATGACAATGCCTCAGTGACTTGCGCGTGAAGTTCAGCATAGGGGAGCTCAGTATGAATGCTGTTCCCAATTGTGAGCTCAGAAACCAGTACAGCGGGTTTGTAGAATTGACCAAGTCAGAAGAGGAACTCAGGGAGCAAATCTGACCCAGCCAGGAATGAACGATCTAGAGCAGTCAGCATAACCTCCAGAGCATTGATGATGATGTTTGGAGCCTCAGTGAAAGGAGCTGAATCCAGAAGGGTTTTGAAGTCCAACTTGGGGATTGACTGCATGGGAAGAGTCAGCTGAGAGTTATTTGAAATGATGGCATGCCTGGTTTTGATGGGATTGGATACCATTTCTGGTAACTCAATGGAAGGACTAGCTGCTTGCACCAGGCTAGGCGTATGAGTCCTGGAAGGACCATAGAAGAGGGTCCGCTGAGCATCCTGACTCATTTGCTGGAAGAGGCAGAGGTCCAAATTGGACAGACTGTTAAGAAGCTGTTGGTAGTGAGACTCTGAGTTTGACATATGAGCAGGACTAGAGGGGGGATGTCAGACTGATATAGAAGTTGACATTATGCACCCTACACTCCATTAGGGCTCAATTTGGGAAATTAATTTCATAAAATTAATGAAATAAGCTTTCTGAGGGAAGAATGACTTACAGCCAAGAGGTTATAAATGAAATAATGAAGGCGAATATAAATAAGTATTCTTAATTAAGCTGTGAGATGTATATTGATGGCAAGAGTCTCCTGTCTAGGATGAGGAGAGAATCAGGAATTCTAGGACGCTGGACTGAGAAACCTGAATATGACAGAGGGTCATATACCCTGATGGGGGAAAACTGGATCCTGGGAAAAAGATTGTCATGAGTAAATTGATCACCTGGCATGACAAGAGGTTGTGGGGACCGCGCTCTGAGTAGGTGGTAGCGAGGAGGAAGAGGAGGAATGCCATATGCTGAAGGTCATCCTGAGCAGCGTTGAGTATTGATGAAGTACTCCACTTGAACCAATGAAGTATTTGACCAGGTGTCTGAAGTGGTGTTTCCATGCCCAGTCCTTTTCTCGCTGGAAATCTAGGCAAGAGGGGGATGTGTTGGGTTTTTGCCCATATTCCCAGCCTGCTAGATTACCTGGTATCACTGCTAGGGGAAAAATTCCCTAAGGCGAAGTGAATTGGAAATCAGTTGACCCAAATTTTGGAGGAACTATGTTTGGGGGATTTTAGGATATTTATCTGGTCATATCCATTGGGGATCAATCTGGATGAATACCTAATATCTCATTGGGTGGAGTGGCTGACGAAATAAGGGCATCTGATAGTAATTAACTATCAGGTGTACTGATTGGGATTGGTCAGGTTTCATCACCAACTGATTGGGAATGTTTAATGAGTTGCGAGGCGAGTGATGCCGCCTGCAACTAGTGAATTGATTGGTTGCTAGCCAATTATGGATGATTTGCTTGGATCAAGAGGAAAATGTTAATGATACGTTTCTGACTCTTTTGTTTGAGGTCTTGAGGATGTCTAACGTTGAATCCTAGTCAGGATGGGGAAGACCATTGCTGCTGAGATGAGGAAGGGTGATTCAATGGCAACGGCTGCCGTTTCATCAAAAGAGGTGTCAACTGAGGGTTAGACAGCTGAATCCCCTATAAATTCCCTAGAATTCACTATAATAAAAAAACACAAACTCAAACACTCAAAAGTAGTAGTACAGTAGTAAAGTAGTATAGTAGTAAAACACTCAAGTATTACACTGGAAAATACTCACTGATTGACACAAGTCTACAGTTGGGAAAGAACTAATAAAGAACCTTATTAGTTTGACTGTAGATTTGGTAATAGTTAGACTATCAGCATCTAGCGTGAAGATTCCATCTCAAGGATATTATTGCAGAAGGCAATAATTGGTAGACTCTCAGAGAAGAGTAGAGATCTGAGTGGGGATCTAGAGATGAAGGGAACCATGGCTAAGGGATTGCTGCCAACTGTGTGTTGGGCCAAAGGGACTGTCATCAGAGGATCTTAACAAAGATTGAGTGGACAGGATTTAGGGAACGAATCCCTAAGAGTGCGATATTCAGTATTATCAGAAATACCGGCCAAAGCGTTGGGCCTGAAGATAATTCTAACTTGACTATGGATAATAGTCATCATACTATTATCAGATTATATATATTCTTACAACGCGAGGTGCATGAGGAAACTGAACCTGTGCAGTAATAAGTTTATAGGGGTTATTGGCCAAAAATAATCAGGAAACCTATAAAATTTTTACAAGATTGTGGTCCCTAATTTGTATCAAAAGTCTGGTCTAGCCTGCTCAGTAATTTAAAAATTCGCCCATCTAGGGCCTCGGCATACCATCCCCAGTCCTATGGGCAAACAGAAAGGGTAAACCAAATACTGGAGCAATAACTTCGATGCTCTGTCTCTGACTGGCAGGATGATTGGGTTACATGGATTTGACTCACTCAGTTTGCTTACAATAACCACCACCAATCGTCAACTGGAATGTCACCATTCATTGCTAATCATGGATCCAATCCAGCATCGAATGGGGGATCTAAAGGAGGAGTATGCCAGGGGGTGGAAGAATTATCCCAAAGGATGGATGAGATTGGAAGAAAATTGTGAACCAACCTGGAGCATGCCACAGCATGGCAAAAACAATATGCAGATTGATGAAGAGCACCAGACTCATCATTTGCTCCTGTAGATTAGGTACTGGTGGCGGAAAAGAATTATGCAGTGCCATTAAGAGCCAGAAACCTGGACCAAAGTTCTTAAGCCCATATAGGGTATCCAGGTTAGTAACAAGGTAGCATTTGAATTGGACCTCCTGGAAGGGTCAAAAGACCATCCAGTTATCCATGGGTCTCAGCTTCGAGGATTCTGAGGGCAAGGTCCAGAGAAGCCTGGGCCACTGAACCTATGAGAGGAGAACAACCAGGAATATGAGGTCGAGCAGATCCTGAAGGAGCGTTGGGTCAGGGGTAGCCAGCAATTTCTGGTAAAATGGAAGGGATACCCGGTGGAGGAAGAAATATGGCAAACACGCGAGGAGTGTGCCAACTGCCTTGAGAAGATCCAGGAGTTTTTGGATTCACAAGGGGTGATGTGATGGATCAGGGCCAGATGGATCTGCACATCAACCTCATAAATCTCAGTTTGAATACATGCACAAATTTGGAGGTCATATTTCAGAAGTTGGACCAATCATGAGAACCACTCATAATGGAAATTGTAGGTAAGAATTTGGGGATTCACAAATGAGGATTGATCTGGCATATCAAATGCCCAGTATCACAAATCCTCTGAGTTTCCATTATGTGGGACTCAAGATTGGCACGTGCAAAAGTGTGGTTATTGCTCAAAAGCTTAATTTAGAGTTTAATATATTAAACTTGTGAAAAATGCTTTAAAACAAGAAAATGGCAACTTCAAATAAAGTTTTGTTTTCTCAATTGCAAACACAAAATAAAGTTTAAGTTTGCTTGCTCTAAACAGAAGTTTTATTGTATAAGAAATTTATCCAAGAATAACCCAAACCTTGAGCTCAGCAAGTGAGCTAAGCCAGGCTTTGGCCTCATTTGTGGCACTATCATGGGGACAGGCCTTACTGCTTACTTTCAGCATCAGCAGGACTCTAGTCCATGAATGTGTTGGAAATTTGGGAAATGGTGCACATGTGAGAGTGTGGTTCTCTTCAGGACTAACAGTCATGTCGGTGACATGGCTGGTGCTACCCAAAACATTTGTCACCTAATGGCAAGATTCTGTGCGTTACAATCCATTGTGATGAGGAGCAGAAGGACCATCCCGTTGCATTTTATAGCAAAACTTTGTCCAAAGCTGAACGAAATTATAGTATAACTGAGTGGGACTGTTTGGCCATAATTCTAGCAATCAATTACTTCTGTCCCTTCTTATATGGTAATTATTTTACTGTTATCACCGACATTTTTCTTTAAGTTGGTTGCAGAATATGAGGATCCTGATGGGAGATTGGCTCATTGGGCCTTAAGATTGCAAAATTACGATTTTTTCATTGTTCATCGTTCAGGTGCTCAACATCAGAATGCTGATGGTTTGTCTCGACTGCCTATTCTGACTTTGGAAGTGGAAAAGGAAGAATGCTTATATAACCTTTTTGGGCGGCCTGAGTTGTGGGATTGAGATTCTGAAGAAAATTAAACCTATTTAAAATCTATAACTAAAGATACTATGATTTATGGAGGGAGCTTTATATAAGAAGGTCAAAAACAAGTGGTTACCCTTTTTACACCCTAACTCAAAATTTCAGGCTGTCAAGGAAGGAAATGAGAAAGTAGGCCACAGTGGGTTGAAGAAAACTCATGAATGGTTAAAACCCAATATTATTTGATAACATGACTATATTCATCTGAGATACCCTTGACTCTTATCCTATTTGTAAAAGTCATGTAATTACCAACCCAACTTATCAACATCAAGTTATACCCCCAACTAAAGCGTTTAAAGTGGTAAGCATTGATGTGATAAGTCCTTTTCCTTGGGGATTACATGGCCACCAGTATATTATTATGGCTGTTGAACATTTAACTAAATGGGTTGAGGCCATATCCATTGCCACCCCCTCTGCTAAAACTACAGTGCTATTCTTATACCAACTTTTAATCTCTAAACATGGATGTCCCAAGGTCCTTATGTTGGATAATGGGACTAACTTTAACTCACAACTTGTACAAGGATAATCTAATTTATTCAACACTGCCCAACGATTTGTTGTTCCATACAATCCCTCCACAAATGGGGCCATCAAATGAGTCAATGGAACTCTAGTTTCATTCTTAAGAAAGATGGCTTCTACTGATCCATCTTAGTCGAATTTTTATTTGCCTAGTGCCTTATTTGCATATTAGATAGGCTATTATCGAATTATCAAGATGTCACCTTTCAAGTGACTATATATGGGCGAGACCCCTCAGTCCCTTCTAGTATCCAAGCCATACTTGAAGAAAGCATACCAGAAAACTCTGATCTAAATCTAAGAAATCTGGCAGATGAGATTATTTGTCTTTAAGCTCAAGCTATGAAATCAATTGAAGTAACCACTCAAAGAGAGACTCAAAGAGCCAATCAACATAAACCCGCCTTACCTGAATACCAAATTGGAGATTATGTCATGTAGTACCACTCTCGGCATGGTGGATGAACTAAAAAGTTAGGAACCAACTGGTCTGGTCTTTATTGAGTTTATTTTGAAAAGGACTAGAGTATTCAATTGTTCATGTTGATACTGGCATAATGATCAATCATATTCATCTTTGGTTTTTAAGATTTACCCTCATCCATGATCAAATATTGAGGGGAAAGTGTTGAGATTTTGCTTAATTCTCTTGTCCCCAGAGATTCTACTTCATTGATTTCCCCTGTTTCATCAGATGGAGAGCTTAATTTATCACAATCTATCAATGTAAACAATCAATCTCATCCTATTCAATTGATTGAAGATTCGATTGCACAGAGATTAATTAGCACTGATAGATTATGAACCAAATAAAAATTTTATTAATATCTCATCCTTTCAATAATAAAAGAATTAGGTAGATTTTTAACCTGTTTATATTTTAATTTATTGCTTTTTGAAGAATCCAAAAGAAAGTAACTTCAAGAGAAAACCTGCACCATTGGAAGTGTAATTCAAAAATTACAGACACTCCATCTCTCAAGATGGGATTCAACCTTTACAAAATAAGGGCACAGTTATATCAAAGATGCTGGCACCCAAAACTTCTGCAACATCCAGGTATTCTTGGGCATGATGGGGTATTACAATCATTAATCCCAAAGTTCGCCCAGCTCATTAAGCCCCTCATCCGCCGCTTAGCTAGAACACTCTATTTCATTAGGGGTGCATAAAACAAGCTGCTTTTGAGACCCTGAAGGAATTATTGCAACAATGGCTGATCCTCCGACACCCTGACTATGGCTAGCCCTGTTATGGTGCTCACGGATGCCTTTGATTACGCCATTGGAGCTACCTTGGATCAGCTGAAATTGCATGGAGTTGATCATCCTGTTTCCCACTACATCAAGATACTCAAGAACAGAACACAACTACAGCGTACTGAGAAGGAGTGCCTTTCTGTCTTGCTTGCTGTGAAAAACTACCACCCCTTCTTATATGTTACTTCATTCAAAGTGGTTATTAATCATGCATCCTTAAAGTGGTTGCAGAATATGAAGGACCCTACGGGACGGTTAGCTCATTGGGATTTGAAGCTACAGCAACAAAATATAGAAATTGAGCATCAGGCGGGAACTAGTCATATTAATGTTGATAGATTGACGCGGCTGCCTGCCCTTCATTTAATAATAGTGAAGCCAAAAGGTTACATGACTTCCTGATGACTCCTGATGCATGGGGGATAAGGATAAACATGTACAGAAGATGCTAGCTAGGCACTCCCATAATACTAAGGTGAAATTTTGGAAGTTATACAAGGAAGAAGGGGAAAACTGGTTGCCCTATTTCCAGCCATCAGAGTTAGTCCCTATCATTTTGGAGTCCCATTATATTTTAGGACATAATGTGGTACAAATATATATGAGTGAATTAAAGAGTGCTATTACTGGGAGGGCATCATGAAAACCATAACTGAGGTACTGGACGCTTGTCCGACCTGCAAAGAGTAATCCAGTGTCAAGACCCGGTATCAATAACAACTCACTACGTCTCAACAACCCTTCCACACCATAAGTTTAGACGTAGTTGGACCTCTACCCCAGACTACTGTGGGAAATCAAATATCTTAGCCGTAATTAATTATTTCAACAAGTGGGTTAAAGCTGTGGCTCTCCCTGCATAAACGGCCAAGGCAGGCCACTTTCCTCATTAGAATATTTTTTCTTGAACGATTGCCCCAGGTTCTTCTCTGTGTTAATGGGAAAATTTCACCTACAGAGTGGTGAAGATCCTCGCTACCTCCATGGGCATGCAACAGCTCTTTTCAGCCCCTATAACCCCTTGACCATAGGTACTGTGGAGAGAGAAAATGGGACCCTGGTTTCTTTTTTATTTAACCAAGGCAAGCTGACCAGGAGATGGGCATTACCAAATATGTGTGTAAAACGAAGAAAGATAAAATTGGGCACCCCAGGGTACTCAAGTTACCCCTGTTGCCAGCGGGACTGCCAGGTATGGGAGGTTGGTGCACTACTCCGAGAGGGTTTCCCCCGCTATGGAGCAGGTGTGAAGGAAGGGGTCTGTGTGCAGAAACCAGAGTGAAAACCACGATTCTATGAGCGCCTGTTGCCTTGGCCTCATATATCCATAGAGCCAGGCTTGGAAGTGCTCCAATAAGTGGACGTGGAACCTGTTGATAACCCCATGAATGGTTGGTACTGTGCCCCTGAACGCATCTAAGGCAATGGTGTGGATTGTCCACATTGCAATGGGTATCATTAGGGAATGGAGGGTAGATGGGATTGGTGACTCGATCTGGAGCGCGAGGAGACTCTTTGATATAGAAAATTCCTGCTCATTTTGGATCTTAAGCAGGCGCGCGACTTCCTACCATATGGCTTTGGATGGGGGGCATGTTTCTAGGCGGTGATGTAGGGAGCCCTCCCCTCCACATACTGCGCAGGTTGTGTGGAGGGAATTGGAGCGGTCCGCCGTCCTATAGGTCCTTCTCAGACAGCGCCAGGCGTTGGCTCTTATTCTCAGCTGTAGGAGTGGGTGGCGCATCATTTTACACACTGCCTTCTGTGTGGTTAAGTCATAGGGAATGTCCAACACATCTAGGTATTCGATTCTAGCAATGGTTGGGGTCATAGCAAGCATGTCTCTCTGGGGGTGGTTTTCTGGATTTCTTAATTTGAAGTGGGGGCTGGGTCGTCCCCTTCCCTGCACAGTGCCTGTATTCTCTACGGTCCATCCCATGAAGCAGATGGTTCAGAGGATGCGTTTGAAGTGAGGGGAGGTTCCATGCGGGCCCATTGTGGTAGGGTGTTTAGCAAGGTATGATATTAGTCTGGGTGGGCTATGTGGGTTGGTTAATTTGAGCGCCTGTGCGAAGTTAGTCCTCGCCGCCCTGGACCAGTGTTGTGGGAGGTCTGGGGCAAAGACTTCCTTTATCCAGGTTCCCAGGATGCGGTTGGCATGGCTCTCAAAATCTATTAGTCCCATGCCTCCGCTTGAGCGTGGGCCAAAGAGTGTTTCCATCCGTATGGGAGGGTGGGAGCCAGGCCATAGCCAGACCTGGATGAGCGTGCAAATTGAAGTTATGAAGGTAGGTGAAAAAGCGATTGCTTGGGCAGGGTACCATAGTATTGGGAGTATGAGTGAGTTAGCAACTGTTACTCGCCCCATTAGTCCTGGGGATCTTTCCTTGGAGGTGACACGGGTGGATATCCATTGTAGCAAATTTATTTCCATTGTCTCATTGGCATATCCCCCATTTTACAGCCATATCCCAAGGTGGCTGACAGGAGTGGTGGTGGAGGTGATGCAAAGAGTAATATGAGTGGGTTTTTCCTTCGTATGGGGGTATGAGGTTCTGGTGTTATAGCCCAGTTGTTAGTGTACTTGACTAAGAGAATGATTTCTGTTTTCCTTTTTTGAGCGATGCGTTGCTCACCATGGAGTATTCCTCTAGGCTGCGTTCCAGCTGTCGGGCATCATTGTTGTTAGCTGTACCTGCCATGCAGTCATCCGTGAAGGCCAGTATCTTGACTGTTGGCTGTCCTTGTGCAGTTATGCCCATGAGGCGTGAGTCAGTTACTCGGAGGAGTGAGTCAAAACTGAAACAGTGGGCTGAGGGGGTCCCCTTGTTTGAGCCCTCTGTGTGGTGTGATCTTGTTAGTTAAGAAGCCAGGGCCACATACAGCCATGGTTGCAGATTCTGTGAGAAGCATCGCCCAGTTTATGAATCTGGGTGGGAGTTTGAAAGCATGTAGGCATTCCTTTAGGTATGGCCAGCTAACGCGGTCATATGCCTTTTCCTGGTCTAAGAATACTAGGGCTCCAGTTGCTTTGGACTGACATATTTTTGCAACAGGGTGTATGTTGTTCCAGATTGAGCGCCCTGGTATAAACCCAAACTGGTTGGGTGACAGGACGTCAGAGGCAATTGCGCCTAATCTGGCAGCTAAAATTTTTGTTAGAATTTTTATGTCAGTATTAGATAGTGCGATTGGACGCCAGTTGGCCAGGTCCAATTTGTCACCCTTTTTATATAAGGTTATGACATATGATTCATGGCCACCAGGTAGGAGGCGTGTTTCCAGTAAGCACTGGTTCATAGACGCCAATAGGAGGGGGGCAATTTGTTAAAAATATTTTTTGTAAAATTTGTAGGGTATCCCATCAGGCTCTGGGCATTTCCTACTGTGGTGCACCGCGGATTGTATCCCAAAGCTCCTCCCATGTAATTAGGTTTAAAATATTGTAATTTGGCAGTGTGCTTTGTATCCCAGCGTTTTGTATAAATTTTTTGATTTTTTGCAGGTCTGTCAGCATATTGCGGTATAATTTGGTGTAATAGCGGTGTACTTCCGCCTTGACCTCCTCAGGGTCAGTTGCCACAGTGTTGTTGGTCTTGCGGACCTGTGTGCATGTGGGATGGTTGCTGAGGAGTGGAATTGGTGGAAGAAATATGTTAAGCAGGTTTCGCCTTCCTTTATGAACTTACCTTTGTTCAATACTTTGATTCTGTGTTGGTGTTTGAAGATGAGGGTGTTTAGTCAGGCGGATATTTCCGCCCATTTGGTCCTCAGTTGGGGCTATAACCAGATCTCAGGGTATTTAACTCAAGGTGGTCCAGTTCCACCAAGGTACGCTTGATTGTGGCTGTGTCAGCGGTGTACTTACATGATGCAAGATGTCAGGTTTTGTTGATTAGTTCCTTTTTAAAATTTACCCATTTTATGATGGGATCTGAGGTGAATGGGGCTGTGAATTCTGGGTTCATAGCCTTATGTTCAACCCAGTCAGATATTTTGGGTAATTTTATGCTTTCTGGGTGAAGCTTTCTCTAAGGTGACACCTGTGCATGGGTTTGGGTTGGCAATAACTGCACCATAACAAGTAAGTGGTCAGAGAAATTGACTTTTTTGTTGTAATTTTGGAAAATCTTGATCGTTGGGATTGCGAGACAAGGATGTGATCGATGCAGCTCATTGATATGAGTACTACCTTGCATATGTTGGGACATGTCATGTGGGGAAGGAGTGGTGAACTGGGGGAGGGCATCTTGTAGGCCAAGGGATGCCTTCATTGTGCGGAAATTGATGTGCCCCACTGGGTATCCCATGGGGTTAGGCCATTGGTCCATGTCAGGGTTATCCCAGCAGTTAAAGTCACCCAACAGGATGGTATCTGGTGGGAGGGTGAGAGTTGGAACAGTCTCAAGAGATTGTTTTCTCTCATTTGCAGTGCACAGTGCATAGATGCATGCTATCAAGATTGTTTCCTCTTGGCATGTGATCGTTGCTACCAAGATGCAACTAGGAAGGTGCGAAGATGAATCTGTAATTTTAAATTTTTTGTTATTTTGGATGATCACCCCACAGTAGGACGTCCATACTGATTGTGATGGTGATACCCTGGCTGACCAGGATCCTTCTTCCCCTTGTATACAGTGGGTTTCTTATCCGCACCGCAAAAATTCGTCCAACGTCGGGAAAACAAAAAGCGAAGGCCAAAGCCAATGCGACTCTTTCCGCAAAAATTAACAAAAACCCCGATAGCATTGCTGCTAATACCCGCGCTGCTGTGAAAGCCCGTGGGGACCTGGAAGAGGCTGGTGGGCCAGGGGGCCCACCCCCTCGCACCTAAGGTGCGATGGGGGAAACCTTCACTCTAGGGATGCTGAATATTGCCGGACTCAAGGCCTCCCCATCCCGGGCTAGGAAACTGAGTTTTTTACAAAATAATTTACCCGTGGATATCCTGGCCATCCAGGAAACCCACTGTCCGCGAGGTTCCGAGGATGCTTGGAAAACAATGCTCCTACCATCCCTATCCTTTTGGTCAAAGCACTGTGGGGTGCTAATTCAGAAAAACAATTTTTTTAAATTTACATCTTCAGAAACATTCCTAAATGACCGAGTGCTCATTGTCACCTTCTCTTGGGCCAATGTTGCACACACAATTGTCAACATTTACGCCCCAAACGGTGCACAAGAGCGTCAGATATTTTTCTCATTGGTCAAATCCCTCCCGATACCCCCCGATTCTTTCCTAATCGGTGACATGAACTGTTGGCTAACCTCACCAACGGACCGGTGGCCGCCCTCACCCCACGCCTCACAGGGTCACGTAGAACTACGCGTTCTAAAAGCCACCCTTGGGTTAATGGATGCGCTGCCGTGACATGCCCCACTGCTCAAAAACATGACGCATCCCCACATCCACAACGGCCAATTAAGGTCCATGACCCGCATTGACCTTATTCTAGCACCGGCGAAATTCCAACCCCACATCTCCCACTATAAAACAACAAAAATGGAATTCTCCGACCACTGACTGGTCTTGATAACATACCACTTACCCATCACAGTTGCAAAGGCCCCACATTGGTGCAAAATCCGCCCCCAGAGCTTGCGTCGCCAGAATTTTCCATGTAGGTGGAAGAGGCAACTTTGGCAAAATCGTTTGTGGCACCGTTTTGCGCGGACCCCATTTCCACATGGGCAACTTTCAAAAAGACACCATCCGCCACTATCGCCATCTCTCATCCAGACGCTCACGAGCCACATCAGCGGTTATATCGCGCGCGCTGGCAGAATTGGCCCACTTGGAGTCCAACATTCCAGCCTCAGGATATAGCCCTGCATGGGGCCAGAAGTGGGCGGAGGCAGCAGCACAACTCAACGCACTTGAAAGGCAACACAAGCATTGGGTTTGTGTCCAATACAGGGCCACACGCATCACTAAAGGCGACAAGTGCACTGCATACTTCTTCAAAAAATTTTTTGCACCACGCCAGAGCGTGGCCTGCACACAGGTGCGAAGATCAGATAATTCTATTGTGGACACACTGGCCGAAGTGGCAATTGAAATGCAAAAATATTACTCCAAGTTATACCGAGCCGAACCAATTCAGCTGGCCGAAATGGCGGAATTTCTCGACAGAGCTCATATCCACACCATTTTCTGATACCCGGAAATAATGAATTTAATTACTTTGAACGAATTATGGACTGCCATTCGCGGTGCACCAAACTGAAAATGCCCAGGCCCAGATGGCATTCCATATGAGTTCTACAAAAAATATTTTAAATACATATCCCCATTGCTGCTAGCCTCACTCAACCAAAGCCTGTTAGAAACGCGCCTCCTACCAGGAGGACATGAGGCTTTACAGTCACACTCTTCAAGAAAGGGGATAGGCTAGACTTAGCCAACTGGCGCCCCATTTCTCTAACAAACACAGACACCAAAATTTTAACAAAAATCATGGCTAACCGTTTAGGGACTGTAGCATCTGCCACCATCTCTCCAGAACAATTCAGTTTCATCCCCAGAAGGTCGATTTGGGATAATGTGCACTCTGTGGCTAATGTATGTCAGTCCACAGCCTCTGGGGCACTGGTATTCTTGGACCAACAAAAGGCCTATGATAGAGTAAACTGGGAATACCTTAGGGCCTGCCTCCAACAATTCCGCCTACCTCCCCACTTCATTAACTGGGTGATGCTGCTCACGGAATCTGCAACAATGGCTGTGCACGGCCCAGGTTTCCTAACGGATGTAGTCCATCCTCAAAGGGGCCTGCGACAAGGGGACCCACTGAGCCCACTCTTATACAACTTCAGCTTTGACCCACTACTGCGAAATGTGAATGCCCACCTCACTGGGGTCCATGTGCCAGGCCAAACCCCAGTCAAGATGATGGCAATTGCAGATGATTGCGTGGTGGGGGTGTCTAATAATAAAGATGCATGCGCGCTTGAAGCCCTCATCCAGGAATATTCCCGGGTAAGCAACGCGGCACTGAACGCCTCCAAAACCGAAATCATCCTCCTTGGTCGGTTTCAGAACTGCTGGGCCCCAGCAAGTAGTTCCCAACACAGCCCAGCTGCTCGCCCAAGTCCACGCCTCACTAACTCAAAACACACCGCTCCACTGGTGCTCCCCTTGTGCCGCAACCTACCATAGGACCGGTACGCCATCTGGGCGTGTGGTTGGAGGCAGGAGGATACGTGTCAGCAGTAATGGAGGGCCATATACTGGACAACGTGACGAAGCGAATCGCCTCTCTCAGAGCCCACCCTACTACCCTCACTGGCAGGGTTGTGCTTGCCAACTCTATGCTCCTATCCAAAGTCTGGTTTGGAGCCCACGCCATCCCCTTCTCCCCAAGCTTCTTCAAATCCCTGTATGCTTTGCTACAAGGTTGGCTTTGGTCAGGCCGCCCTCCACCAGTACGGCTAGAGGTCATGTTTGGCCCTCAACATCATGGTGGCATGGGCCTACTTGACTTCAAAGCCCATGCCGCCAAGATTCTAGGCACCTGGATTGCGGCCGTCACTGCTCCTACACTCCCATCCCAACACTGGTCCTGCGCGGCCCGCTCCAACTTCTCCTGAGCCTTGGGCCTCAACAACCCATCAAACCCCCACTCCCTGATGAAATACCTTGCATCACACACATCAGCCACAGGTCCTCACGGGACAAAAACCCACTACAAACGAATCCTACTCTCCATGCGAAGCGCAGAGTGGAGAATTCGTATTAGTGGACATACAACCCAAAGAGGCCGCCCCTCTCCTCAGTTCACACAAGAGGTACAGGGGCTACCCATCCGTGATGGCGTGATCCCCATTCGACCCCAAGTCCTATCCAGGGTGGACTACCTGGACATGATGGACATCCCTTATTCCACTGAGACCCAAAAGACTATCTGGAAATATGCACACCATCCTCTGCTGCAGCCTCAAGTCCGTTCCCATGTGTGGCGCTGCCTGAGGCGGGTGTATCGTACAGCTGAGCGCTCTAACGCTTTACACTCATCCTGTGTCATGTGTGGCCAGTATGGAACGCTGTTTCACCGCCTGGAGAAGTGCCCCACCTCTAAAGTGATATGGCGCGAAGTCCAACGTCTGCTAGGCCAGGATCAAACACACCCCTTCAGTCTGTCAAGAGATATGTTTGCTTCATCAATGGCCTCCCACTCCCACCCTCCCTTCGTGCTCTGGTGGTTGCAATCGCCATGTGGACTATCCACACGATTTTCTTGGATGCCATCGCCGGATTCATCCCCACCCTCCCTGAAGCTGTCCACAGATTCCGGTCTCATTTGGTGGACCACTTTCGAGCATGGGTGTTTGGATATCTCCCACCACGTCGCCAGCAGCTGGTCTCCTCCTGGTTCCCAGTCTGGTTCATCAAATCAGACACCTTCCTTCACACGTGCTCAATAGTGGCTACGCCCCCTACACACGTTCCCTCCCCCTTCCCATAAGTGGCGTTCCCGCTGGCAACAAGAGATAGCATCGCTTCTCTGGGGTGCCTCACCTGGTACTGAGTTTTGTCTCGTCTGAGTCATATTCGGAAGTGTCCGTCCCATGGTCGGCCTTCCCCGCAATAAATTTAAAATTACAGTGGGTTTCTTGGATGGCCAAGATGTCTACAAGGGGTTTTTTTAGGAAATCCAGCTTTTTGGCATGGGATGTTTAAGCCCTGGCTCCAGCGATGTTTAGCGTCCCTATTGACATTGAGGTGCCCATGGCGCCTGAGGAGCGGTTGAGAGGAACCTCTGGCCCTATCCCACCACGGCTCATTTTGGCCATGCTCCACATCTGTAGTCCAACTTTTTCAATGATATTGTCAGTTCCCTTGATCTGACCCAATTTTTTGTGGAAATTGTGGTTTTTTTGGATTTGTGTTATCTTTTCCCGCACATGTCTCATGATGGTTCAATGCGGGGTGCTGATTGGGTTCTGTAATTTTGGGGATCAAATTTGTAGAATTGTGCACCGCATTTTCGTCCATATTGCAGCTGAATTGTTCCTCAATGTGTGCATGATTGATGTCGCTTGATGAATCAGTCAAGTCGCTGTGAAAATTTTCAAACTGAACATATTGTTCTGATTGGTTGGCTCAGTGTATATCCAAAATGCCTCCCAAATTTTTTCTGGGGTCAATGGATGATTCCGCGTATGCTGCCGCTTCAGCCGCTGCAACTTGCGGGCTTTTTGTGCCACTTTGCGTTGTTTGTTTGTAACTGAGTCCACGATGAAGTAAAGTCCATCTTCACCCCAGCGGAATGGGTGGTGACCACCAGTCATTCTGACGAAGTTTTTGTTACTTTCATCCATGGCTTCCTCACAGTAGTCTTCTTCCATTAAGCCCTCCTTCACAGGGCATGCGTGTTCCTTGTGTCATAATGAACTGTAGTGGCTGCATATAGGCGGTGAACGTTCCAGTGTAACTCAGAATGCGGATGACTGTCCCCCATCTGCAAAGTGAAACTCTGCTGTGGGGGGATTTTGATAAGTCATCTTCCACTTTGAGGAATGGGATGATCATGGCGATAGCTTTGCCTGTGCACAGGGTGGGCATCAGGTAAAATCTTTGTAATTTGAGTTGCATAATTTCTCCATAGGCTATGAGGCCTTTGCGGAGATCCTCCTCAATTACCTTACAAGGAAGGTTGGTAGGGAGCGAGTCAAATGAAATGAACAAAGCTTTCACTTTGTTCCATCTGGTGTGCGCGGTGCACACTATTTTTTGCCTCAGGGAGGGCAATTTTGATGCAGACTTTATCTGCAGCCTCCACTTCTTCGGCTGTTTCAAAACCAATATTGATCCAGCCATGGCCCATGTTGTTGGTGGCGACATATACTTCGTGAGGGAAAAGTGAGGGCTGTGCCTCACATGTTTTCTCCCACAGGGTCAGGGACTCATCCCCAAGGAAAGAGTTGGAGCCCATGTTCCACCTTTGAAAGGGGTTGGTTGAATTGGATGTACATTTACTGATCTTGTTTTATAGTAAACATCATAAACCCAGACGATGTCTGAGTTTGTGGTTTCTTGGCGGATTGGGTTCCTGGTCCCCCTCCAGGGCGTTTCTTGCCCTTGGGTGCACCGTTTAGTGCACTGCTTGATGCGACGCTCGCCCAGGTTGTATTAGATTTATTATTAAAGTCGCCCATCTCTCCTGTGTGATTATTAAATTGCTGTTCAAATCAAATCATAGTAACTAAAGTGATTGTTACGGAAAAGAAAACGAGACCCTGGTTTCTATACTACAAAAAATGGCCATTTAAGACCCCCTTCACTGGGATCAGTACTTATCAAGTGCCCTCATGGCCTACTGCATCAGTTATCATATAGTCCTTATAATCTACCCTTTCTTTGTTTTTTATGGACGAGAACCTGTAGTGCTGGCATTATTAGTCAAAGATAATAACTCTGATAGGGCTGACCCCATGCAAGCCATGAAGCATTTGGACCAGCACATCATTCAGTTACAATCAGAGGCTATGTCTAATTTGGCCAAAACTGTTACAAAAGAGGGTCAAGCCGCTAATGAGCTCTGGCTCCATCTTTCTACCTTCCAAGTATCCGTCTTAGTGCTGTATTATCATAATTGTATCACTCCTAGAAGGGAGAAGCTCAGGTATATTTGGGAAGGATTTTTTGTAGTCACTTACAAGTGAGGGGAGGAGTGCTCCATCAAATTCCAGGCTACATGAGTTACTGTCAATCGGGTTTCTGTCTGGTTCTTGCAGCCTTATTCTCTCCCTAACTCTCTTAAAGGAGGTGATGTCAATTACAAGTCCAATATTGTACTAGGAGTGATTTGAGTCCCAATATGAATAATATTGGCTAAAAAACCCTGGTCAATTCTCAGTGGTTACCCAATAATCAGGGTAGTACTATTGACCCCAATTCTTGGAGAAATCGCCATATGGCCAGTAGCTGAATTACGCCGACCCTGAAGCATAATTTGGAGAGTTGTTCCAAGGGTCCTCTCCATCCCCTCACCAACTTAGTCCAAACATCTACCCCGCAACCACCACATTTTATAGCCTTGGTGGGGGTTTCATCAGACGCAAATATTTTCTCACCAAATATTTGGGTGAAATATATTAAATCCTTGCCTCACAGATTTATTCCACCTAAAATCACCCTCCATCAGTCGTTCCATTATAGAAAGGCAAGCTTGAGAGCCCCAATTGGCCAAAACCTAAGATTCACTAATATGGCTATTCCTAGCCAAAAATATTTTTATTCCCCAACTCACTTTTGAGCCATGATAAGTTTAAATAATAAGAAACAATATATTAAGATGGTTTGCAACTTGACTCCTCAGTTATTACTAATAAAACCTTATGAAAATCTAATATTTTATTTTGATTAAAAAATTAGAATTTTAATTACAAGTGGTTGCTAACCTCTAATTATTTATCCCAAAGTAGAAAACCAACTTCATCTGCAAATATTGTTGTAATTCAGGTGTGAAAAGGCACCAGTGAGCAAAACAAAAGCCTGAATTCTAACAGTATAGATTGTTTCATTTTACTTTATTGTATAATCTTTATACCCTTGATTATATAATCACTTAACCTACTAAAGGTTTAATAAGTATGATCAACATAAAATACTATTGCACTAAGATCAAAATTCTGCTTTACTTTTTGTATACTTATACCTAAAAATATTTAAATTATAGAAGCACTTCTAGTTAATTTACTTTTATAAACCCCAATTCAATACTCATGCTTTACCAGGCTATCAGCAGCTAGCCCTACTAATTATAGTTAGATATTTAAGGTTTACTCAGCTTTTCAATGGATAAATAGGTTTAAAATTAATTTATAAATAGGCTTTCCTAAAATCATATCCATATAACTATCTTACCAACGGTGATCATACTAATAGTTTGCTACCTCATTGAGTATTCAACCTATAACTGGAAGCCGTTGCATGCTTTAGCACCCACAAGCCAAGGTTTAGGCGTTCCACCCGGGCAATAAGCCATCTGGTGACTACTACACTTTCCTTATAAAAAGGCCAGTTCTATCATGGAAGACACTTTAATTTATACCTAATACAATCCCTACAAGGCCTAGCCATCTGTATGTTGAAAGAGTTAAGCTCTTGTATAGAGTTCTACTTTAACTAAACTACCTAGATAACAAGATTGACTCTTGTAAGTTCTCCCCAACCACTACCCAATTTCCTGATAATCCCTAACCTCTAAAAAGATCAAGTTGTTTCATTTTTTATGGTGAGATGATTCAATTTTGGTATCCATCTTAAATTTCTAAAACCCCAATTGGATCATCATTGTATATATTTCCCAATATGAAAAATAAATTACAAATTTTCTTAAAATTGTCAAATACTAAACTCTAATGGAGGAGTGCAACTTAATTTAGAAAAACTTTAAAAAGTTTTTGAGGTCGTTGAGCATGCATTTTAAGCTAGATGATGATATGTCCAAGAAGTTCAACAGTAAATAAATTAATCTGACTACTCTGCATGACAAGTATATTTTTTCACTAAAAGGGTACCTAATAATCACTTATATCCCATCAGCTAGAGTTCCTGTCCCATAGTAAGTAAAGTGATATGGACTTATTGAAGTCAAGTACCAAAATGATATATAGATATAAATAACATAACTTAATTATATTATAAAATAGGATTTTATATGTCATATTAAACAATATAAGCCCCAAAAGGAAAGTATTAATAAAATTGATAGTGGGTGACATCCTCAAAGAAGGCTCTTAGTCAGGCAATACATGCCAGATAGTATATAGTATTTGTACTATAATCTTGATTAGGGTAAAATGTGAGTTGAATACCAAATACAGATGAAACTGGGGTTCACTTAAGTTGATCACTTATCAGATTCTTAATTAATACCCCTTTTCAGGTTCATCTTAATTTACTTCCTTAAGTGCCACCTTGAGTTGTTGTCACCTGACCTTCTGATGATCTGTCATTTTGATTAGGTGGGACTTCATCCTGTAGTATCTTTATCTCAATTTGGTTCATCAGACTTTTCCTAGAGTTGAATTGAGCTGTGCTGACTGTCTGTTAGGGGAACTGGAGTGCAGGAGGTTGCAAAAGGAAAAGTGACATGCAAAAGATGAAACAACAGGTAAGGTGACCCAGCAAGAGAAAGCAACGCCCAGAAAATCTCAGTTATGTTTCCATATAAAGTTGGTATATAAATTGCACACCAAACTGACGATAACCATCAGGGACATGAGTCCCTAGGAGCTGGGGAAGGTAGCGTAAGGACTGCGTAAAAATTCATTGAAATAAGTTTGGCAGAGTTGCCAGAATAGGTACGGCATGGCAGGACGGCTCACGCCCAACTTGGACATTAAACCAGTTTGGGAAAAAAACTTTGGCCATCATAATGGTTCCAATCAAGGTATTATTTACAAAAATAAGCATACAAGAATGGGAAAACTTGTGTAAGTAATCCTTAAAGCTTTATTAATTTTAACTTTTTATCTGAGAAAAGCTAACTTTCTTTCCACTTGGAGTAACTCTTGAGCTATTTTTAATTAAGTAAAAAGTAAAGTAATTCTTACTAGCCTACGACTACCTCCCCCATTCACTTCTAAATGACCTTGGATGTTCCTCTGGATGCTCTATGCGAGGCAGCGGCAAAACCCACCCAGCATTTTCCATTCAATGGGAAAACATGCTTGGACTGGCTCATTCAGCTCCACCAAATCATCAGGTCGGTTCATTCCGCCCAAGGATCACGCCATCCACCTTTCATGTGCCCAGGCAGTGCCTCGCAGATCACTTGTTCTCCCCCGCTCCCAGCTGCATTTTGGCCTTTATGTCATATATGGGAAATTATTCCCATATGCTGAGAAAGCTATTATTGACCTGGCCCAGGTGATGATGCTGCTGGCCGGTTTTATAGATTTACGCCCCTATAAGGGGTAAATTGATCTAGGCTTCACTTTTTGTGAAGCTGACACTGTCACTGCAGCCACCATACCCCTAGTTTTCCAGGGCACCCCTATCTAACAACGCGCAACTGGCTCCCCACGGACACCACTGTGGTGGTTCAATTTGTGGGGTTTCCCAAGAACCTCCCCCTGTGGTGCTCCATCAGGAGTTGATGGAAGGTTTGGCCGCGTATGGCTCCAACCCCATCCTTCAGTTTATGGTCCCCAATGGTGCCGCTCATCTTTATGGGCCTTGGTCATTTGACATGATTATCCCAAATATCAACAAAATTGATTTATTAATTCTCACTTTTACCATCATTGCCTCTGCCCCCAACCACCCATTCTGGGCCCACATCAAGGGCGGGTGGACCATCTGCACATCCTGCTTTGAGTTAAACACTCAAAGTGCAAATGTCCCTCTCTCAATGCTTCTGCCAGACTTGCGTTGTCTCTATCTGGCCCCCAATTGGCCACACACCCCACTGCCTTTCCAGTATGTGGTACAATACTTCCTTCCTCCCCCAAAGCCTGCTGCCACTATGGTTCCTGCAACTGCCAATCAGCCTCCTCCTCAGTCTAGTGCCACCTGCGCTTCACCCAATCAGGAGACAGCATGGACAACTGTTTGGTCCCACTCTATTCCCCAATTGACAGACACAGCCCATCAATTTACCAACATTGATTTCCTATATAACTTGAACCCATGGTCCTCATTGATTGAAACCAATTAAGTGGGGAGTGTTATTGATGAATCAGATGTCCACATTGAAGAATTTATCCAGGTACAGCACCCTGTTCAGTTCCAACAGTTTTTTTATGGACCCTGGCCGGACGCCCATGTGTTCCACCCTATCCACCAGCTCGCCAAAGCAGCAGTTGATCCCCAGATAATGCCAACATCCATGCATGTGCTGCCATGTCAGTGGTGATACTAGCCAAGGGTATCCCTCCTCCCATTATTCCCTGACCCTGTCCCCACAAGGCAGATGTGACATCCTTAGCCTCCACAAACAAATAGCTGCCGCCATCCAGAAAGTGTTTTTCACTTTTCATGATAAGCTAAAAGTCACCCATGCCACCGCCGCTTTGTCATCCCAGCTTCCTTATGTCCATATTTACGTGGAACAATGCTTAACCCAGTACCTAGGTGCAATTTTTGCTGCAGGTAATTTACATGACTATCCAATCATCAGCAATCTCAGCCCGCATGTTGCTAATCACCCCAAACCATTTCTCTCAAACATAACCCGCACCCTTTCCTATGAGGAGGACTCCAATGCTGAGGATGAGCCTCCTGATCCCCCTTCCCCTTCCACCATAGTGGATAAGTGGCTCGCTTTGTTCCACCTGGTCGGTTTATTTATCTTTTTTTGTGTTTCTCGCTGCTCATTTAGGGCTTTTGCTTCATGTTTTTATTTTGCTTGTTTGGCATTTCTGTTTCTGTAATGTCTGTCCTCTGGTCAGCTTACCTCAAATAAAATTAAAAATATCAGAGAAAAGCTAAGCTTTTCTCATCTTAGGCCTAAAATTTAAGGGGAAGATTTGCGATGGTTTCAAAGCAATTAAAGAAACCTAATACAAACTGTACAATTTTGCCTTTCAATGAAATCAAAATTTTACAAATTTGACCAAATTCCGAAACTTAATAACGCGTGATTTTTCTGGATTTTGAGGTCAATTCCCGCCAGATTTTCTGCCTCCGGCGAGCTCTTTCCCTGAGCCCTGGCAGCAAGAACAGAACCCGTTTCCAGTTAATGACCTTGGAGAGGTCATCAGTTACCTTTAGGGGCTAAGGAATTGACTTCTTGAGATTGTTTTATTTTTCTTTAGTGGGGCGTTCAACAGCCAGCCATATGACAATAACTGTGACATCACCCTCTGATACAAGATTGGGTTTTACAATGCCATGGGGATATTGTCTAAGGAAAAGTACTTGTGGGTGGTAGGCGGCTTCATGCGGCCAAGGAGGCTTGGTTGCAGGACCTACAGCATTTGAAGATCTATCGTGGAATTCACAATAGGTCCTGAGCATTGGTCATAACTCAATGGGATACCCAGCTGATCTCAGTCTCATCATAAACTTTTCAAGACAACAGGTATTGTAAGTGGCATCAAGATAGGGATGAAGTAAAACAGCATCAATCTCATAATGAGGTTTACCATCTACTATGGAATGCTCAGGGTGAGGCGGCATGGGACCATTGAAAGGGTCAGGAGGCACTCATGTAGGGTGCTGAGAACTTTGATGGAAGGGGATTTTAACCTGGTAAGACGATGGACCAACCTTAGTGATGACCTTGAAGGTTCCAAAACGCTTATGGCCTAACTTGCGAAAGGGTTGATTCAGGTGAAGGTCCTTGGCGTTGACCATGACTAAGTCACCTGGCTGGTACTCAGGGCCTTTGTGGCGCTTGCAGTCAGCATATGCTTTGTATTATCAAAGTATCAATGAGATGGTCCTTCACTTCCTGGTGTATGTCTCTGCGCTCTTTAGCTCGCTCATTGGCAGCAACAACTGTTGACTCAAACCGCAGACCTAGGTTGAAGCTGGGGTTGTACCCATAGTTTGCGAAAAAGATGACGCTCCTGTAGAGGTATGGGTAAGGTTATTATAGGCGAATTGCACCAGCGGAAGGTGAGAGGCCCAATTGTTCTTTTCAGCGCCTGAATAGCTCAGAAAGAATTGCTCAAACCTTGGCTAACCCTCTCTATCTTCTCAGCCAACTGGGGGTGGAAGGCTGTGGAATTGTAGGGGCAGATCCCTAGGATGAACAGTAGGTCTCCCAGAACTGAGCTTTATATTGTGGGCCACGATCACTGATAATCTTCTTGGAGAGGCAGTGTAGACAAAAGATGTGATTTACAGAAGCGGGTGTCTCAACTGAGGTAACAGTGGTATGGCAGGGGATGAAATGGGCCAATTTGGTAAACCGGTTAACTACAACCATCAGTGCATCATAACTCTGGGGTCAGGGGAGTTCCACTATAAATTTGATGGATACTGATGTCCAAGGGCCCTATGCGGCTTGGAGGGGGAAAAGCAGCCCAGTTCTCCTTGGGCGACTAGGTTCTAACCCAGTTACATGTCAAGCAGGACTTTGTGAATTTTGTCACATGTGTTTCAGTACCCTTCCAATGGTAGGAGCGGCGGACTAACTCAAGCGTTTTATCCTTACCAGGGTGGCCAGCAGTTGGATGGTCATGAGTTTCGGAGATCACTTCCTCTCTAAGGGGGTCCAGGCGTTACCCACCACTTCCTTGATGGAGGATGACCTCATCTAGCAACTGGTAACCTTTGTCCAGGGGTTCGCAATTTTTATGGCAGCCCTGCTTAATCTTGTCATAGTCATATGACAGGGGTTGGGACAATCTAATGCAGGAAGAAGTGTCAGTATCCCCTTCCAAAGGCACCATCATAAGTAGAGCTGGGGGTTGACAAGTGGGCTTTACTTCACCTGTTCAAGCATAATTAATACCTGGGTATTGTGAGCGTTAACTTGTGCTAAGGTCAGGAGCGAAAGCAGGGTTTTAGGATTGGGCATCTGGTAACAAGTTTTGTGTAGCCTTAGTGAAGTCGTATTGGAAATTGAACACAAAAATGATTTTTAACCACCAGGACTGGTAATGGATAGCTTCTGGGAACGCAGTAATAAATCATCGCCTTGTGGTCAATGCAGACAGTAAAGGGCCGTTTGGATTCATGCAGATGGTGGCGCCAGTATTGTACCGCCTCACAACAGCAATGAGTTATTTCTCACAAATAGAATATTTGAGCTGTGCCAGGAGCATATACTTAAAAAAGTAAGCAACAGGACGTTACACTACATCCTCCACCTCCTGCAACATAGCTGCTCCCACAGAAAAGTTGTAAGCTTCAATGGTGACAATAAAGGGGTGGCTGGGGTCTGCATGTGCTATCGCTGGGTTGGACAAGATTATGGATTTAACGGTAAGGAACATGGTGTTGCGTTCTGTAGTCCAACTGAAAATCTTGTTCCTTAATGCGGCGTAGAGAGGGGAGGCAACTTCTGAGAGCTTGGAGGTAACTTCTTGAGAAAAAACATGTCCTGAGGAAGGTGACAAACTCTTTGAAAGGAATGGAGTAGCCCAATCATGGATGGCTGCTTTTTTATCTGGGGAAATCATGTGGCCGTGAAAAAAGATAATGTTTTCTAAGAACTCAACCTTGGACTGGAAATACTCTAACTTTCTAGGCTTAATAATAGGTTTTCCCGAGCAAGTCACTCCAATATAGCTACAATGTCATGGTTGAAAAATGACATCATCCATATGACCAACGTAAGAGACAAAACTGCATGAAGGGAGGCCAAGAAGTTGAAGTTAGCAGAACTTCCTGACATAAGAATATCATAGACCAACGCTGGGTAAAGGCAAAATATGTCCAATTAGTCCTTTGGATGCAAGAAAAGTTTGGCCCTGTATGAGAGCAAGAGCGTTAAAATGAACTAGCTTTGTAATAGATAAAAACAGTTTGCTTTGATTTCTAGGAGAATGTGGTTTTGAAACCCATTCAGTTTTCAAACTTTCCACCTCAGGTCGGCCACTCTTATAATCAATTACCTGAGTAGGGTCAATTACCAAGTACAGTGTATTGCCAGATGGAAGCATGCGCCTATTGGTTCACCTCAGCTTAGACCCACTTCCTCTGATTGATCATTTCTCTGTATTCCCTTAAATTTCTCATGTCAAGACCAATCTCTCCTGTTGGTCGACTTCTTCCCTACAAATAAACCCCTCTCTAAGTACACCATTTCTTTATATCTATGCTATTTTGGTCTACCCGGTGCGCAGTCCTCTTCATGGAGGTCTCACACAACATTCACCATTTAATTATAACTACAACAAATCTATTCGTCCGTTAACCGTTGGGTCGCCCAGGTTCTCTCCAACCTAGGGCACCTATTATCCACCTCTACCAGCACCGAATGTTTCCTTTTTGGTTATTCCCTACCATATTAGCGATCTTTGCCCTATGTTATGATAGCTCTAGCTCTCTATTCTGGGCATTAGTAACTTTAATACTTGTGACTAGATTCCTGGCGTTGGCCTGGTGCACCATGTACCTCTACGCTGAAAACAGGAGAGTTATAGATACTCTCCTTACATTAGTCGACCAACCGCTTATTTTTATTTGCACAAACTTTTCCGTTTGGACTTTTGTGAAGTACACATGGTGGGCGTCAGCTGGTGACCGTGGCCACATTGGGGCGCACACCTGGTTTTTCATTTTGCTGAGGTTTGGAGCACTCTGGCGTTATTCTTGCTATCTCAAACTGGAAAGCACCCACCCTTCTTACTTGTACCAAGTGGATACAGATGCTTTGCAATCTGCTAGTCGTGATTCCCCACCTTTCCACTGAATTATAATAAAATTGACACCAAAAATTGTTATTTCATTGGAACCGCATTTGGATGGTGCAGTTAGAATCACCGCTGATAGGCCTGGTAGTGTTGGCCTTGGATAACGTCATACAACCTGTCGTTAAAAGAGGCATAGGGTCGTTCTCAACTCAAAATGCATTTTATAATGCCATTATTTTAAGTACTACAAAGATAGGTCTCTTTTCGAACAGCTTTGACAAAAATCTCATTCCAGTATATGGAATATAGCCTGAGAATCCCCTCCTGTCCCCTAAAATGATCTGAAGAACTCAGGAGGAGGATTAGAAATTACTTTCAAGATATGAAAACGTTTATGCACCAGCAGAAAATATGGGGAATATGTGGCTTAAGCAGTAAGAGTGGTTAAATATCCCTCCCCATTTTATGATTTAATGACGTTTTCTAAGGTAATGGTAGACCCTGAAGAAGTGTTTGGTGGTGAATTGCTGGCGTTCTCTGCTTTAAAAAGACCATTCAGGTTATTTTCTAAAGACTAGTACCCTTTCATCCCCTTTAGGAAAGATCAGCACCACTACTTTGGTAGATGATGGAGCCTCTAAAAATTTATGGAACAAAGACCTGGCCGACTACATTGATCTGAGTTACGTACCAGGTGGTATGGTAAGATGAGGGGATTCCCAAGGTATTCCCACGATGATAATTAAGGGTTTAGTGGACTATCAAGTTGGCAAATAGCATTTGTCCGACTAACTCCAAGCTATTAAAAACCTCCTGCACCTCATTTTTTGGGTGTAGAATGGTGGTGAAAGTTTGATGGCAGAACTAACTTGAAAAACAATACCTTGCTCCTAACTTTAAAAAAACAATTTAGTGGTACCTTTGGCTGAAGCCAACTTTCAGGGCAACTTGCCCCACTGGCCACTTATTTACCCTCTCAGTCTTTCCCTGTTGCTAAAGCCCTCTGTGGAGGCTCCCCTACCTTCCTGTTTGGAAGGATTGGAATCTTTTTTGATGCGGCTTCAGCTAATGCACTAGCCTATCACTCTGAGTTTGATTGTGAGTTCAAGCTTACTTTGGATCTGGTGCTTATATCTTCTCCCATTTACCCCTTGACCATCCTGGAGGAAGAGGCGTTAGATGTGTGGGTTAGGGAGCAGTAAGCCAAAGGCACGAATTTTCAGAGTACCTCCCCTGTTTGCTCCCCACTTCTCTTTGTGGTGAAGGCTGATGGAACTTTACACCCTTGTGTAGATTATAGAAACTAAACAATGGTAACTACCAGACCTTCATCCCATCCCTTTGGAATCTCAGATTGCGCGCTATGTAGAGAAGGCTAAAGTCTTCTCTAATCTGAATTGCCTCAATGCTTTCAACCAGATCTGGATTAAAAGGGACAGGAGTTGGACTGCATTCTGCACCAGAAAAGGGATTCTAGTTTTTGGGTCATGCCCTTTGGGCTTAGGAATGCCCCTGCTATCTTTCAACGCCGCATTAATGCAGCTTTGTGGGACTTGCTGGGGTATGCGCGGTTGCCTACATGGATGATAGTCTGGTATTTTACCCTGATCATGAGTCCCATGCAGTACACCTTCGGCAAGTGGTAGAGAGGTTAAGGGCAGCCCGCCTTACTCCAAAGATCAGCAAGTGTGAATTCTTTAAGTCCCAGGTCACTTTAAGGGCAACGTCATGTTTGACCAAGGACATATGATTACTCCAGATAAGGAGAAGGCAAGTCGTGAGTGGCCCACCCTAACTTTGGTCAAGGAATTGTGAAGTTTTTTGGGGACGTATACGTTTCTCAAGAAGTTCATGATAATCATTCTGAGGAGGAAGCGCCCTTGTATAAGGCCAGTGGTGCAAAAGTGTTTCAGTGATCCCCCGTTTTGGAGGATGCTTTCCAAGCAGTAAAGTGCACCCTGTTGTCCACGTCCGTCCTTCGCCATGTAGATCCTGATATGGAGTTTATTGTGTCTACTGATGCCTCTAACTTCGTCATAGCAGCTGCCTTATTACAAGTAGGTGAATATGTGACAGAGCATCCATTAGGATATTTCTTTTAGGAAAATGTTTTTGCCTGAGTTAAACAACGGTGTTTATGACAAAGAGTTACTAGTAGTGTGGAGGCGCTGACGTATTGGCGTCATCACTTGCATGGCTCTTTCCAACCTTTCTGAGTATGTACAGATCACCATGCCTTCCTGTACTACCGCGCTCCTCATGTCCTAACTCCATGGCAGACCCGTTGGAATGAGACCCTTACCCAATTTGCATTTTCTTATAAGTTCACCAAGGTCAAGGAGAATGGGTTGGCAGATGCTTTGAGCCTCAAATCTTCATTGGCTCCCGATCCAAAGGAGGCAGAGGTTTATAACACCCAGTTGATGATTCCGCTGGAAAAGATTGTGTCCCAACTTCCCTCTTCCACGGCCAACAGGCCAGAGCTTGCATCTCTGGTGAATGCGGAGGAATACAGTATTTTTAAAAAGGTTGTCATTTCTCAGCCGTTATCAACTGAACATACAATGGTACTTGCTAAGAGCGCGCTGAATCAAGAGGATTTAACTAGGAGTTATCATGTAAAAATGAGATCGTGTGATTTCAGGTGCGCCTATGGGTTCCTGATAGACCATTTCGCCTGGAAAATATTCGGGAACATCATGATGGAATCACAGTTGGTCATCCTGGGAAAGCAAAGACCTTGGCGTTAATTTGACCACCTTCATTTGGAAAGGCTTACCTGCTCAGGTGGGACGGTATTGTAAAGAGTTCCTGGTCTGCAATCAAATGTGACTAAATCACCAAAGTTTAGCGAGGTTGTTGGTACCAGTTCAAAAGGCTGAAGGGTCCTGGACTTCCCTATCGGTGGATTTCATTGTAGAATTACTGTTTCTGATTGTTATGATGCCATCATGGTGGTGAACCGTTTTACAAAGTTCGCTCACTTTATTCCTTGCAGATTAACGATAACCACGTCTGAGATGGCTAGGCTCTTCGTCACTCATGTGTTTGCGCTCCATGGGAACCCCAAGAAATTATTTGTGATTGGGGACTCTAATTCACCCCCATCTTATGGGAAGAATTGTGTATGACTCTTCATATTCTCCCCTGCCATTCAACTGCCTAGCATCCCCAATCAGATGAGCAGACTGAACGAGTGAACCAGTGCTTGGAACAGTTCCTGCGGTGTTACACCGCCGCAGATCATTCAAACGTGGTTTCTCACCTTCTTATGGCCCAGTTTATCTACAACAACACTTTGCATTCTTCGATTGGTGTTCCCATTTTTCGACAACCATGGGTTTAACCCCAGCTTTAACATGAAGCCCAGCTGTGGATCTAAATTTGAAGCGGTGGTGGACTTTGCCAAGACTATAAAGAAAGTACACCAGGGAGTTAAACACAAGTTGGAGGCGGCAATGCAAGTGTATAAGGAGAATGCTGATGGTAAGCGACTGGTGGGTCCAGCGTAAAAAGAAGGGGATCTCATGATGTTTGATGCTCGGAACATCCTTATCAATCAGACATGCAAAAAGCTGGGTCCAAAGAGGATTGGCCCTTACCGCATTGTTAGAAAGTTGGGCCACTCCTCATACCAGTAAGATTTTCTCTCTTCATTTTGGATCTTTTCAGTCTTTCATGTGAGAAAATTGACGTTGTTTGAGGGCCCCACCAGAGACTCCTGAGCTTATCTTGTGGATGGGGCGCCAGAGTGGGAAGTGGATGAAATAGTAGTCTCCTGCCGTGTTAAAAGAATGCTTGAGTACCTAGTATCTTGGAAGGGATTTGATGCTGCAGAAAACAGTTGGGTACCAGAACGTGACTGTATATATGCCCAAGACATTATTGAAGCTTTCCATAAGCGTTTCCTCCAAGCCGTCAGATCTAAACAAAAGTAAACCATTGCCACAATGAAGTTGACCCCAGCCCATAAGAAATTCTCCCTGGCGCAAGCCCCTGGAGGGGTTGAGCCCTGAAAGGAGGAGATGGTAATGTCATGATTGGAAAGTGACATCTTCCTTGGGACCAACGTGAGATACAAAGCTGCATGGAGGGAGGCCAAGAAGGTGAAGTTAGCAGAACTCCCTGACACAAGAATATCATGGACCAACGCTGGGTAAAGGCAAAATATGTCCAATTAGTCCTTTGGATGCAAGAAAAGTTTGGCCCTGTATGAGAGCAAGAGCGTTAAAATAAACTAGCTTTGTAATAGATAAAAACAGTTTGCTTTGATTTCTAGGAGAATGTGGTTTTGAAACCCATTAAGTTTTCAAACTTTTCACCTCAGGTCGGCCAATCTTATGATCAATTACCTGAGTAGGGTCAATTACCAAGTACAGTGTATTGCCAGATGGAAGCATGCGCCTATTGGTTCACCTCAGCTTAGACCCACTTCTTCTGATTGATCATTTCTCTGTATTCCCTTAAATTTCTCATGTCAAGACCAATCTCTCCTGTTGGTCGACTTCTTCCCTACAAATAAACCCCTCTCTAAGTACACCATTTCTTTATATCTATGCTATTTTGGTCTACCCGGTGCGCAGTCCTCTTCATGGAGGTCTCACACAAAATTCACCATTTAATTATAACTACAACAAATCTATCCGCCCATGTACCATTGGGGTCGCCCAGGTTCCCTCCAACCCAGGGCACTTATTATCCACATCTACCAGCACCAAATGTTTCCTTTTTGGTTATTCCCTACCATATTAGCGATCTTTGCCCTATGTTATGATAGCTCTAGCTCTCTATTCTGGGCATTAGTAACTTTAATACTTATGACTAGTTTCCTGGCGTTGGCCCTGTGCACCGTGCACCTCCACGCTGGAAACAGTAGAGTTATATACACTTTCCTTACATACAAGGCGGCGGGCATGGGATTATGCATCTGAGGATTATACCAGTATATTGTATGTATGTGATAACGCAGGTTCCCATATTGTCTCCCAAAACAGCATCAATGAGCCTCTGAAAGCAGACTGGGGCTTCTTTCAAACCAAATGGCATGACCCTGATCTGGTAGTTGCCTTTCCAGTACAAAGAGCGGTCAAACACTTTTGGACTTCTTTTAACGCAAATCTGGTTGAAGGCATTAAGGCAATCCAGCTTTCTGACCATCCTAGTTTTATCCACGTAGCGGAAATCTGTTGCCCCAGGGAAACTGATGAGGACCAGGAACTATCGCGTTGTCTAGATTAACATAATTAATGCGGGATTAGTGAGCCATCAGACTTTCCTACAAACAGGAGGGGGATCACACCAGAGGAGATTTCTTAAAGATTTGACCCTTAGAGAGCATTTTGTCAACCCAAACATTCAAGAAAGCCTTCTCCCTAAAGGACAAGGTATAAATTGGAGAATACATTGATGAGGTCCACAATTAAAGTTAAACTCATGTCAAAGTTGGTTCTCAGGGATTGGGCGGGCCTTAGAGGGATCAAACAGGTCAGCATACTCGCGTATGCATTGATACAGGATAAGTGATGGGGTCAGGGTTTCAGTCAGTTTATTAGAGGCTAGGCCCACTCTAAAAGAGGGGCCCCACCTTCTAGGGAGCGCCATTGCGCTCTCATCCAGGCAAGGGATAGTAACCATGACTCATCCAGGGAACTTCACATGCATGGTAGAGTTCACGAGGTTGGTTAAGATGTCAAACCGTCGCCATCAGCCTACACCCAGAATAATGGGGTACAGGAGGTTCTTAATCAAGGAGAAGCTCTCCACAAAGTACCCATCACCTGCAACGATGGGAACAGGTGAAAGTACACAATAACACAGACTTATTTGAGATGCACCACCTTTAACAAACTGACCAAAACCCAGGGTTAGAGCCAGGGCCTCCTCCAGCTCTTGACAGATGAAGGTAACAATAACACCAGTGTCCATCAAAGTGAGCTCTTGAAAATCATTAAATGCAGAGGAGAAGGTATCATGAACAAGAAGTACGCAGAGGATGATTTATTTTCTATGGAGCCAGGGGAGGACAGAATGGCTCTAAGCCCATAGGGCGGATTATAAGAGAAAGTATCAACTGAGGATTAAACAGAGTATGAATTCACATTGCCAGTGAGTTTCACATGGGATTTGAAGGGAGTAGAATAGCTTAATTTTCATGTTTTCATGACTTATTAAGGGCACCAACAGCAGGTACAAGGCTGGGAGGCAGGAGGTCCAAAGGGTCAAATTGCAGTACCTTCCTGACTTGAAGCACACCTTAGATCAACACTGGGTACAGGCTAGGTATGCCCAGGTTGTTATAAGTGAGGTGTCTAAAGCCCAGTCCCCTGTTTTTGCTCTTGCGCTAAAAATGGAAGAGTTTCTTTATATGATAAAAGCTCAATTCATTTAATTGGGGAATGGGGGTTCAAAACCTGATCCAACTTATGAAATCGTGAGCTTGGGTCAGGTTCAACTTCAATCAATCACTTGAATAAGGTTAATTTCGAGTATCCTACCATTTCTGAAGGAAGCGCGCGCCTATTAGTGCACTAAGGCTTGGTACCACTTTTGCCAAAACATAATTTCCCTGAGTTAGCTAAATTATGTTTGCTTGAGACCAACGTTTCTCATTGGTCATCTTCCCAATAAACCCAATAAACCCCATAGTACCTTTTACATTTTTTCATATGTTGATTTAAGCAAACCTGTGAGGGGACATCTTTGCAGAGGTCTCACATCATGTTAGCCACTTTATTTTACTAAAATTATTACAGCCTCAGGAACATCGCTGGGCCTACCATGTTCCCTCCAAACCAAGTCACCAGTGCACTCTACACCTGTACCAAACTCAGTCATGAATATCCCTTTGGGGATGGGACCATCTAGTACTAAAAAAATATCCCTTTGGGGAAAAGCCAAGTTCTGTAGTGGCTCGATCTAATTTTATTTTTAATATGCTAAACACCTTTGACTTATGACACTTCATATCAAGCACCCTTTGCTTGGCTATCTTTATTATAACGCTGACTAATAGTTCCCTTGCGTTGGTCCTGGTTTCCAAGAACCAACACTCTGGGATTTAGAGAGTTATAGATACTCTCTTGACATTAATGCTCTATGTGCTGTGGGAGGGAGATCCTTATCACAAAAAACTATACCCATAAGGACAGACCAGCTTTAGGTGGGCCAGCCAAGGAGAGCTCCTCTTCAATCATTTTTGCATGGATATCTAACCTTTTTGGATAGGTTCTACCAGAAAAGGTGACTATGGAGTAATAGGGAAGAGTTGTTCATCTGGGCCAACTGGGACGACAGGTTAGACAGGAGGCATGGCTCTAAAACAGCAACTGAGGGTCTGTGGCTAGATTGAAGTATATGCTCTGAATCAAATGGGTTAGACTTACTAATCCCCTCTACCTTTGAGGACAAAAGCAAGGGGTAATCCGTGGAGCGCAGTGGTGCAGGGCCACCAGTGAAGAGATCCTCACCTATTATGGGGTTTCATTTAACCTTTCAGCGAGCCCACTGCTATTTCTAAGCGGTACTGGGAGAGTACAGGAGGGGAATATTCTATGGCCATGTTGGACGTGTCCATAACAGCTAGCGCCTGAGCCGAATATGTCACCATGGGATCTGAAACCTGATGGGGCATCACAGAGATGGTGTTGTCAAGTTCTAAGATGAAGTTTTGCGGTACAGTTAGGCTTGGCAGCACAGAGGCTTTTGGACAACAGGGACGCAAGGATAGAGCACGTCCCAGATAAGGAGGGGGAAGGTTATCCCATATGCCAAGGGCAGCATTAGTGTTATCTAGGTACTTACGGAGGGGGGTCATTTTTAACTGTTCAAAAGTTTTCAATCTTGATGCTTTCACTTATAACAGGCACAAGTACTGTGCCATAGTGAGGTCTCCTTGGGCAGGTGGACAAAAGAGTTATAGTCCTTGTAAAAATATACTGATGTGGTTGTTATTGGCAAGCAACCCTAGTAACCTTTTTACTGCACAGGTTCAGTTTCCTTGTGCACTTCATCGTGTTGTATAGTAGAATGAATTATTAATCAATAATAGTATGGAGACTATTATCCATAGTTGAGTATGAATTATATTTCAGCCCAACGCTCGGCCAGTATTCCTGATTAAATACTCATGACATCATACTAATAAGGATTCGTTCCCTTCCTCTTGTCCACCTGATCTTCGCTGAGATACCCCAGTGACAGTCTCTTCAGACCTACACACAATTGGCAGCTATCCCCGATTGTGGCTCATTCTTCTCTATATCACCGCTTGGATCTTTACTCTTTTCTCTAAGATTCTTTAAATTATTGCACTCAGCAATAATATCCTAGAGACAGAATAGCATAATGGAAGCTGATGATAGTTTAACTATATACCAAATGGATAACTTAGAACTAAATAACTCTTATTATCTAAATTTAACTATTGCTGTTTTTTATTATAGTGAACCCTAAGGAATATATAGTGGGAATTCGGCTGTCTAACCCTCAGTTGACACCTCTTCAATGAAAGGGCAGCCGTTGCCATTGAATCACACATCCTCGTCTCAGCAGTGATGGTCTTCCCCACCCTATCTAGGATTCCATCATTGGACATCCTTGAGACCTAAAAAGGAAAGATACAGAAATTGTGTCACTAACGTTATTCTCTTGATCCAAGTGAACCAACCATATTTGGCTAGCGACCTGCTTAGGTAATGGGACTTATTACCCATTAAGGCAGGTCATTCACCAACCAATTGATTTTCTAGTTGCAGGCAGCATCACTCACCTCACAACATGCTATTTATTCCCAATCAGTCAGTGATGAAACCTGACCAACCCAATGGGTACACCTTATAGTTAATCACTATCAGATGCCCCTATTTTGTTGGCAACTCAACCCATGAGATCTTAATTATTAGTCTAGATCAATCCCCAATGGATATGACCAGGCGAATATCCCAAAATCCCCTGAATGTAGTTACTCCAAAACTTGGCTCAACCGATTCTGATTCACTTCTCCTTAGGGAATTTTCCCTTAGAGATTTCAGATAATCTAGCAGGCTGGGAATATGGGCAAAAATCCCAACAGTCCTCAAAGGTGGAGGGAAACTCATAGAGCTTGACAAAGCTTTCCAAAGCTTGGAGAGATTTCAGGCGAGATCTATTATTTTCATCAGCGGAGAGTTACCAATGGTGAGCTCCAACTGAAATCTCACAGAGCAGCAGCTGGAAAAGGAGGACGTCAGCTAAGTACTTGACTTAAAACTTCTGTTGGTCCCTAAGACTGGACAACGTGGTGAAGATCTCCTTTTTAAATTTTAAAACATGAATGGTGGAAGGCGAGGCTGGTAGTGGCAGGTAATGCACACTGTATGAGCGTCTTGAGTGAAGGAAGCTGCGCAACACCCTCAGCATACCCTTTGAAGAAGGTAACAGAAAAGGTCAGAAATAATACAACAATACCAGCCCAGTGAACCACTTTAAAAGGTGCAACTCTGAGATGGTCAGGCTAACTCTAGACACCAAGCAAGAGTGAACTCACAATAATATTGAGGTTTCATTAAGATAATGTAAGGAAACTGGAGCGCATGAGGTCGCATAAGGGAAAGCGCCAGGAAAAGTTGCAACAACAAGGCAAAGTAACCCAGCAAGAGGAAGCAATGTACAAGTAGTTCTTGGTTATTTTTCCATATGAATTTTGTATATAAATCGGACACCAAACTGACGACAACCATCAGAGACATGAGTAGCTGAGAGCTAATGAAGGTAGCTTAAGGACTGTGGCGAAACGCGACAAATTAAGATGTGATGGAGTTGGTGAGATAGGCCACATTATGGCAGGTGGGTTTGTGCACAACTAATGTGTTAGACTATAATTGGAATAGGAAGCTGCCCAATGTGTTGGTTCCAACCAAGGTATTTTTTATGAAAATAAGCAAAAACGTATGAGAAACTTGTGTAAAAAATCTTTAAAACTTTATTAAATTAAATTTATTGCGGGGAAGGCCGACCATGGGACGGACACTTCCAAATATGACTCAGACGAGACAAAACTCATTACCAGGTGAGGCACCCCAGAGAAGCGATGCTATCTCTTGTTGCCAGCGGGAACGCCACTTATGGGGAGGGGAGGGAACGTGTGTAGGGGGCGTAGCCACTATTGAGCACGTGTGGAGGAAGGGGTCTGATTTGATGAACCAGACTGGGAACCAGGAGGAGACCAGCTGCCGGCGACGTGGTGGAAGATATCCAAACATCCACGCTTGAAAGTGATCCACCAAATGAGACCGGAATCTGTGGACAGCTTCAGGGAGGGTGGGGATGGATCCGGCGATGGCATCCAAGACAATCGTGTGGATAGTCCACATGGCGATTGCAACCACCAGAGCACGAAGGGAGGGTGGGAGGGGGAGGCCATTGATGAAGCAAACATATCTCTTGACAGACTGAAGGGATGTGTTTGATCCTGGCCTAGCAGACGTTGGACTTCGCGCCATATTACTTTAGAGGTGGGACACTTCTCCAGGCGGTGAAACAGCGTTCCATACTGGCCACACACGACACAGGATGAGTGTAAAGCGTTAGAGCGCTCAGCTGTACGATACACCTGCCTCAGGCAGCGCCACACATGGGAACGGACTTGAGGCAGCAACAGAGGATGCTGTGCGTATTTCCAGATAGTTTTTTGGGTCTCAGTGGAATAAGGGATGTCCATCATGTCCAGGTAGTCCACCCTGGATAGGACTTGGGGTCGAATGGGGATCACGCCATCACGGATGGGTAGCCCCTGTACCTCTTGTGTGAACTGAGGAGAGGGGCGGCCTCTTTGGGTTGTATGTCCACTAATACGAATTCTCCACTCTGCGCTTCGCATGGAGAGTAGGATTCGTTTGTAGTGGGTTTTTGTCCCGTGAGGACCTGTGGCTGATGTGTGTGATGCAAGGTATTTCATCAGGGAGTGGGGTTTGATGGGTTGTTGAGGCCCAAGGCTCGGGAGAAGTTGGAGCGGGCCACGCAGGACCAGTGTTGGGATGGGAGTGTAGGAGCAGTGACGGCCGCAATCCAGATGCCTAGGATCTTGGCGGCATGGGCTTTGAAGTCAAGTAGGCCCATGCCTCCATGATGATGAGGGCCAAACATGGCCTCTAGCCGTACTGGTGGAGGGCGGCCTGACCAAATCCAACCTTGTAGCAAAGCATACAGGGATTTGAAGAAGCTTGAGGAGAAGGGGATGGCGTGGGCTCCAAACCAGACTTTGGATAGGAGCATAGAGTTGGCAAGAACAACCCTGCCAGTGAGGGTAGTAGGGTGGGCTCTGAGAGAGGCGATTCGCTTCGTCACGTTGTCCAGTATATGGCACTCCATTACTGCTGACACGTATCCTCCTGCCTCCAACCACACGCCCAGATGGCGTACTGGTCCTATGGTAGGTCGCGGCACAAAGGGGAGCACCAGTGGAGCGGTGTGTTTTGAGTTAGTAAGGCGTGGACTTGGGCGAGCAGCTGGGCTGGGTTGGGAACTACTTGCTGGGGCCCAGCAGTTCTGAAACTGACCAAGGAGGATGATTTTGGTTTTGAGGCGTTCAGTGCCGCGTTGCTTACCTGGGAATATTCCTGGATGAGGGCTTCAAGCGCGCGTGCATCTTTATTATTAGACACCCCCACCACGCAATCATCTGCAAATGCCATCATCTTGACTGGGGTTTGGCCTGGCACATGGACCCCAGTGAGTTGCGCATTCACATTTCGCAGTAGTGGGTCAAGGCTGAAGTTGTATAAGAGTGGGCTCAGTGGGTCCCCTTGTCGCAGGCCCCTTTGAGGATGGACTACATCCATTAGGAAACCTGGGCCACGCACAGCCATTGTTGCAGATTCCGTGAGCAGCATCACCCAGTTAATGAAGCGGGGAGGTAGGCGGAATTGTTGGAGGCAGGCCCTAAGGTATTCCCAGTTTACTCTATCATAGGCCTTTTGTTGGTCCAAGAATACAAGTGCCCCAGAGGCTGTGGATTGACACACATTAGCCACAGAGTCCACATTATCCCAAATCGACCTTCTGGGGATGAAACCAAATTGTTCTGGAGAGATGGTGGCAGATGCTACAGTCCCTAAACGGTTAGCCATGATTTTGTTAAAATTTTGGTGTCTGTGTTTGTTAGAGAAATGGGGCGCCAGTTGGCTAAGTCTAGCCTATCCCCTTTCTTGAAGAGTGTGACTGTAAAAGCCTCATGTCCTCCTGGTAGGAGGCGCGTTTCCAACAGGCTTTGGTTGAGTGAGGCTAGCAGCAATGGGGATATGTATTTAAAATATTTTTTGTAGAACTCATATGGAATGCCATCTGGGCCTGGGCATTTTCAGTTTGGCGCACCGCGAATGGTAGTCCATAATTCGTTCAGAGTAATTAAATTCATTATTTCTGGGTATTGGAAAATGGTGCAGATATGAGCTCTGTCGAGAAATTCCGCCATTTCGGCTGGCTGAATTGGTTTGGCTCAGTATAACTCGGAGTAATATCTTTGCATTTCAATTGCCACTTCAGCCGGTGTGTCCACGATAGAATTATCCGATCTTTGCACCTGTGTGCAGGCCACGCTCTGGCGTGGTGTGAAAATTTTTTTGAAGAAGTATGCGGTGCACTTGTCACTTTTAGTGATGCGTGTGGCCCTGTATTGGACACAAACCCGTGTTTGTGTTGCCTTTCAAGTGCGTTGAGGTGTGCTGCTGCCTCCGCCCACTTCTGGCCCCATGCAGGGCTATATCCTGAGGCTGGAATGTTGGACTCCAAGTGTGCCAATTCTGCCAGCGCGCGCGATATAACCGCCGATGTGGCTTGTGAGCGTCTGGATGAGAGATGGCGATAGTGGCGGATGGTGTCTTTTTTGAAAGTTGCCCATGTGGAAATGGGGTCCGTGCAAAACGGTGCCACAAACGATTTTGCCAAAGTTGCCTCTTCCACCCACATGGAAAATTCTGGCGACGCAAGCTCTGGGGGGCGGATTTTGCACCAATGTGGGGCCTTTGCAACTGTGACGGGTAAGTGGTATGTTATCGAGACCAGTCGGTGGTCGGAGAATTCCATTTTTGTTGTTTTGAAGTGGGAGATGTGGGGTTGGAATTTCGCCGGCACTAGAATAAGGTCAATGCGGGTCATGGACCTTAATTGGCCATTGTGGATGTGGGGATGCGTCATGTTTTCGAGCAGTGGGGCATGTCGTGGCAGCGCATCCATTAACCCAAGGGTGGCTTTTAGAATGCGTAGTTCTACGTGACCCTGTGGGGCGTGGGGTGAGAGTGGCCACCGGTCTGTTGGTGAGGTTAGCCAACAGTTCATGTCACCGATTAGGAAAGAATTGGGGGGTAGCGGGAGGGATTTGACCGACGAGAAAAATTCCCGACGCTCTTGTGCACCGTTTGGGGCATAAATGTTGACAATTGTGTGTGCAACATCGGCCCAAGAGAAGGTGATGACAAGCACTCGGTAACTTTATTAAATTAAAAAACTTTGTTAGTACTAGTGGTGCCCAACCCAAAAGGGGGAGCCGCCATGCATCTTTATTTGCAAATGGGCCAAACAAAAGGATTATTACAAATAAAAAAATATCCTAATTTGGCACCCCAGCTAACAGCCTAGGAAGCCATATTAGAAGGCGAGAAAGCTTTAAGGAAACAATTGTCTGGCACCTAATTTAGCTGGCAGACCATGGCAGAAATCTTTGGGGTGGGAGCATCAGCAACAAGGGCATAAGGTGGTATAGTTGTTGATTTTCTTCATTTATGAGGCCAGAGGTATCCATAACCTCAACATATTAATCAAGTTGATGCTCAACGAAATTGATGAGAGCTGGCACACAAGTAAAAAACTTGATGCTCTGGCAGGTTTTGGGAAATTTTGGGTTAAAAAAAGTTTTGCCATGTCAATGCAAGTGCAGCTCATACCAAAGTCAAGCTCCTCAATTTCATACTTCTCATATTCCTCAAAATCATGAGGAAAATTGGGGATAGGAATACCCTCAACAAGGGGTTCCATCGCCCCATAGAGTTACTGGAGAAGTAGGGTGTTAGCAGAGGCATCTGCAGCCTCAACTGCCATTTTATTAATATTTTTGTAAATTTGGAAAACCGGTTTGATGGCGAAAATGTCAGGGATGCTATTTGGGAGGATCAAAAAAGATTCCCCTAAAGTGAAATCCAACTTGACATGATATGGCCATTTGTCCTCATCAATCCATTTAAGAGCCTCGAATGGATTGGAATCAGCCAGCACTGGGCCAGCCATCAGAATTGGGGCAGTGACAGAAGCTGTATAACCATGTGCTGTTGACCACAGCAGCTCAGCTGAAACTGATTCAGCCATTGACTCAGGATTCTGTAATCCTGTCAAATTGTTAGAATGTTTTATAAAACTTGATTTTTGATTGGCTGCTGCCTTGGAAGCAGTGCTAGAATTTTCCAAGGTTGGGGGTGGGAGGATTGAGCTACATTCAAAAATTTGAGCTGAACCAGCCACTGACCCAACGCCAGAGGGAGGAAGTGGAAGAGGCAGAAGCCATAGGGCACTTGCACTTTGAGTGATAAAGCTTGAAGTACAAGGGACAAATGGCACAGCCATTCTCAATGCGTTCCCAGAATGGTTGATCAGGGGCAGATCTGATCACTGTGTTAGGGGGAATTTCAAGGTGGGTGTCACAATTAAATGTGTGGATTGTTGCAAAGGCAATGCGGCCCTTCCAAATAATCCGCTCCTTTTGGAACCACAAATTGCAACACAGGGTCAGAGCTGTAAATGGCCAAACCCTCCATGAGATCATGGTGGAGGCGTTTGAGGGAAAGGTTGGAAGGCAACCTGGAAAACTGAACCACCAAAGTGGCCACATCTGGGAGCCAGGTATAAACTGTTGGGAGGGGAATTTTCTATAAATTAATTGCAGCTTAGATGCTGCATTTCCATCAGCCTTGGAACAGAAACCAAGATCAAAGTACCCCTTAAAGGGGCGGAAATCAATGAAGCCAGCAGGTTTAAACACTGCCATGGCCATCTCAATGATTGCTGCACTTACATATGGGAAAAGGTTCCCATATTTGGCCCAGAGGCCAAAAACGAAAAGCTCTGTGGGAGCATCAAAGGGCTCTGGAGCACCGCCTTGGAACTTGTGAGATGATGAGCCAAGTCCCAAGGGGGAACATAACGCCTGGTAGCATTAGGGGGGCTAGCAGAGCCAGTCTGGGTGCACTTAAGCGGTAGCTGAAAGATGCCAGATGGTTGTGAACCACCACCCCCAAGCTGGGGCAGCAGACGTTGATGGCATCAACATCAGTAAGCTTTGGCTTAAACGAGCAGTCATTTTTTGTATTTTCTTATAAATCTGAATTTGGCTTCAGACTAGTTATTGAAGCGAAAGAGAGATTTTGAAAATAAACTTCTTATCTGAGAAAAGCAAAGCCTTTTTCAGCTTAGGACTAAAAACAATGGGAAGATTCAAGATGGTTTTGAAGTTGTTAACAAAACCTGATCCAAGCTGTAAGTTTTCGCCTTTCAATAAAATCAAAATATTTTGCAAATTTGGCCAGATTCTGTAACTTAATAACGTGTTATTTCCCTAAATTTTGGTTTGATTTCCACCGGATTTTCTGCCTCTGGCGAGCTTTTTCCCTCAGCCCTGGATGGCAAGGCCAGACCCATTTCTGGTCAATGATTTTAAAAAGTTCATCAGTTACCTTTTAGGGGTTCTGGCCTTAACTCCAAGTGTTTTTTTGACTTTTCTTTAGTAGGGCGTTCAACACCTAGAAATATCATTAGATGTGACACCTTCAACTTCACCGTTTAATTTATTGAGGTAATTCCCTTTTCCCTTTTCTCAAGTCTAGGTGTAAATTTGGCTGTGGGTGCCAAAGGGTCTATATTCTTCCCATTATGTCCAATATGAGAATATCAGACAGAGATTGTTAAAAATCCTAGCAAGGAGCTTCTCGCAGGTGCTTATCCACAGGATCTCAACAGTAAAACAGCTTTCAGGAGTACTACAAAATTTGTCAGATGCCAGAAATCTGGGACTAGAAAGTAGACAAAAAACAGACTTTAGGTTTAAAATTAAAGTGGCATAATAATCATATTTTATCTAAATAAAGATTTGGAGGTTTTTACAACATTTTCAGGAAAAACTCATTATCATTGACTGGTTCAAGACTGTGGTAATGCAAAAATTTCATATAAAGAAGAATTTAGATTATTTTAGGGCACACTAAGATGTCAAGACTTTAGAGGTTTGTTCCACATGGCGATATTTGAAAAGCTAATATGTGAATTGATGCATTGACAAGCTTTAAAAATGCACCCTTTACTTGTCAATATCACGCTCATTTGATTAATATGGGGTTAAGACTAAATATTATCACTAAGATTTTGATCCAGATTGTATTATTGTGATGCGTTGAATCTGAATTGACGAGTTTATGATTGAAAGGACTGATTTTAGCTTAATGAAAGATCGGTTTATCAGGATCTTCTAAAATATTTTGCTCTGGTATGGCTCAGTCCCAGGTGATTGGTCAACATTATGTATAAAGAATCCATGCAGAAATGACTTAATAAATATAAACAATCACCCAGAATGAGAATCATCTCACTTCAGTTAATTTAATGATTTCTTAGTTCTTGATTAATGGTAAAAAATTCTCACTATTTGAAACCACCTTCAGGTCTATAATAGGGCTATTTTCTCTTAGGTGGCAGCACTAAATTCAAGTTAGTACATGATTTGAGCTTCCCTGTCAGTTCACCTATTCCATTAAGGGTTCAAAGGGACCTTCTTAACTTGATTCAATTATTATGGCTGATAGTTAGGAGTAAAAGTTTTACTCCAATCATAACTAGTCTGCCAAGGATTTAAATCGGGTTTTATAATACTTTTTTTTAGTACTAGATGGTCCCAACTCGGGTTTTATAATACTAATTAAAGTATTTGACCCTTAAAAATTCTTCTTAATCGTCAAATATCCAATTGTTTGACATTGTCCCATTCAAGAATTTTGATATTGAGTAGGGGCTTAAAAATTGCCAATAAACCCTATTTATAATAATTCCAGAAGCAAGGGACTTAATAATGAATTTACCACCCCCTTATAAGTAATGAAAAAGTCCTTTCCCAAATGGACCTAAGTTTTTCATTTCTGGGGGTAGTGTAATTATAATAGTATAAAACTAAATCTTATATCTGAAAAAAAGGTAATAGTCTGTCTAAACTCATTATCTGCTCGGCCCTCTTTAGTAATAGTTTTTTCTAAGTGGCCATGTCATTAGATTGCAGCATTATATTGCGTTGAGCTAACATCTTCATAGCTTTATCAGGATCATTAGTTCTAGCAGTAAAGATACCTTTATCCAAAAATCTGGGTACCCCAGGTTCTAAACCATATAAGATGCGGAGAGGAGACATTTTAGAATCTAGTGGTAACTAATAAATATGACATAACTTCGCTAGCCAAGAATTGGTCTCAGTCTAGATGGTCTGAAGAGGCCATCTAATATATAATAGAAATCAGTGTTACATTTGCTATTTCTACAGTACCGTTCATAGAAGGGTTATAGGGGCTAAAAATTGTTGTGCTCCCATTGAGGTAGCCATGATCTTAAACTTTATGGAGGCGAAATTTTTCCATTGTCACAGAGAGGAACTTGAAGGCAACCATGGCGAGTGCTGATATACTGATGCAGAAAAGTTGTGATAGCCATAGCATTTTGGGCTGGAAGAGACACGGCTTCAATCCATTTTTTATGATCAATGCCTACTAGTATATATTGATTTCCACTGGTAGCCTGGGTTAGGGAAACTATCACATCCAGGCTTATAGTGTGGAATGGTTGTTGAGGGGTAGTAGGTTGATATTAATTTTTTGGTTTTGAGACTGGATTGCTTTCTACAGGTTAGGCAGGAATCCAAGCCTTCAATAATGGATACCATAATTTTTCCCAATAGTACTGATCTCTAATCCACTCATAGGTTTTCGCACTCTGCATGCCCAAGGGTAGAGTGGGCCTCCATGATAGCAGGTACTCATTCCAAAGGTCGAAGATAGGACAACCAAATTTGTTCCTACCATTTTATAAAACTTCCTTCTCTCCATTTTGCTGTTGTGGGAGAGTTGCACTAACATTTTCTTGACTTGTTCATCCTTGTCATCCCAAGCATCAGGGGACATAAGGTTTTGCAATATCACTGCTTCACCATTGTCTAAGTGAAGGACGGGAAAGCAGCTTAACCCATCAGCGTTCATATGTTGAGTCCCAACTCAGTGTTAAACCTTCATGACATTACGTTGGAGCTTTAATCCCAACAAGTTGAACGTCCAGTAGGATCCTTAATATTTTGTAACCATTTGATAGAGGCATGGTCAGTAACCACATTAAAGGTAGTTCCGTACAATAAAAGGGCGGTAATGTTTTACAGGAGGTAAGCCACCAATGAAAACCCTTTTCTGTAATGCTATAGTTGCATTTAGCTTTTAAAAGCATCTTGCTGAAATAAAAAAGTGGATGATCCACGTTGTCTTATCCAGTTGAGCCAGGATGGCTCCAAAAGCGTAGTCAGAGGCATCAGTAAACAACATGAAAGGTTTACCATAATCTGGGTGGCGTAGTATAGGGTGTTCTTGTAAAGAATTAATGTCTCTAACGCGCCCTTTTGTTCAGAACCCTAATAGAAAGAGGTGTTCTTAGTCAATATCCAAATGAGAGGTTCACTGAGCTGAGCGAACATTGGGATGAATTGATGATAATACCTCACTATACTTAAAAACACCTAGATAACTTGTAGGTTTCTAGGCGGAGGCATTTTTAATATTGCTATAACTTTATCTTGTAGGGGTTGAATCACTTCCTGAGAGATAGCATTTACAAGAAAGTCCAATTTTGATGCGTGGAGGCTCCCCTTTTTGGGTTGGGCACCACTAGTACTAAAAAAAGAAAGTCCAATTTTATTTGGAAAAAGTACCATTTTGAAGGTTATAACTTAATGTTAGAATTACAAAGGCGTTGAGGAACTATACTAAATAAGTAATATGTTTGTTAAACGTTTTACTAAAAACGTGATGTCATCAAGATAGACTATTAACAATTTAGCTTATGATCTTGTAGGATATGATCCATCACTCATTAAAATGATGCGGGCACACTTCACAACCTTTGAGGTAGTCTAGTGGACTGAACTAGGCCTTAACTACAAGTAAGAGCATATTTCACCTGACCTTGGGGGAAAGGTCCATTTGTCAATATCTACTGGCTATGTCAATAGAGGAAAATAATTTGGAACCAGAGTCGTGCAAGAGAATCATAAATGTGAGGGATAGGATAAATATACTTTTTCATGAGGTTATTCAATTTTCAGAAGTCCATAACTACCCAATGACCTCCATTTTTTAAGCAAGTGAGGGGACGATTAAGGGCTTTGTGAAAGTAATAATAGTCAAGCATCTAGTAACTCTTGAGCTCAGTACTCATTTATTGCTCTTTGACCTTTGATTTGTGATAAAGTTTGGACTGGATTGGACTAGCATCACTAATATCAATTGTGTGGCTCCAATCCTTCATGTATCCATAGTAGTATGAGATTAAAAAAAGATCACCGTAGGCTTCTAATAAGTAGTGAACTTTTTAAGCTCATAGGGGTTTGTTCATCTGAAATGTGAACGTTAGGCAAAGTGCTTAATAGTTTGTCAGTAGATAAGCCCATATCTAATACAGAACTGATAATGTTAAACTTTTCAATATTTTAAATTGGGATCAGCAGACCTTTTCCTCTCTTGATGCCTCTTCATTAGTTTTGTCCTTATCAGTGAGACTCTTTAATAAGATGTTGATAGATTGCTATTATCTAAGATCTAATATACTAGGCTATGCTCAAGGCTCTAGGTGAAAAACTCCATCAATGATTGTTATGTGTAACAAGAAGTGTCATGGGAACTTTAAAGTAAACTTGGTGTCAATCATTCGTTTTCAACCAGGCTTGATTACTATCTCTTCTAAAGCGTGAAAAGGAATACCCTACAAGGCGACACTGACACAGGCATTTACTTTGTATTTCGCCCAGATGTTTTTGCATTGCAAAGCTTTTGCAGAAAAGTGTACTCACCCAGGCATAATTTTTTCTTGCTGAGATCTTTATTGTTTAAAACCAAATGAGCCTCATAAGAGAGTAGGGAGAGAAAATCCTATTTTATGTTGATGATTCTATCGTATTTAATCATAAACTGAGTTCAAATAAGCATATTGTAATTGTTGTCCAAGGCCACAGCGGGTGCCAAAAGGAAACGCTTCACAAATCAACTGGATAGGGAGTAGTATGCCCCAAGAGTGTGAGTAAAGTTTGGACCCACAGTTCCAAACATTTGGGAGTATTAAAAGTCGGGTGCCAGCTTAATTTTCTTGATAATTTTTGAGGATATGACATTGAAGGGAGTCAGTGTCAAGGATGCCAAACCCGTACCTTCTGATTGAAAACCTTACTTTGATTATAGTTCCACAAAGGCTAGGGAGGAGAGCCAAGACCTCCATAAGATGGAAAGTGGAGCTAGGTACTTGAGCTGTCTTAGGATATCTCTCTTTGATGGATTGAAAGGTATGAACATACTAAATAGGTCGTATTAACAAGGAAATGAACTGGTCAGCATCACTGGCGGTATCAATGCTTCATGACACCCCAGAACTTGACTAAGATAAGTTTCATCATGTATCATGGCATTATCTACTACTTCAGAGTTCAAATAATATGGAATTTTGACTTAAGCTAGAGCTCCAAAGACATACTATTTAACATATTCATAACCCCTTCAGATTCTTATCAATGTATTTATATATATAGGTTAAATAAACAATATAAGAGGTGGCGGAGTTTGGCACGTCGGATTCATCAGCAATAGAGGTTCCTGTCCCTATTCTGACAAATCTTTTCCTGCTCTCTAGTGTCATCTCTTTCCTTATAGCATACAGGTTCAACATGCCTGACCTTATTGCAGCTGGTGAACTTTTGCATATGGTTTGCTTCAGCTTCAGCTTTTGGTCCTCAGTGTCATGACTTGGGGTTTTGACATAACTCTTTTGTTAGTCAAGTTATAAAAATCAGCAACATCTAGCAGATCTTCATTGATATTGTGAACATTACAGAAGTAACACTTCACAGAGGTGTTGTTCATAGCCAGGGATGGATGAGAAAGCCAACCCAGTCATGATGGAAATGACATCGTCATTAAGAGTTAGTAGCTTTGAGGTTAGCAGCATCTTGACTTTAATGTAGAACCAGTCAGCAAAAGCGGCAACTGATTCACCCTTCTGCATGATGATGGCCATAAAAGCCTGTTTTTTACCTGCTAAAGCTCTGCTTTAGCTGAACATGACAATAAGCACTTCGTTAACCTCTGCCCAGGTACTAAGGATATCCATGTGATGAACCATTACTTCTTGGTTTATGCTACTTAAGCAGAAGAGAATGTTCTTGAATTTTAGGTGATCAGTAGCCAATTTAACGGTTGATTCATAAACATATAGAAACGAAGCAATGCTACCATCACTAGGGGTAAACTTGTCCTAAAAGTAGGTTTAAAGAAACAAGATCGCTTCCAACTCACTTTCAGCTTGGCGTAACTTTATGAAAAACTTAAACAGATAAAAAAGTAAATCTTAATTGCCAGCCAAAGTTTCAAGCCAACATCCTCAGATTTCCTACCGGCTGCCCCAGTGTGGGGCAGTGGTAAAACTCCCTCCATCCGTTTTCCATCTGACAGGAAACCACGATTGGACAAGCTCTCCCAGTCATACCAAAACCTCTGGAACGATTCATTCCTCCAAAGGATCTCAACGCATATCTCACTCAAACCCAAGCAGTGCCCCGTTACCCCCTGGTGCTCCCCTGGAGCAACATATATTTCGCCTTAGGGTCAACTATGGGAAACTTTTCCCTACCATGACCAAGCCATTATCAAAAATGGCTCAGGCGGTGATGCATCCCGCCAGTTTTATTGACTTCCACCCCTATAAGGGGTACTTTGGTCATAACTTCACCTGTGAAGCCAATGCCGCCACTGTGGCAACTATGCCCTGGTTTTACAGGGTACCCCTCTCCCCACAATTTGGACCCAGCTCCCAGAAGATACCATTTTGGTAATTCAGTTTGCTGGTTTGCCCACTAACATTAACCTTGAGGTGCTCTATCAGGAGTTGATGGAAGGTTTGGCAGCCTATGGCTCCATCCGCACCTTGAAATTTGTGGTCCCAAATGGGGCCACACGCCTCGCTGGGCCACAGGTATATGCTACAATCAGTCCTGAATCAAATAAAATTGCCCTGTTGATTCCCCCTTGTGCCCTTATCCCCTCTGCCCCCAACCATCTGTTCTGGGCCCGCATTGAGGATGGACAGACGATCTGTCCATCCTGTTTTGACTTGGAGCACTTAAAAAGCAAGTGCCCATTCCTAGCTGCTTCTGACAGATTAGATTTTTTGTCTGCTGGCTTCCAATCTGCTACTCACCCCACGCCAGATTTGCTATTGGGTACAATCCTACCTCCCACTCCCCCAAAGCCTGTTGCTGTAGCTGTGTCAACAGCCACCAATTAGCCTCCACCTCGCCTCAGTACACAAATGCTCCATCCAATCAAGCACATGATTGGACCCCAGTTTGATCCCATTCATCCTCCAATGAGCCAACCAAACCTCAAGAATATTCTGACTCCCCAAAAAATTCAACCAAAATCCTTAGGATCTATTGGCTGAAATTGATGAGTCTTGGAATATAATTGAAGACTGCAATATGCAAAGTGAGCAGTTTATGTTTATTGACCAAGATGGTGAGCTACACCTTGCTTATACACCCCCAGAAAAATTCTGAAACGTTCTGCAATGACCACCAGCTGGCTGTTGAAGCAATGGCTAAGCCAGATTTTTGTCCGCTCCGCAAAGCTGCCACCAAATCTGTGCAATGCTTTCAGGAGGAATCCCTACTCCCATTATTTCTTCCAAAGCCAATAAGGTCCAAAAAATATGTTAATCAAAGCCCATAAAGGCGCCAATGACACCATCCAGCATGTGGCTGTGGTAGTGCAGAATCCCAAATCAAAGATTACCCGCACCAATATTGCCACGTTTGTAAAGCTACCTGTGCACGCATGAAAGCAGAACTAGCTTTGGTCAGATATGTTGGAACTCTTATGTTTAACGGCTGTATTTCTACCACCCAAATCATTGGAAATATATGCCGCATTCTGCTGATGCTCTAACGCCCCTGCTCTCCACCGTAGCCTGTGTCCGGCGTTGGGATGAAGATACTGCAAAGGATGAGCCCCCTGATCCCTCCCTCCACTTCCGTCATGATGGGATATGCGGTTCCCGCTGTTCCACATGGTTGGTTGAGTTTGCATTATGTGTGTCATCCGCTCATTTTGGGCAGTTTGTTCATTTTATTCAGTAAGGATTTATTTTTAGGTTTTTAGGCTTTAAGTTCGGTAATGTCCATCCACTGGTCGGCTTACCTCAGTTAAATAAAAAGAAACAAGGTCACTCCCAGTGAGGAAAATAACAACAGGAGCATCATTTCCCATAAACTCTGAGCAAATGTCCATCTGGTTGAAGGAACAGGAAACCTGATAAATTTGCTCATGGATAGCATCAAGCCTGGTTTCTTATGTATTTAGGAAGTTTTTAAGAGGCGAATTACATTGAATCCTTATAGCCTCCATTTCTAGCTTATGAGTCACAAGTTCATCAAAACGACTTCCAAGCTCCCTAACTTTAAAAAGAAGGTTAGATAAGAGATAACTTAGTATTTGTTGATCAACTTTTACCACCATGAAAACTTTTGAAAATGCTCCATTATTTTCTTGAACCTCTCATCTTTAGGTGAATGGGATCCATTTAAATGCAGATCATCTTTGACCTGTTCGTTATAGACTCATCTTGAGACAGCCAAGGATATTTTCTTAAAAAACAGCCCCTTAATGGTGTCCTTGACACAATGAACTTTCTTCTCATATTTCTTGAACCATCAAGACAAATACTTAATAATTTTTAAGAAATGCCTTTGGTTTTGACACTTTTTACAATTTAGCGCTCTTGGCTTCTAGAGAGGTATAGAACCCATAAGACTCTTGAGAGGGGTGCTATTTGAGCTCTTCAGTGCTAGACATTTCTTAAGCTAATTGTTGTTCTAGAGCGGCTATTCTTAGTTCATCACCCAGTTGAGAATTAGACGCTTGAGACAACAGCTCACTATGAGTTTGCTCTTCATGTTTCATAATTTTCTTTAAAAAGTCTTCACATAAGTGAGTCTTAATGGCAGACACGCCTAAATCTTCATGAAAGATCTTCAAACTCTTCCACATAGTTCACTAAACCATTACTAATCGTGCTAATTCGCTCAGGTAGCTGATTAATAAATTTTTAGTTTCTTCACTCCTGATTTAACCTTTCCTATATGTCTAGAGACCAAATTGTAGAGATTATCATTTGATAGTCTCAATGCATTATGATTAACATGATGGCTTTTAAAAACTCTAAATGGTGTACTCCTAGCAGGTGGATCATGTGAAACATAGTGGGGTGAGCAAACATTCGGATGTAGGTCAAATTGGTGAGTTGACTGTTAGTGGCAAAGAGGATCCTAGTTATATATAGTAACATCAGGCGATTTTCCACTGAAGAATCTCTCTCATGGGAAGCGATATCCCAGGATTCATTATGCCATGAGTTTATGTCTATAACCATTTCAATAGCATGCCGGGTAATCCATTGAGACTATGGTATAATCACACAGTCAAATTGGTCATCTTCAATGGTAATGGTAGGAGGGATATTCATCCAGTCATCCTCTTCACTATCCCCATTACTTATCCATCCAACTACGCTACCATTGAGAGCATCTTCCATCTTGATTGTAAAAATAGATTATGATGTACAGGTACCCTTGTAGTGAGCATCATTTGTTAAAATCCTGGCTAGAAGCTACTTGCAGGTGCTTTGCCGCAGGATCTCAACAATATAACAGCTTGCAGGAGTACTACAAAACTTGGTAGTTGTTCAAAAATTTGGGACTAGAAAGTAGATCACAAGCAGGCTTTAAGTTTACAGTTAAGATGAACATGATAATCGTATTATATCAAATAAAACTTGGGGGCATTACACCCCATCTTCTGAAAAAGTCATATTCAAAACTGGGTGAAGACTATGGCCACGTGATACTTTCATATAAAGAAAAATTAGATTAATTCATGGGCTCACAAAGGTGACAAGGCTTCAGGAGTTTGTTCCTCATGGCGATACTTGAAACGCAAATATGTGAATTGATGCATTGACAAGATTTTAGATATGCATCCTTTGAATTGTCAATATTATCGTTCATCTGATTAATATGGGGTTGAGACTCAAAATTACCACTAAGATTTTGATTCAGATTATTATTTATTGTGATGCGTTGAATCTTAAGTGATGCGTTTATGATTGAGAAGACCAGTTTTAGCTAAATTAAAGATCAGCCTGTCAGAAACTTCTAAAATCATTACAATATGGTATGGCTCAGTACAAGGTGATTGGTCAACAGCATTTATGACGAATCCATGCAGATTTGACTTTTTATACTTAACCAATCACCCATCATGAAATATTTCAATTCAGTTAATTTAATGATTTCTTAGTTCTTGATTGCTGGAAAAAATATTTCACTCTTTAAAACCACCTTCAGATCTATAAAAGAGTTGTTTTCTCTTAGGTGGTAGCAATAAAATTCAAGCTAGTATCTTTCTTTTGCTTCGATACCCAAATTGAAGCCAAATCTGGATTTAAAAAATAAAAAAACAACTGGTCAATTGAGCCAAAACTTACCAATGTTGATGCAATTGACGCTATTGCCCTGGCCTGGGGTGGTGGTGCACCGCCATCTGGCGTCTTTTGACCGCTGCCAAGGCACGCCTGGGCTGGCTCTGCTAGCCCTCCCAACGCTACTGGGAGTTATGTCCCCCTCAGGACTTGGCCCACCACCTTGCCAGCTCTCAGATGGTGCTCCGGAGCCCTTTGGTGCTTCCATAAAGCAATTTGCGTTTTGGCCTCCAGGTCAAATATGGGAATTTCATCCCATACGCAAGTGTGGCCATCATTGAGATGGTCATGGTTGTTTTCAAACCTGCCAGCTATATTGGCTTCTGCCCCTTTAAAAAGTACTTCAACCTCAGTTTCCGCTATGAAGCTGATGCAGTGGTAGCAGCCAAGCTGCAATTAATTTTTAGAAAAAATCCTTTGCCCACCATTTGCACCCAGCTCCTGGATGAGGCCACTTTGGTTGTCCAGTTAGCCAGGTTGCCCTCTTTCCTTTACCCCAAACGCATCTGCCACAAGCTCACTGAGGGTTTGCCATTTACGGCGCAGACCCCATGTTGCTGTTTGTGGTTCCCAATGGGGCGGATCAGTTGGCAGGGCCTCATGCCTTTGCAACGATCCACCCATTTAATTGTGACTCTCACCTCATGATTCCCCCCACACCGTGATCAGATCCACCCCTGATCACCCATTATTGGCGCGTGTTGAAAATGGCTAAACCATTTTTCCCCTTGTGCTTTGAGCTTGACCACTCAAAGTGAAAGTGCACCACAGTTTCCGCTTTTGCTGCATCCACCACTCAGGGCTCAGGTGCCACCCCGGCGGCTGCATCACCCCAATTTTTTAAATGGGGCTCAATCCTCCCACCCCCAACGTCAGGGACTTCTGGCGCTGCTTCCAAAGTTGCGGCCAATCAAATTCAATCAAAATTAAAATTTTTGAAAATTTAACCAGATATGGAATCCTGAGTCAATGGCTGAACCAGTTTCAGCTGAGCTGCCATGGTTGACAGCACATGGCCAATCAGCTCTGGCCACAGCCCCAATTCTTGTGGCTGGCCCAGCGCTGGCCAAATCTAATCCATTTGAGACTCTCAAATGAAGTGATGAGGACAAATGGCTGTGCCATGTGGAACCTGATTTTGCTTTGGAGGAGTTCTTTGTCAACCCTCCCAAATTGTGTTCCCACCATTTTCATCCAGAAAATGGGTTTCCCATTTATAAAAATATTAACAAAATGGCAGTTGTGGCTGCAGCTGCCCCGGCCAACACCCTCCTCCACCAGCAACTCCATGGGGCAATGGAGCCCCGTGCTAAGGGTATTCCTATCCCCAATTTTCCTCATGATTTTGAGGAAGATGCGAAGTATGAAATTGAGGAGCTTGCTTTTGGTGCAAGCCACACTTGCATCGATGCAGAAAAACTTCTCTTTTCAACCCCTATTATCCCAAAACCTGCCGGTGCATCAAGTCATTTACTTGTGTGCCAGCTCTCATCATTTTTGCTGAGCATCAACTTGCTCAATACATTGAGGCGATGGACACTGCCAGCCTCATTAACGAAGAAAACCCCCAACTATACCCCCTTATGCCCCATGTTGCTGATGCTCCTACCCCAATGCTGTCCGCCATGGTCTGACAGCTAAAGCAGGAGCTGGAAAAGGTTTCCTCAAAGCCTCATCGCCATCTGATATGGCTTCCTAGGCTGATAACATAGGGGCTATATTAGGAATTTTTTTTAATTTACATTAATCCCTTTGTTTTTCCCATTTGTGAATAAAGATGTGTGGCGGCTCCCCCTTTTGGGTTGGGCACCACTAGTACTAAAAAGATTTAAGTTAGTACATGAGTGAGCTTCCCTGTCAGTTCACCTATTATACTGAGGATTCGTGGGGACCTCCTTAACTTGATTCAAGCATTTTAGCCGAGGTTTAGCAGAAAAAGTTTTACTCCAATCATAACTATTCCTTTAAGAATTTAACTCAGTTTCTAAAACTATTTAAACTATTTGCCCTTTGAGCATTCTTCTTAATTAGTCAAACATCCAAATGTCTGACAGAGTTTAGATTAAGTTGTAGCCAATCATGGTCTACCCCATTATACCTTCCAACTGCCATTGTCACAAAAATTTTTATGATCTGGTTCCTTACTCCTAAAAACAAAATTTATAAATATATTTAAACCCAAGAAGATGCGTACAAGCTAGAGTATCCCAATGATAGCACCTAACCATCAAGCTCTCATTCCCTTTATATAACCTTTAATTACATTTGTAAATGTAACGGCTTATTAATATTACACTTGTCAAGTTCTTATAAATAAAAATTATTAACACCCCAAACCTTTTTTTTGCCATCTTAAGCTTGGTAGCTAAGCAGCTTGGAGCACATTATGACTACCTTTATAAACCCACAAAGATGGCTTACCCCTTGTCAACTAGAGGTCTTTGGGGTTTTATTGCAAAAGTTTCTGGGTCACTCTGGTAGTTCATTAAGAGCTGAAAGTTTATGACAATTGCCAACTTTTGTGCTGTAAAATTAATTTTTTTAATAGTTCAGAACTATGCTAGTGTGCCAGATAAACAGTGTGAAGACTGATGATCTGTTGCTACTTTGTCATCATTAACAGCCTTTTACCACTAGTTCATAGAAGCAACTCCCTAACTGATACCAGCAAATTCACCAGAAGGATACCTACATCATTATTGGCCTCTACAACCTTCCCCAGCGGTGACTAGACTGGCCCTTGTGATCCCTCCTGAGGGTACTCAGTCCTTTTTACCCTCATTGTTAGATAACCAGTTGAGGAGCTTTCCCGAGGTTTTCAGGCGGCTCCAGGTGGGAAAGGGTATCTCTAACCCCTCCCTAGAATATCAACCAGCACCTATACAATTGGGATATTTCCACCTGCTCTAAATTTACAAGGTGACTAACATAAAAGAGATAAGAGTAGGTAAATGGAGATTTTAGTTAGAAATAAAGGTGTGGTTTTTCTAGCTGATCTGCTGCCATCAGTTGCCCATCTAACTAATTTTCACAGTGTCTGGGGTTATATTGGATTCAGGGATAGTACAAAATATAGCATATGGGTATAGTTAAAATGTCATTGGCATCACCCGCTGGAAACTCAAGACAAACTTTTCAAAAATTCATGTCATTGTCCACCAGTAACCATAGATCAAAATCCCTCAGCATTGTCAGCCATCAGACTTAAATAGAAGATCCTCAGCATCTTCAGCCAGCAGGCATAAATAGAAAATCCTCAGCATTGTCCACTGGTAAACTTTAATAAATAACTAATGTCATTCTATCCTCATACAATAGTCACAGTTGGATAATTACAAGTATGATTAGTTAATTAAAGTGTTTTTGGTTTGAAATAAGGAGGAGAATGAGGATGAAATTAGTCTAAAGCCCCTGGCCAATTCTTGGTGAAATCCCTTGAATTGGGGCAATAAATTTAGTAATAAATTTTTGACCCAATACTACTAAGTCAGGTAATCGAATTGCACCAACTATGTGGCGAATTCAGGTGAGCCTATTGGAGGCTGCTCCTCAGGCCACCATTAATTTAGTGCAACCTACCCTGTGGAAGCTGGCCCCTTTTATAGGGTCAGAAGGGGTAATACAAGGCAAAAATATTTACATGCCCACTGATTGAGTAAAATAGATTAAATCAATATCTCACAGTCATTTCTTTAACCGAGGTAAGGTGACCAGGGGACGGACATTACCAAACTAAAACTAAAATCATAATAAAAATAACAATTCAAACAAAATGCCCAAAATGGACAGATCGATTAAATCATACCTAACAAAATATACAACCAGGTGGGTAGTGAATACTGCTATCCCTCTATGGTGGATGGGGAGGGGGGATTAGGGGGCTCATCTTTAGCCGCATCCATCTCATTCCAGAGGTGGGTGCATGTTAAGGCAGATAATAAGGGTGTGGGGGCATTGGTGGCATAGGGTTCGATATCCTTAATGACTGGAACTTCCAAATAGTTGCTAGCCATCATTATACCAACGATGTATTTGCCCAAAGCGTCTTCAGCTTTGAGGTGAGTGTCTGGGAATTTAACAAATGTGGCAATGTTGGTTTGGGTTATTTTTGCTTTTGGATTCCATGCTACTGTTACCACGTTCTGGATGGCTTCAGTGACGTTTTTGTGTAAAGTTTTCAGGTTGATCTTACTTTGTGCAGTAAGATTTGTGGGGGTGATGGGAGGTTGAATTCCTCCTGATAGTGCAGCCACGGATTTGGTGGCAGCTTTGCGAAGCAGATGACAATCTGAATTGGTGGCTGCTTCTACTGCAAGCTGGTGGTCACTGTAGAATGGTTTGGCGTTAGGTTGTGGGACATATTTTTGAGGTGGGAATTATGCATCCCATTCTGCGTTACAGAGCCGCTTAAGTTGCAGCGTCATTTCTTCAATGACATTACCTGATTCATCAATTTCATCCAATAATTCCCATGAATTTTGGTTGAATTGGATTGGGGAATCAGCGTACATTTGAGGTTTGTTCAATTCATTTGTGGAAGCATGGGATCAAACTGGGATCCAATTTGATGTTTGGTTGGATGAATTATTTGTGGCATTGGGGCAGGGTGGGTGCTGATTGGTGGCTGTAGGTGCAGTTGAAGAATCAGGCATTGGAGGAGGGGAAGATAGGATCATACCCCATGTCAGAGTTGGCTTGGGGTGGGCGGCAGATTGGTGGGCATCAGGCAAACTTTCAGCATCAGCAGAAGTTTCTGAGTATGGGCATTTACATTTCAAGTGGTCTAACTCGAAACAGGATGGACATATCATCCGTCCGCCCTCAACACGGGCCCAGAATGGATGGTCGGGGGTAGATGGGATGGTAGCACGAGGGGAAATTGCCAAAAAATTTTTCATAAATTCAGGGCTGATCGTGGCATACACCTGAGGCCCAGCAAGGCGTGTGGCCCCATTTGGGACCACAAATTGTAAGATGGGGTTGGAGCCATAGGCTGCCAAACCTTCCATCAGCTCCTGGTGGAGCACTTTGGGGGGAGGTGGGTGGGAAAACCCGCGAACTGGACCACCAAGGTGGTGTCCGTTGGGAGCTGGGTCTGAGTTGTTGGGAGGGGAATATTGTTGAAAATTAATGGCACTGTTGCCGCAGTGGCTGCATCAGCTTCACAGGGGAAGCCAAGATCAAAGTACCCCTTATAGGGGCGGAATTCAATAAAACAGGCTGGTGTCATCACTGCCTGAGCCATTTTGATAATGGCTTGGTCATTGTAGGGGAAGAATTTCCCATATTTGACCCTAAGGCCGAAATGCATGTTGCTCTGGGGGAGCACCAGGGGGCAGTGAGGCACTGCTTGGGTTTGGGTGAGATGGGCATCGAAATGCTTGGGAGGAATGAATCGTCCCAAGGGTTTGGATTGACTGGGAGAGCCAGTCCAAGCACGTTTTCCTGTTTGACAGAATATGAAGGGGGAGTTTCGCCACTGCTCCACACTGGGACAGTCAGTGGGGAATCCGATGACATCAGAGCAAGACTTCAGTATGCAATTAAGTGTTTTTTTTTAATTTACTAAAATTTATTTGCTCGGAAAGTTATGCTGAGCCCCCATTGTTTGAGTTGTTAAAGGATTCTGACTTTAAATGGATTGAACGTCATCAGTACGCCTTCAATACAAGTCAAATGGCGCTGATCAGTGCTCAGTGCTACACTATATAAACTTGGATAGGGAATTTATTATTTAGATGTATGCGTTTCTTTCCTTCTGTTGGGGCTTTACTTTCTCAGAAAGATGATGAGGGAGAGGAGAATCCCGTTGCATACTGCAGTCAAAGTCTGAATTACCATGAGTGTAATTATACCGTGACCAAGTAGGATTGCTTAGCAATGATCTAAACATCTAAACAATTTAGGGTCTACTTGTATGGGGTAAAGTCTATAATCATAACGGATCATGAATTGTTATGCTGGTTGCAGAACCTCAAGGAGCCTGAAGGGCATTTAGCTTGATGGGCTCGTAAGCTTCAGGCTTATGACTTCAAGATCCTCCACCACCCAGGAGTAAAGCATCAGAATGCCTGCTGTGTATCTCAATTGCTAACCATTACTGGGATTTCGAATATTAGTGATGTGATTTATGAGAAGATACTTAGCAGAAAATATGTTAACAAAACACCCCAAGCGAACAAAGCGTTAAGAGATTGGAGCAAATACCTTCCAATGGAAAGGGGGAACTATACAAGAGGATTGGCAATTCTACGGTGAATTTTCCTTGACCCTCAACTTGGCCTGAGATTATTATGAGTGCTCACAAGGAAGTTGGACAAGGTGGTGTGCGCAAGACAATGGAGTTGTTGCGCCCTCAGTATTTTTGAAAATCATAAACTTAGACGTGCTTGAAACCATTTTCTGTTGCCACCAACGCCAAGTGGAAAAGCCAAACTTCCAGAAAACCTCATACAGGTTAGTAAAACCACATTTTGCTTGTCATACAGTGTCCCTGGATGTCGTCAGGCCTCTGCCAATGGGAGCCAAATGGTGTAAGTACATTCTGGTGGCTATCAACTACTTGACAAGGTGGGTTAAAGCGTGGCCAATACAAGATCTGGGTGCGGTCACAGTGGCAATGTTCGTAATGGTATGTATTATCTAGTGACATGGCTGCCCTCAGTTCATTATTACTGATAATGGAACCAACTTTACCTCACACCCTCCTCAGATTGAATGAGTTCATGAGCATCCGCGGGGTTCTGAAAACCATATCATCCAAAGCCCAACAGAATGGTTGAACGGGTTAATGAGACGCTGGTGAACATCCTTAGGAATTTGGTAACAAATAGAACCTCTGATTTGAGATCCCTCCTGTCTAACACCATCTTTGCTTTTAATATCAGTTTTCATTCCGCCACAGGGAAGAGACCCTTTCAACTATTATATGGACAACTCCCCGCTCTTCTGACATTGCTATAATGATACATAGAAGATACTGGTGGAATGGATCCCCACTGTTACTTGACTGATTTAGATGATATGTTGATCAAGTTACAAATGGAGGCGTACTCATTTAGTTTGGCCAAGAAGATTAGAAATTGGGCTGCCAATCAGGTATGGCGAAGTGGGTTAGCTCAGTTCTGAGAAGGAGAAATGGTTTTGTTCCATTAACAGCACAAGTTTGGTTGGAAACACAATTTGGCCAACATCTGGGTTGGTCCATTAAAAATAATCAAGAAAATGGCATCAATGCCTACGCTATCAAAGACCCAGTGAGTGGTCAAATCATTAATCACGTGCATGAAAAGTTCCTCTGAGCATACAAACAATAGGAGCCTTATCATCCAGCCAAAGGGGGAAATTGTAAAGATTCTGATTTGACTGGTCAATAAGCCCTGATAAGTTATGATGGAATAGTGAGAATCCGATGACTAGGATAATATCTATGAGTATTTGAGTGCCTTGAGATGAGGCAAGCTTTTGTTATAAATATGTTTTTACTTGATCGCTTCCAAATAAGGTGATAAGGCGATGTTGACATTCAACAAAAATAATTTAGATCACCTCAAATTAGGGCTATAGAGAGTTGAAGAATAACAGCTAAAACCAATGAGAATTGATAGAATAGAATATCCTAAGCTATGAGAATGGTATCATCCAAAGTAACTGATATATAAGCAAGGTGGGCTATTGAAAGAGGAGGTTGGTTAGCAGTAGAAACTGAGTGGAACAGCGAAGGGTCACTGTATTTATAAAGAAAAATAAAAAGGTTGTCAGGAAATTTCTACTATTCTTCTTATATTTTCTGCTGTTTGGAGGACCGACAATCCCCATATTGTCTGTCCATTGCTCAGTGGGCTCAACCTGTGTGACCCTTATGGAGGTTCCCAACAGTAACGCCCAAAATTATAACATGTAGTCTAGGATCTTTGGTTTCAATAGATTCAGTTCTTATTTTGCTCTGTTCAACTTTGTTCAAGTTGACATATATGGTCTTGCAGAGGATTGAGGTGCTGTTCCATTTCTTCTAGGATAAGCCTTTGCGTAACATCCAGCAGTTTGATCAACCTTTTGAGGACGATTTTATCATTCTCCAAGTTTTTAATGTGTATATCCAGATCATATTTGTTGGCAAGCGGAAGAGTGGTGAATTTGTAAAAGCTTATTCTCATCTTCCAATAATCCAATGCACCGATTCAAGTCCTCTTTCATCTCTTTGCATTCAGTGTCCTGAGGAGGCTTGTCAGTGTTGGCTACCACTTATTTTATAAGAGTATTCCAGAAATCATCAGCTTTGTTTAGGCGATGTTAATCTTGATAAAAAAGTTTTCTTGACTGGATAACTTGCCTCTCATGTCACTTCCAATTTGCTGAGTCGCTTAGTAATGGAAATTGTAGACGTCTGAGTCACATGGCTCACAAGATCCTATTTGACCTGGGCTGCTCAGGATACTATACTTTGTTACACTGAAGAAGTATCAGAGATTTGATGGGCCTTCAGCTCATCGATTAGCTCTAATGCTTTTTCCAGTATAGTCAAATGAGGGAGATCTGTTCTTCCTCCTGGTAACGCCTAGTGGATGCTTGAGCTGCCATTTTGCCACGAGCTTTAATATCCTGTTGGTGGAGCTCCTCATCAAAGGCATCAAGTAATTGCTTTATATTTTTGTACAACTTAAATATGTCTTTTTGGAGAAGCTTTATAGCTTCCTCCCCATACTTGATAGCACAGAAATCAAAAGTCCCCATTTGATTATGGAGCTGAATGATGTAGGATCAGTTTGCTTTGATAAAATAATGGACATCTCCTATACTTTGTGATGCTAAAATATATAACTGCTCATATTTTATCCCTAAGGACCCTTGGGTATTAAAATGATGTGGAGTTCATCGTTGTGAACTCCTAAAAATGCACGATATGACAAAGCACAGGGTGCACAAATCTTGTAATATATCAAGATAGATTCACATTTTCTATAACTCTCTGGGAGAGCACTGGATTCATACAGGTTCATTAGAGACCAGTTCATGGCAGATAGCCTTTTGTGTCTGGCTCTTTCTCATGGGTTTATAACTACACGAAGTGCCTCTTTGACTCATTTGTAGGAAATACAAGATGACGAAATTAATGAATCTCCATAGGATTTCTTGAACTTATCCAAACGTGACGATGGGTTGCTCCCATTCAATCATCTTCTTCTCCATTTCCGTTGTGCAACCAGCAGGTAACACTATCAATCAATTATCTTTCATGGTGTTTTAAATTAGTATCATGTAAAATTAGTCACTGGACGAGCGCCTGTAGTGAGCACCAATCAGCTGGGCTTCCATTTAAAGCTTAATGGAGCAATGCTCAAGAAGCCCAACGGTCAATACTTGAAGCTGAATAAGTTGCACGAAATGCATAACTTTTATCTATAAGGGTGCTAAGTCACCTTTTATATCCTGTCACCTAGAGTATCCGTCCTAAAATAATATGACGAAATATACTTAATATAGTTAATATCCAAAACAATATCTAAAAATTATAACGTAACTTTATTATAGAATATACAATAAAGGTTTTCATATGTCGCATAAAAAAATATAAACACCAAAAAGAAAAGGATTAATAAATTTAATAAGAATAGAACTCTGGAAAGGAGGCCCTTAGTCAGGCAATGCATTCTGGATGGTATAATGCCTTTGTATAATAATTTTAATAGTGAAACATGAGTTGTTTTATATCAAAAACAGATGAAACTGGAGGGCACTAAGGTTGATCATTTGGCAGCTTCTTGATTATTACCCTTCTCATGTTTATCTTAATTTTCTGCTTAAGTGCCACGTTGAGTTGATGTCAACTGACCATCTGATGATCTGATCTTAAATGAGGCATGAATTCATCTCAGGGTATCTTAGGCTCAATTTGGTCCATCAGGATTTTCTTAGATTCAACTTGAGCTATGCAAACTGTTGAATTATCCCTGTAATTAACAGAAGTATTTCCTTTAACCCCCTTCTTAGGTCAAGGTATTAACTCAGTTGATTGAGTCAAAAGGTTAATACTCTTCCTATCAAGTCCGATATACTGCTATCTGACACCACCAGAACGTTTGTTCTGATACAAATTTATTAAGATTTCAAGTTGGGAGCATAAAATTAATAACATAAACTATGATGAGGCCTGATCCAGAGTTATCCATGCAAAGTCAGATCAATCAGCCTGTATTGTATTCCTTTCCACCATTAAAACTTCTATTCCTGGTTTATAAAACACTCTTACTACTGTTCCTACCCATATACCCAACATTCTAATCTGAAGGGTACCAGACCCAGACAAGGATGCGTCATCCCCTCTTACCCTTCCACCATTTCCAATATATAGGTAGCTTCCCTCCTTAGGGTAGGTTTTTAGTTGATTTTCCTCCATCTGAACTATTAAATAAATTAATTTGTTTTTGCACTCTTTGTCATAAAATCCGCCCTCCACATCACCTTGTTTATCATCTTTAAAAGTATATGGTGATGCATGTTATCTTCCACAATATACCTCTGGAGATCTTTTTTCAGACATCTCAATTCATAGACTTTTCAAACCTCACTTTCTGTGAGATTGTGGATGATGATCTCCAAACTTATAGCTGCTGATTCACCGCACATACTGAGGACACCAGCAACCACATTATTCTCAGCCAATCCATCCCTTATGGGCCAAATTCTACTTATTTAAAATTTAAAGATAACTTTGATCCAATATAACATAATACTACTCAGCCACAAATCTTAGAGATGTTTTCGCCATCCCTGCCTCTTTCACCCGCGGGGTTTTCCACAATATGGCCTGCAGTTGCCCCTATTGGTCTTTTGGCATGTTGTAGGGCCTTTGGTATCTTGTTAGAGCAATAAATTTCTCAACTGATGACTGGGGGCGTCCTATCTAAAAACAATTTTGTAGCTAAACACTGGCATGTAAAATCATCTACCAGGTATTTCCCAAACCCTACATATATGGATGGTCTTCTTCAAGCTAGCTTCCACTCTGACATAATCAACCGGTCATGTGTCCTGGAGCTTTCCACAAACTTATTGGAAATTAGTGAGGTATTTGCCACCTTAAATTTATTGAACTTAATTCCTGTGCGATTCCAATTTCTCCCTTTCTGGGGAGCACTGGAGTTTACTCATTATCCTACTTGGCCAGGTGATCAGTAGAGTTAGCTATCATGCTTAAAAAGGGCGAGAGGTAGCCTGCCAAGTACCAGAAACTCACCTCTCATAGTCGCTTTCTACTGCTGCTTAATTTAACTTCATCCTTTGAAGAATTCCAGGCATACTTTACCTTCCATACCTTCTGTTCTGGGGCACATAAATTTACTGTGCAGGTCCTAGATGATTGAGCAGCTGGCAATTTTATGGATCTTTAAATTTCCCACTACTTTGACTTTGACATGGATGAGGCTCTTTTATCTTGTGAGCATCCTCTGAGCCTACAATATATCATGCTGTGACCATTCAGTACAATGCTCTGTGAGTTACCATTGCTTCAGTGAAAGGGTTTAACAGAACCTAGCGTATTATATCCTTTTTCAGAACTAGTGGTGCCCAACCCAAAAGTGGGAGCCGCCACACATCTTTATTTGTAAATGAGCCATACAAATAGATTATTGTAACCAAAAAATTCCTAATATAGCCCCTAAGTTATCAGCATATGAAGCCATATCAGAAGGTGAGGAAGCTTTAGGGAAACTTTTGTCCAGCGCCCACTTTAGATGCTGGACCATGGCGGACAAAATATGGGTTGTGGCATCAGCAACATGTGGCATAAAGAAGTATAATTGTGGGTTTTCCTTGTTAATGAGGCCAGCGGTGTCCATCGTCTTCATGTATTGAGTAAGTTGATGCTCAGAAAAAGTGATGAGAGAAGGCACACAAGTGATAGACTTGATGTGCTGGCGGGTTTGGGGATATTTAGGTTCAAACAGAGAATTTTTTTCCGTGTCAATTCAAGCACAGCTTGCTCCAAAAGCGAGATCCTCAATTTTATATTTTGCATTATCATCAAAATCCTGGGGGAATTTAGAGATGGGAATACCCTCAACAAGGAGTTCCATCGCCCCATGGAGATGTTGGCAGAGGAGCGTGTTGGCCGGATAAGCTGCTGCTTCTACCACCATTTTTCTTATATTTTTATTATTAAGAAAACCTTTTTAGAGCGAAAATGGCAGGGACACAAATTAGAGGATTTACAAAAAATTCCTTCAAAGCGAAATCTGGCTTGACATTATACAGCCGGTCACTATCATTATCCATACTTATTACATCCTTTAATCATTAGAGTGGGGTGATGGCACCGCCAGCAGGTTCACATCCAGTTTATTAGTAATTCCTTGTTCTTCTCCAATAGAGGTCTTAAAGAATCCATATAAATAACACTCTCCTATTTGAGATTGCTATAAGCTCAATTTTACCATCTTTTCCTCTCCTCACAATCTTCCACTTGATTCCAAACTTTCCAGCCCCATTTGGGATGTTTTTGTTATTAGAATGGTAATAAGCTCCTCCCAATTCTTAAGTAAGACCTGGAATTTCAGTTGAAATTTCATTTAGTAAAGATTAAATGCCCGTTATATCCTTTTTTAGAAAAAGGGGACCGTTGGACGTTTGCCCTCCCAGCTTTGAGAAAATAATGTTTTGAGTCAAAATAGACCAAAAGACGGAAATGTCAGACATTTACAAGTTTTCAATCGTGATAAGAGCTATTTAAGCAATAATAATGATATTATCAGCCAAAAGACCCTGATCTATTCTTTGTGGAACCCCGCAAATTAAAGTAACACTTTTACAAAAACTATAAAGGCAAATAGCATAAAGTTGGGTAGTCAGATTGCCCCGACTATTTGAGGAACCTGGGGAGTCCATTGGAGGTTCCTCCCCAGGCCACGTCTAGTTTAAAGCCAACATCTAAATGGGGACTACCCTCTTTTATAAGCTTGGTGGGGGTCTTCAAGGTGCAATAATTTTCTTTAATGGGGACTGGTTGAAATATTTTAAATTGTTATCCCAGGGTTTATTTTGCCTAATAACAGCTTTCCATGCATCGTTCAGCCAAAATGAAGTGAGTTTTACAAGCTCCAATAGGTCAAATTTACATATCCCTTAATTTAGACCATGCTAAGCTATTTCAAACTTGCCATTGAATTCCCTTTGACTCTCAATACAGTTTAAAAACTGAATGGTAAGATATTTAGAGGTTTCATTTTTTTATTACCCAGTGCCAACACTAATAAGACTTAAAATCCAGTTTTTTGTTTATTAGTGTTTTTATCTTTATCATCAAAAACGCATTTGTGGAATCCAGCAGAGATCAGCACCAGTGAGCCAAAAATGGCTGGATTCCCACAGGGACAGAGCTCTAGGGTTTTAGCTAGATGATAAGTTAGAGAAAAGCTAGATTATTAAATCTTCCTCCATTGCATCGCCAGTTGTTTTCACCTTATGTCACATGGTTCCATATGACCCTGTATTGATTAGGGGCATGTGAATCATGAACGATTTCAGATCCTTACCCCTACCACTGAAGCATTTCATAGCCTAGGCAATCACAAAGTCATAGGTCTTTTCAAGGCTTGACTTGGTTAATGCTTTCTACCAAGTATTAAAAGGGCATGAGTAGCTTACCGCTATTTGCACCAGGAGGGACATCTTCCAGTTTAGTTAATGTCTTTTGGGTTAAAAATGCCCAGCGACCTTTTAGAGCCTTATTGATGATGTCCTCAGTGATCTCCTCTTCTATTGCACCATTACATATATTGATGACAATCTTATTCATTCAATTATCTTTGAGCAACACAAAAAAGGTCTGGATGCATTAATGGCAGTTCTTCTAAGGCTTACTTTTTGTGAACCCTAAATGTGAATTCTTTCATAAGATATGACCTTCCTGAAAACCTTGTTAAAAGTAGGGGCTACGCGGTCCCTAGTAAGCTGAATGCCATCCAGTTTTGTCTCACCCCCTCTACTCAGAAGCAGCTTTAGAACTTCCTCAGAACAGAGAGCATCCTGAAAATTTCTCCCCTTCCCTGTCTTAATTGGCAGCCCCTTCTCCATCCTCAAACTGCAAAAATGACCATTTAAATGGACCAATGAGTGTCAACAGGCCTTTGAGGCTATTAAAATTGTTTTCTCTTGGCACCAGTCCTCAGTCATGCTGTTACATCAATGCCCTTCCTTGTGGCTAGAAGTGCATCAAAAATTGCAATGGGAGAAGTGCTTCTCAAAACATGAGGGGTGAAACACACAGTGGTTTATTTTCCAAAAAGTTCACATCCTGTGAGCTAGGTTAGGCGAGTTATGATAAGGAACTGGCAGCAGTGTCTTAAGCATTGACTCACTGGCGTTACCTCCTGCAGGGGGAACAGCATAAAACCAAAGTGTGGACATACCATCAGCCTCTTTTAAATTATAGAAAGCATCATAAGCTAACCCACCACCAAGCCTGAATTTATTGAGAACTATCCAGCTTCAAATTAAAGTATCTTTTTATTAAAGGGTCTTTGAATTTATTGATAAATAAGCTAAACTGGAACTCTTCCATGAACTCCAGCATAGATGAGCTTAACAACCTTACAAATGCCATTCCCACCTCCCAGATCCCAACGCTGAGTACCAAAGCTTCTCCTTATAGTTTACCCTCTGACGCTCCCTTTCTTGATCAAGTTCTAGCAGCCCAATTGCTCTTCCCAGAGTGTATTAAATTATATGAGGACCTGGAGAATAAATAGCAGAAGCGCACCCATTATACTTTAAATAATAGGGTGGTCTTCTTTTCAGGATAAAGTTTGGGCTTCACCCACCCTCTGCAGATAGGACATTAGAGAGCACCGTGATCCCCAACTTTAGGCCACCCAGGGTCTAAGAATTGTTAGGAATTTAAAAAAGGCATATAATTGGTTGGGGAACTCTCTTTCTTATTGGCTTAATTTTCTGAGCAAATTATACAGAAAAAAGTAAATCTTGATTACTTGCTTTAGTTTTTCTCAATTTCCTCAGATTCCCAACTGGCTGCCCCAGTGTGCACAGTTGGCGAAACTCCCCCATTATTTTCAATCCAACAGGAAAATGAGCTCAGACTGGCTCACCCAGTCATACCAAACCCCTGGGATAATTTGTTCCTCCCAAGGATCTCAACTCCCACCTCGCTTGTACCCAAGTGGTGCCACATTGCCTCCTATTGCTCCCCCGGAGCAACATGCATTTTGGCCTTAGGGTCGACTATGGGAAACTTTTCCCTTACCATGAGCAAGCCATTATCAAAATGGCTCAGACAGTGATGCATCCAGTCAGTTTTATTGACTTTCAACCCTATGAGGGCCATTTTGATTTCGGCTTCACATGTAAAGCTGATGCTGCCGCTTTGGCAACTGTGCCCCTGGTTTTCCATTGTACCCCTCTCTCCACAATTCAGACCTGGCTCCCAGCGGATACCACTATGTCTCAGTTCGCTGGTTTGCCTACCCACCTTCCCCCCCGAGGTGCTCCATCAGGAGCTGATGGAAGGTTTTGCAGCCTATCTCTCCAACCTCATCTTGCAATTTGTGGTCCCAAATGGGGCCACACACCTCGCTTGGCCACGGGTATATGCCACAACGAGCCCTGAATCAAATAAAATTACCTTAGCAATCCCCCCTCATACTGTCATCCCCTATGCCCTTGACCATCTGTTATGGGCCTGCGTCAAGGGCAGACGGACAATCTTTCCGTCCTGTTTCAAGTTTTACTACTCTAAACGCTAGTGCCCATCTTTATATGCTTCTGACGGCTCTGATTTTTTTGTTTGCTGGCTTCCAATCTTCTGTCCACCCCACTTTAGCTTTGGTATGGGGTAAGAACCTACCTCCCCCTCCCCCAAATCTTATTGCTGCAGCTGCGCCAATAGCCACTAATCAGCCTCCTCCTCGCCCCAGTGCCACAAACGCTCCATCCAATTAAGCATAGGATTGGACCACAGTTCAATCCCATTCATCCTCCAATGAACCAGCCAAACATCAGGAATATGCAGATTCCCCAAAATAATTAAACCAAAATCCTTGGAATCATTTGGCTGAAATTGATGAGTATGGGAATATAATTGAAGACTGCTTTATCTAAATCGAGCAGTTTTAGTTTATTGACCACAAAGTTGAGTTACCCTATCAAATATATGCCCACAGAAAAATGGCGAAGTGTTTTGCGGTGACCACCAGCTGATAGTTGAAGAAACAGCTAAGACAGACTGTCATCCTCTCCGCAAAGCTGCCACCAAATCAATGGCGATGCTCACAGGTGGAATCCTCCTCTAATTATTCCTTCCACCGCAAATAATCTTCAAAAAGATATGTTGATTAAAGCTCATAAAGCTTCCAATGATGCCATCCAACACATGGCAGTGGTAGCGCGAAAATCCAAATCCATGATTACCTGCACTAATATCACCACGTTTGTAAAGCTCCCTACTGCACGCATAAAAGCTGAAGTAGCTTTGGACAGCTACATCAGAACTCTTATATATAGCAGCTGTAATTTTGCCACCTCAGTCATCGGAAATTTATCTCCACATCCTGCTGATACCCTGACGCCCCTGCTCTCCACCATAGCGCGTCCCTGCTTTGGGGTGAATTAGAGGCTGAGAATGAGCCCCCTGAACCCCCTCTTCCACCATGATTGGATAGGCGGTTCCAGCTGTCCCATATGGTTGGTTGTGTTTGCGTTTTGTGTGTCATCCACTAATTTTGGGCAGTTCAATCATTTTATTCGTGGGTTCTATTTGTTAGGTTTTTGAGTTTTGGTAATGTCCATCCCCTGGTCAGCTTACTATGGTTAAATATATAAAAATTAATTGTCCTAGATCCTCCAAAAATTCCCATGTGGGTCTACCATTGTGTAGAATGCAATCATTACAAATTAGATAGATCAGAGAGAAAAGGCCTTTTAAATCCCCTTCAGAAAGCTGAGGGCTTTTGGACTTCAGTATAAGTCAAATTATTGTATAGCTACCTCCCTCTAAAGACATTATGCAACTATGGTGGTCATGAATGATTTTATAAAGTTTGCGCTCTTTATCCCTTGCAACCCAACAATTATATTTGAGGAAGCTGCTGCTCTGTTTGTAAAGCATTCATTCTTTATATTCTGTCTCCTCTATGGAAATAGTAAGCGACTGCAAGTCTCAATTTTGTGCATAGTTTAAAGCCCTTTCTGATCTCCTTCAAATAATACCCTGTCACTTGACTGCTTATAACCCAATTAGTGGTCAAACTGAGTGGTAAACCAAACTTTGGAGAAATATCTCTATTGCTATAGCACAGCCATTCATGACACCTGGTATACTGACCTACCATTAGCACAGTTTAAATAAAACAATGCACCCATGCCTCCACAAGATTCGCTCCTTTGAGGGTAAAAGATAAAACTCTTCCTTACAGCTGGGAACCCGTCTTAAATCTTCCATTTTTTCAGCAGAGGATCACTTGAGCAATTTATGTAAGACCCAAAAACTTGTTTGTAAGCATATTGTTGGTATTCAAGAGAAAAATCATCTCAAGTTCCCATCTTCCAAATCTGGCTGTACTAAATCAGTCATCGATTCCAGCCTAGACAAAACTTTTTCTGGATCATCCTTACCTAGTACTGAGTCACGTGGAGCAGGCTTTCCACCTTCTCAGTCAGGTGAGCGATGATATCCATTGAGGACGCCCTCGAGGAGGCCTTTCCAGAAGGTTAGTAAAGATCCTGATCAGATGAGGCTCCAAAGATCCTGAAGGCATCGAGTCCCAATGCACCCTATAAATATCAAAGCATTTTAAATTAATAAAATAATTGGTAAAACTAAACTTTATTTTCCATTTCCTCTTCAGTGCTCATTTCCATTTTCCAGCTTTGAGCCACCGCAAACCCTGGCGCCAGTAAAAAAAATGTAGCGCCAACAAAGTGGTGCTCACTACAGGGGGCTCAGAGCTGACCCAGTGAAAAGTCGATCACAACAAATGGAAACCAACAGCAACCCTGAAGACCAAATGACTGGTCAATCAAGGAGCATTTCTCAATGGGTTAGTTCTACCCGATACACAATGCTGCCCTCACAGCTGGGAAAGGCTAGAGTTCCGCGCCGCCTTCCAATTCTCGCTGCCCTCCCTAGATGGGGGCCAATATCAACTTTAGCTTGAACACACCCACAATGTCATTGAACAACTAGTCCTCAGCATCTACGCTGAGGGTGTCCGCTCCAGCTGCTCCCGCACTTCCGCTGTGCCATCCACGATGTGAGACCTATACTCCTCGGCTGCATTACCTTCTGGGGAGCTTACCTTGGGGCCCAATTGCTACCTTCATAATTTCGTCCATCCTGCAATTCATCACCTCCTCCAGATTGTAGGATTACACCATCAGGAGGTCTCCTGGCACCTAGGGCTCACCCAAAATTTACATTTGTATATTATTGACTTCTACGATGCAGCCTCCTCCTTTGTGCATGACAATAGTGAAGCTATCCTAGATAACTGACAACTAAACAATGAGATCCGCAACCAGCTGGTGGTATTAGATAGTGGCATCTCCAGCTACCTCGAGGAGCAGTTTCACTAAAACGCTCAGCGGTTTGAAGTGACATGGACCCAACAATTGCAACAAGCTGAAGAATTACTACAATCCCTAAAGCAGCGCTACCAATAGCTGGCCTCTCATGACTACTCCCCGCGGCTGCCAGACCAGAAGGGCCTAGGGGGCCAGAAGGTCCCAAAGGGTGTCAGGGGCCAGCAGGACCTGAGGGACCATGTGGGCCTCAAGGGCCTTCTGGCCCCCCACCTTGGGAGAACCCAAAGACCCCTGGCGAAAGGATATAATAACTGCTCTGGCCACCATGCAGGACCAGATCCAATAGGTGGCCTTGGGATGCAAGCTTTGAATGGACGGTGTTCCCCTCAACCCCAGGGTCTTCATCAAAGCGCTATCAGATGAGATGGATAACCTCAGCGCTTTCATGAGGCTCACTGACGCTCGCATCTCCCAGTTCAAAATGACATGTCATGGGTTCAAAACCCAGTTGGCCACTATCAAAAACCAGCTCCAACTACAGAACGCCGAAATTCAGTCCTTGAAAGAGCAGGTTGCCAGCAAGGCGTCCACTTCCACCCTCAGTCAAAACTGGGAATATATCCAAGAAGACTTAGAGGGTTTGTGAGGCGGCTAGATCAAAGGGCTCCTCAAGAATATGCAGAAATGGAGATCTCGGAGCTGACGCCTATCCCAGGCCTTAACACTCTCTCTACTCCCATTGTCGCTAACTTTAAACCTAGCTTCAATGAGAAGTTTACCCCCAGATGGGAGAGCATCGCCTCCTTCTTGTATGCCTACAAGAGTTCTATGGAGGAGGCCACCGACTGACAAAAGGTGAAGCACATCCACTCATCCCTAGACAGCACCACCTGGGAAATTATGACTCCCCACCTTAAGGAGTGTAACACCTGGGAACAGGTCTGCACCGCCATGATCCAAGTGTTCGGCAGTAACCAAACCTTGGCCAACCAGAAGCAAGCATTCATGGGCATTTGACTTAACAAAGGAGAAAACCCTATGGAGTTTGCCAACTGGTTCTATGCTCAGGCTCAACCTTTGGTTACAAAAAGCTGCATCACTCTGGATGACGCCATTACTGCCATCATCTCCACCCTGGGGTCCTATCCTGAGGTCCAGATGCACATGACTGGGCAAAAGAATGGGTTCACTTGCATCAGAGAGATCAAGGAGGCCCTCAACGAGATCCCTGCCATGATCCTGAACTCTAAGGCTGTGGCCGCTGGCCCCTCTAACTGCCCTAGGGTCCATGTAGTCGAGAACCAGAAAACCCCCCATCCGCGGTGCACCTATTGCAATGGCTTTAGGCATAGCGCCAAAACTTGTTGGAAACGTCTAGCTGAAGAGGCGGGAAAAGGGCAGTCAGCATGAAGGACGAGGCGCTCCATGCTGACACCCCCGTCCAGCCTCAAGTAACCCCTACACACAAACCAGAAGCTGTTAACCCCAAAGAAGTAGCTGCGGTATCTAATGACAATAAAGACATTGATACTGCTTACTTTTCTTCTGATGATTCTTCTATGTTCCTTACGTTGCCGCCTCATTTTGGAAGTTTGGTCACCCGAGTCACCGTCTGGGTCCACAAGATTCCAGTTTACGCCATAGTTGACAGTGGCTCCCCCATGAATGTTATCTCTTCCAAGCTGATGAAATGCATCAAGGTTGCCCCCAACATGCCACACTACATGGAGTATGGCACAGCTGGCCCTCAGTGCACCCGATCCATAGGCGCCTATTCCTCTCTACTGATTTGGTTTGGGAAGCTTGCTTTGGATACAACTGCCATCGCTTTGGATAACACCAGCTATGATCTACTCCTCAGAACCCAGTTTCTTCGAGACTAATTGGCTGTTATCCACTATGACAGTGCTTTTCTCTCCCTTCTAGGACACTGAGTCCCTCTGGTGTTTGAAACTGCCCATGACTCTAGGGCGGATGTCAAGGCCTGAGCCTGCCTACTGAAGACCAAAGGACGAATCGATTGGCTTGAGTACCACATCCAGGGCTCTCAAGTCTGGCTGCCCCTCCTGCTGAGGATGGATCTGAGGGGATGCCAGTTTACTTGCCCTGGGTGACTACTGTGCCCCCAAAATCCCAGGTCATTGTCAACACCTGGGTCCACGTCAACATTCCCTCAGGGTATTTACTAGAGGTCTGAGGTCTGGATAACCCATCTCCCAAGGAAGTACTAACCTGCCCCAGAATCCTTGATCCAGCATATGCCAGATCAATATCACTATTGCTAGCCAACCTGACTGACAAACCAAAAGTTATAGGACCTAACCAACCCACCGCTTACGTTCTCCTGTTACTGGTGGGGGCTGTTGCTGACATCCAAAGCTTTGGGGAATTGAGGGACCTTGGCTTGGAGTCGCCACCCTCAGTCAATTTGGTCGATGCTAACATAGGAAAGGACCTCTCTGATGAACAGCGACTTAAGTTTCAGGAGCTCCTGGAGGAATACTCGGATCTCTTCTCCACTTTGACCTACGATTTTGGAAGGATGAACGGAGTCCTCCACCATGTAGAAACTAGGGATGCTCCCCCATTTCAGTCCCGGCCTTACCAAAAGAGCAAGGTCGAAGAGGCCCAGGTCACATTAGAGCTCAAACAGCTGCTCAACGTGGGGCTCTTGGTTCCCTCGTGTAGCCCTTGGTCCTCCCCGCTGTTGCTGGTCTGAAAGAAGGATGGCAAGCATCGGGTGGTGATGGACTACCAACGACTCAACTCCATCACCAAGAAGGACAGCTATCCTCTGCCCCGGATTGATGACTCTCTCCATCTGCTTGCAGGTTCCCAGTACTTCTCAGCCATGGACCTTGCCAGCAGGTATTGGCAGGTCGAGCTTGCTCCCAAAGACTGAGCCAAGTGTGCTCTAATCGCCCATGAAGGGCTGTTGGAGCCTACCCAGATGCCCCAAGGCCTCTGCAACGCCCCAGCCACATTCCAGCGCGCCATGGATAGTATCCTTGGGGACCTGAAGCTCTCCTGTGTCCTGGTCTACCTGGATGACATCACCGTTTTTTTGTGAACCTTTAACAGACATGTTGACCACCTTAAGGAAGTCTTCGAGTGTCTCCAGAAGGCCTCCATCAAGCTCAAGCTCTCGAAGTGCTCCTTCTTCCAGCCTGAGCTAGAGTTCCTAGGCCATAAGGTCTCCAAATGCGGCATTCAACCTATCCTCAATAAGGTTGATGCCATAGAAAAGATGTCGCGCCCCCAAAGCCTATGAGATATTCAAGTCTTCCTAGGTATGGTGGGCTATTACTGTCAGTTCATCCCACGGTTTGCTGACCTTGCTGAGCCGTTGTTCTACCTTCTACAAAAAAATGTCCCATTTGAATGGCGACCTGAGCAGGAACAGGCCTCCAACGCTCTACGTACAGCTTTATGTAATAAACCTGTTCTAGTTCATCCCCGTTTTGACAAGCCTTTCTTGCTGTTCACAGATGCTAGCGACGTCGCTGTGGGGGCTATTCTGGCTCAGCACAGTGAGAACCAGGTCGACCATCCCATAGCTTATTTTAGCAAGACCCTAAGCAAGGCTGAGCGAAACTACAGCATCGCCAAGAGGGAATGCCTAACCGTTCTTTTAGCCATCAAGCATTTTTGGCCCTACCTCTACGGCACCCATTTTACTATCATTACTGACCATTCTTCCCTTTGATGGCTACAACAAATGAAAGACCTGGATGGACGGCTGGCCAGGTGGGCCCTATGACTACAAAGCTACGACTTCTTCATCATCCATCACGCCGGTGCTATTCACCAGGACGCTGACAGACTCTCCAGGATGCCGGTATTAGCAGTCCTGACCCTGGAGGAGGATCGGCTCTATGACTTAATAGGGCAGCCTGAACGTTGGGAGCTGGAATCCCCCAGGTCCAAGACGAACTCCACCAAATGACTCAAGACACCCAGGTCAAGGATGGGTTACTCTACAAGAGAGTCAATAAGAAGTGGCTTCCCTACATCTGGCCCTCCTCTCGCACTGACATCATCCTGGAAGGCCACACTTCTTTTGGGCATGGTGCGGTCAAGAAGACCTATGAGTGGCTGAAGTCACGCTGCTACTGGGACCAAATGGTCGAAACCATCCAAGAGGTTCTGGAAGCCTGCATGACCTGCCAATCTCAAGACTGGGCCAACCCTCGGTATCAGCACTCCCTCATTGCACCTACGAAGCCCTTCAATGTCATTAGTATCGACGTAAAGGGTCCCCTCCCCACTGGTCTACATGGTCACAAGTATATTATTCTTGCCATAGACCATCTGACTAAGTGGGTCGAGGCGATCTAAGTTCCTGCAGCCACAGCTAAGGCTACCGCCTTGTTCCTTGTTCGCTCCATTTTCACCCAGCATGGGTGCCCCCAGACCTTGCTCTTGGACAATGGTTTGAACTTCACCTCCCAGGTAGTACAGGACCTAACTTCACTATTTGGAACTACCCAGAGTTTCGCTGCTCCCTACCACCCTTCTACTAATGGGGCAGTAAAACGGGCTAACAGAACTCTTGTCTCCATCCTGCAAAAGTTGCCGCCTCAGATCCTGGCCGCTGGAACCATTATTTGCCCAGCGCCCTGCTTTTATACCGAGTAAGCTACCACCGTGTTATCAAAATGTCCCCATTCGAAGCCCTGTATGGGCGGTCCCCACGACTACCCAGTAGCATCCAGCCCCTGTTCAAAGCCTCCACTCCTGAGAACACAGATTTAAATATGAGGGCCCTTGCCAATGAAATTTTCCCGCTCCAAGCCCAAGCTACTCAAGGCATTGTTATCACCACTAGAAGAGAGACATCCTGATCAAATCTCGGATGACCCTCCTTACCAGAATTTCAACTAGGTGACCTAATTCTCTTTTATCATCATCAACCTGGAGGCTGAAAGAACAAGCTTGATGTACTGTGGTCTGGGCCCTACAAAGTGATACACAAGGTGAGGTCTGAATACTCCATTGCTGATACCAATCAAGGGACTGTTGTAAACTGAGTGCATGGTCAGTTCCTCCAGCTGTACTCCCCCTCTGACAGGATCTTGAAGGGGGCCATGTCAGGATTTGAGAGAAAAATTGTCTTGAGTTCCCATCTTCCGGATCCAGCTGTACTGAATCAGTCATCAATTCCAGCCAAGACAAAACTTTTCTGGATCATCCTTACCTAGTACTGAGTCACGTGGAGCGGGCTTTCCACCTTCTCAGTCAGATGAGCAACGATATCCATTGAGGACGCCCTTGAGGAGGCCTTTCTGGAAGGTTAGTAAAGATCCTGATTGGATGAGGCTCTGAAGATCCTGAAGGCATCGAGTCCTAACGCACCCTATAAATATCGAAGCATTTTGAATTAATAAAATATTTGGTAAAACTAACCTTTATTTTCCATTTCCTCTTTGGTGCTCATTTCCAATTTTCCAGCTTCGAGCCACCGCAAACCCCAATGCCAGTCAAAAGAACTGTAGCGCCAACACATATCTCCAAAGCTTTGAAAATAACAAGAAGTTTGAGGATAAAAATCTCCATCCAGGTAGTGAGATCAAGGAGGATTATCGGCCATTTTTGACACCTGACTTTTGAATCTGAATGTCCCTTCCTGGAACATGCTTGTAAAATCTCTGGTCCTTATGAAGTAATAAAAGTCTTGGGGAATTGCACTTTACAGATTAAGCTCCCCACCCACTGAAAGAAACATAATGTATCCATGTGTCACAATTATCACCCCTCAAGGGGCCATGCCTGAGTTGCAGTACAAATGTGATGGATTATGGCCAGGAAGACAGAGTAGAGAGCGATTTTGTTTTCTCAACGAATCTGGCGCTAAATACATTATCTGTTAGTCTGAAAAAGCTACCCCTCCTATGAGAACATCTGGGAGAATGCCTGAAATTTTACCAACTGTAAGGATCTCATATAAGAGTTCCTCAGGACCAAATTATATGCTCCATGTCCTGGTAAAAGCATTGTGGTTATTCTTGACATTATCGCTCTAAAAACACAAGAACTGCGCCCTTGCTCATGCTCCAATTGGGGGTATGTATTCTATTCCTAAATGAAAGAATGGTGATAGTATTGATATACCACCCCTTCATATAGACAGGGAGCAATTTTCTTTATGGCGAAGAAAGGACCCCAAACACAGGTGGCCCCTCTGGTGCACCTCTGTGACTTGGCGCATGTGGTTGATAAGAGGTGGGTAAATTCACTGCCCCTGCAGAACTTCCCTCCATGCCCTCCCTTACCTCTTCTACTTTAAGAAAAAGAATGTGCAGTGGGTGGTTGAGTTCAAGGGCTTCTGGAAGAACCCTAAGGCTTATCCAAAAGAGTGCACTACCAGATACAGAGGGAAATTTCCAATTGTTCCCCAAGTCAAACCTTTTTAATTAAGGCGTATCCAGTCACAAAATATTTACTGATCGCATATCAAACCCTCAGATTATTTTTTCTCATGCAAGTTTATTTAAATTACAAGTCAGGAGTAAAATAAAAAAACCTATAAAAGACCCTAAACTGTAGAAATCCGTTCAGAGTAAGATTGATCAGCCTGAATTGTATTCACCATTCCATCAAAACTTCTTTGATCTGGTTCAAGGTTAAATTGCCCCTACTACCTTTCCTATCCATACACCCAATCACCTAGTGCACAGGGTCCCAGACCCTGATCTAAGTTGCGTCATCCACTCTACCCATTCCATCCATTATAATATATAGGCAACTGCCCTCCTTAGGGTAGTATCAAGATTGTGATATAACTGGATGATAATCCCTGAAGAGCTATGGCGGAATGGTGAGAATCCGCTGACTAGGAGGTTATATATGAATATTTGACGCCTTAAGATGAGGTATTATTGAGATATAACGGATTATTGGATTTCCTACATATAAGGCAATAAGGCGATGCCAACATTCAACAAATATAATTTAGATTGCCTTGAACTAATGCTATAGAGAATTGAAGAATACCATCCTGAAACCAATAAAATTTAGCAAAAACAGAATAGTCTAAGTTAAGAAATGGTATAATCTGAAGTTGCTGATATATAAGCGAGATTGGGCGATTAAAAGATAAAAAGGTTGTTAATAGTTGAGAGAGCGGAACATTGAGGGGTTGCTCTATTTGTTAAAATAAACAAAAGTGTTGTAGGGGAGATCGCTCCCATTTTTAGTATATTTTCCAGTGTGTATGGAGGACTGACAATACCCATATCATCTGTCTGTTGATCAGTGGGTTCAACATGTGCGACCCTTTTTGCAGATTCCAAAGGTACCGCCCAAATTTACAACAGTGGTGCTCACAACAGGGGGCCCATTTATCAACCACTAAAAACTCAAAATCTCCAGCCACTGGGTATGTCTCATCAAGCCTGCGTTATTGGGGAATCTTCATGAAGCACTGCACCAGCCAATTATGAGGAACTCAAACTCAATTTGATGCAGTGCTCAAGAGACAGGATGAACTTCTTCAAGAGCGGAATGCCTTTATACACCAGCTTGACAGCACATTCAGTTAAATGAAAATTCTGGTACAACAAAACAGGAAACTCGCTGATAGCTTAGATGACACTATCAAATGACTGTACTGTGAAGAGCAAAAATTGACCAGTACCTCCAAGCCCTCTCATTGGGAAGGAGAATGACAAGGAGGGGAACAATGTTATGAGGAATATGACGCTTGCTGGAGCTACTACACCTAGGAGGGTAGCTTGGATATGAGTATGAATTGGAGCATTAATTCCCTCAAGTAATGGCTGTACTGCCCACCGCAGAGGGCCATGCTACCTCCAAAGCAGTGGAAAGCCCAGCCTACACTGGACCAGCTCCTCATCAAGAGACTGCTTATGGGTCTTGACCCATTCCTCAGTACACCACAAAAAGTTGTGTCTATGTTCTGGACGAGGAGGTCAATATTGATAAGATGCCTTTATTATATAACAATGTGATTATCTATGGCTTCTTCAAACACTTTGAGTTTGCAGCAGAAGGCGCTTCAGATCATCGTTAAGCTAAACTGTTAACATCTGCCTTGGATGTTGGGAGTTCTGACCAAATCACCTGATACCTTCCAAATAGCTCCTTACCTACCAAGAAATAAAGAACACTGTGCTGGCCTGTTTGAGGGGTAGCTCAAAAATGTCACAGTGAAAGAGGATTTTTAACCATTGGGTTCCGCCATAATGAGACCCTCACAGAGTTCACTACTTGATTTACCTTGGAAGCTCACATGCTGTTTTGGGAAGGCTTCTTAGCAGAAGCTAATGTGTGCATCACAATAACCTCCGCGGTAATGCCATAATGTGAGGTAACAATGTCATTTCTCTGATTTTGGATGATGATGTTCCCCTGCTCAAAATTGTGCATTTCTTATGTAGAATATCCGCTAACTTTCCTCTGCTCAATATAGAGTGGAATCATACTGCTGTTGCCACAAGCTCTTTCTATTTGGGAAAATTTTTTCATCCTGCCCACATTCCGCCTAGCAACCCCCAGCATTACTATAATTCCATACCTTATCCTCAACTGAATTACTCCCAACCGTTTGACTACTGCCCCAGCCCCTTTCACAAAAATTGTTAGCAGCCCAACTACCAACCTGGACCTAGTTACGCCGGGCAACAGCAATCATCCTACTGGCCTGTCCCAGGTTAGGCTGAACGTCAAACCAACTATTGGTCTGACCCTCTTATGAGAACCAAGGGCATGGCTTTTTATGGGGTTAAATGCTATGAATGTGGCCACACTGGACAATTAGCACAGAGTTGCCCTAACTGACATGTCCAGATAATGCAACAAAATCAATAGTAGCATGGGAAAGATGTGGTGGAGTGGAGATGGGACTCTCTACCTCCGTTATTCCAACCCAGAACGTCCTGAATAAATAGTAGTATATCCTGCAGAAGTCCCTCAATATGATGATGGGATTTTATACCAGCAACCAGTTGGAAGAGTGAACGTACTGAATTGAGCACAAGCTAATGCTGCAGCAGATGAAGAGCCTCAGGAGCATTAAAGCCATATACCTGCCAAATTTTTGATCAAGCTTCTTCTGACAAGCTGAATCCCGCCATAGATGTGCCCACCCTGAAAGGAGTAAACGTCGCCCTTCTGGTAGACGTCATTGTTAAAGAATACCCCAAGGTCGGTGAGGGGATTATGAGTTTTCTTGGGAAAAGAGATCCTGTAAATGTCCTCATATTAAACAGTCAATATTCTTCTTATTCTGAGTGTACCTCTGTGATATTTGTAGCAAAATTTAGAGTTCACACTATAATAGATACGGCTCTCTAATCAACATAGTTTCTACTAAGAAGATGGCGAAGTTGACGTTAAAACCTGATGTGGACCATCAAATGGTGTACAGGACCACTGGAGTGGAAAGGACCATCTCTGAAGGAGCGTACAGTGCGCTATCTTTGCGGTTTGGGTCCATTGTCATTGTAGCTCTGGCGATTGTGCTATCAAATAAAAATTATGTCTTGCTAATTAAAGCTGCTTTCCTATGACATTTTGGCCAGTTGTTGATATGACTGAGGAGACCTTAACAATTTTGGGACGGCGGATACCAATTTAATTTACCTCTAGCAGAGTGCTGAAGGATCCAGTGCACATGGGCCATATCAACTTGCATATAGTGATGGGGTGATTACAGTTAGCTATCATCGACTAAAAAGCAAGACTTGGCCCCTTACCCATCTGATATACAAATACCAAGGGCTACCTCTCCGAGCTTCAGGGCCTATATATATTCCTTCCAGACACCAAGTCCTATTGAGCACCAAGTTAGAGGTGGAAGTGCCAGCCAGGCTTTATGGGGAGGTCATTGGGACCTATCAGCAAACGCAGCTTGAGCCTCAATTGCCTCCAGGGATCATACTCTCAGATCATGGAAAATCAAGGTTTTGTTAACAAATCTCCAGAGCAAACCAGTGCAAATCTGCCGACACCAATTAGTGGCATATTTAAAAATGACCCCAATTGAGGAGGTCCTTCAAGTTCACAAATTCAGTTTTTTGGATGAATTAGGTCTAACTGTCAAGTCGCTTCCTGGAGTAATGACAGTGGTGCTGCGGGAGAATTTACTAGGGATATCAGAAGAACAAAAAGACCGAGTTATAGCTTTATTTCAGAAGTATAAGGCGATTTTCGCCATTGACAACCATGATTTAGGGTGTGCTTGGTGGGTGTCCATTGATTGGACATAAGAGATTATCCTCCAAAAGTCTCAGACAGTCCAATGATTGAGGGCATTGAAAGATGTCACCTAGAAAATTGATAAGTTGCTGGAGCAAGGGATGCTCAAACTGTCCAAGAGTCCATGGGCTTTGCCCATTCTGATTTTAAAAAAGGACAGCGCCAACAGCATGGTATTAGACTATTGGAAGCTCAATAGTATTACAAAAAAAGACCCATACCAGTTACCATGGATCAATGATACTTTGAGTCAATTAGGGGGTGATCATTACTTCTCAGCTATGGACTTGATATTGGGTTACTGACAAATCCAGTTTCCCACAGTGGAACAGGAGAAATGCGCCATAATCACATACAAAGGCCTTTTCCAACTGACTCATATGCCAAGGGCTGTGTAACACCCTAGCTACGTTCCAATGAGCCATGAACAATATCCTTGGCAACTTGAAGCTGTCATGTGTCCTCATATACCTCGACAATATCAATGTTTTCTCTTAAACATTTTTTGAGCACCTTGATCATCTAGAAGCAGTTTTCCACCAGCTTTCGTGAGGCGAAAATCAAGATTAAGCCTCAAAAGTGTTACTTCCTCAAAAATCAGTGGGAATACCTGGAGTTTGTGGTAGACTCAAAGAGGCTGAAGCCACAGTAGCTAAGGTGGAGCCATATGAAAAATGACTAAACCTAATAGTAAGCGCAACATAAAAGTATTTTTGGAAATGGTCAGCTACTATCAGCACTTCATCTGAACTTTAGCTGTATTGGGGGGCCACTATTTGAGTTGTTAAAAAAGGATGTCATGTTCAAATGGACGAAACTCCCTCAATACACTTTTTAAAAACTTCAGATGGAATTAATGAATGCACCAGTGCTCCGCTACCCAAATTTTGATAGAGATTTTATTGTTTATATGGATTCGTCCCTTTCCACTGTTAGGGAGGTCCTATCTCAGAAAGATATTGAGGTAGAGGATCATCCTGTTGCATACTGCAGTAGAAGCCTAAACTTCTATGATTGTAGTTATACTGTGATTATGCAGGATTGCTTACCAGTGATCTACACATTTAAGCAATCTATGGTCTAATTGAATGGGGTAAAGTTTAAAGTTATAACGGATCATATGTCGTTATGTTGGTTGCAGAACCTCAAGGAGCCTGAAGTGCATTTAGCTTGATGGGCTCATAAGCTGCAGGCTTATGACTTCGAGATCCTCCACCACCCAGTAGTAAAGCATCAGCAGGCCAACTGTTTATCTTAGCTGCTGACCATTGCTGGGATGGCGGATCTCAGCGTTGTGTTGTATGATAAGTTGCTCAGCGGGGACTATGACAACGAACTGCCACAAGTGATCAAAGCATTAAACGAGATGCAAGAAAATAACTTCTGACTGAATGGGAACTGTATAAGCAGATTTAAAATTCTACGGTGAACTTTTTGTGACCCTCAGCACAGCCTGGGATTATTATGAGCACCCACAAGGCAATCGGACATGGTGGTGTGCGCAAGACAATGGAACTGTTGCACCCTAGGTACTATTGGGAATTCATGAACTTTGAAGTGCTTAAAACTATTTCCTGCTGCCACTGGTGCAAGTAGAAAAGCCTTTCACCGGAAGACCTTGTTTCAGATAGTGAAACCACATTTTGCTTGGCATACAGTTTCTCTTGATGTTGTTGGCCCTCTGCCAACAAGAGCCAACTGATGTAAGTGCATTCTGGTGGCCTTCAACCACTTGACCAGGTGGTTTGAAACGTGGGTGATACAGTTTTTGGGGGAGGTCACAATGGCTAATTTTGTAATGGAATGTAATATCCAGCGACATGGCTGCCCTCACTTCATTCTTACCAATAATGGAACCAACTTCACCTCGAACATCCTTCCATAGTTGAACGAGATAATGAGCATCCATAGGTTCTGATGACCCCATATCACCCAAGTTCAATGGAATGGTCAAAAGGGTTAATAGACCCTGGTGAACATCCTCAGGAAGTTGGTAACAATAGACCCTCTGATTTGAGATCCCTCCTGTCTAACGCCATCTTTGCTTTCAATATCAGTTTTCATTCTGCACAGGGAAGAGCCCCTTTTTAACTATTATATGGACAACACCCCGCTCTTATGACATTGCTCTAATGATACATAAAAGATACTGGTGGAATGTATCCACACTGTTACTTGACTAATTTAGATGATATGTTGATAAAGTTACAAATGGAGGCGTACTCTTTTAGCTTGGCAAAAAAGATTAAGAATAAGACTGCCAATCTGGTATGGCGAAGTGGGTTAGCTCAGTTTTGATAAGAGATAAATGGTTTTGTTCCATGGAAAGCACAAGCTTTGTTGGAAACACAAGTTGGCCAACATCTGGGTTGGTCCATTAAAAATAATCAAGAAAATGGGCATCAATGCCTACGCTATCAAAGACCCAGTGAGTGGTAAAATCAAAAACCATGTTCATGCAAAGTTCCTATGAGCATACAAACATTAGGAGACTTATCATCCAGTAAAAGGGGGTATTGTTGAGATCTAATATGACTGAATTTTACCCCTGGAAGAGATACGGCAGATTGGCAAGATTCCGCTGACTAGGATGTTATTTACAAGTATTTGAGCATCTTGAGATGAGGTGATATTGAGATATAAGATTATTGGATCACATACAAATAAGGCAATCAGGTGATGTCAACATTCAACAAAGTAATTTAGATTACTTTAAACTAAGGTAATAGATAATTGAAGAATACCACCCAAAACCAATGAGATTTAGGTGAATAGAATACTCTAAACTAAGGAATGGTATTATCTGAAGTCGCTGATATATAAGCAGATTGGAAAATTGAAAGAAAAAAGGCTTTTAATAGTTGAGAAAGAGTGAGACAGCAAGGGATTGTTGTATTAAAATAGATAAAAAGTGTTGTTAGGGCAATTGCTCCCATTTTTATTATATTTCCAGTGTGTTTGGAGGACAACGATCTTGCATATTGTCTGTATGTTGTTCAGTGGGTTCAACCTGTGTGATCCTTACAAAAGATCCCAGCAATACCGCCCAAAAATATGACAGGTAGTTTTCCAAGTTATTTTCTTTCCTTTATTTTTATAATAAAATATAATTTTTTTGCACTCTTTGTCATGAAATCCGCACTCCACATCACCTTGTTTATCATTATTAAAAGTATATGGTGATGCATGTTATCATACACAATATACCTCTTGAGATCATTAAAAGATATTCCATTCCATAGATTTAATGTTACTCACACTTTCTGTGAGCTTGTGGATGATAATCTACACAAATATGGCTGCTGATCCACTAGACCGCAGCAGACACCAGCAGCCACATTATTTTTAGCCAATCCATCCCATATGAGCTACAATCTGCTTATTTTATATTTATAATTGTTTTATATCTAATACAACAATATACTACCTAATCATAAACTTTTGAGGGGATATCTCCCTCTCTGCCTTTCCCATCCATGGAGGTTTCCCCAGTAATACCCGCAGCTACCCCTATTACAGCCTTATGGCTTGTTGTAAGGGCCTTTGGTATGTATTTTAGAAAACTATCTATATAATTAATGCCTAGAGCACCCCATCTAAAATCAATCAGTTGTTGCTATGGCCCTGAAATTCAAAATCATTTAGTGGGTATTGTCAAACTCTACCTATAAATTATAGCTTTTAAACTAGCTGCCACCCTGGCAATCACAAGATCTTATAAAAATAATAAAAAAGTGTATTGATCTTACATTGATACAACTGGGAAAGATACAGTTATGTGATATAGGCTATAGGCTTCAAAATCAGCTTTAAAGCCAAAGACATAGAGCCTTGATAAAGATTAAGGATTTTAAAGAAGAGGAAAGCTATTGATATAATTGATATCAATGACACATATTCCATAGTTGATTTTATAGGTATTGGTATATTGTGTTAAATAAACTCTAGATAAAAGTGTAGGAATACCTTGTATTTTTTCTATTGTTAACGTCTTATGGTAGCCAAATTTATATTAAAATCTATTATGTGTCAGTTGCAGTGTATAAAAGTTGTGTATTTGTAACAGATGGTTCTCCCATTGATCCATTTGCAATTGACATGCAAACGTAGCTGTTTAAGACAGATAACGCTTGGTAAAGAAGGTAAGTTTTAACATTTGATTTCTAATTGGGTAATGGTAGGTCATTTCTAACATGACTAAAGAGCAGAAGAGTCACCTTCATTCAACCTGGTCTCTATTCACCTGTTAGAGGAATTAATACATACATTTGGTGAGATTTCACTTGAGACACAGTATCAGGTTGAGGTGCAGTGGGGATTGCAACTATCCCATCCTATCAGCACCTATGGCTTGGAGAAGTACGCATCTCTTTGAGGATATGACAGCAGTACTGAGGGCTTCCAAGCTCATCGTTGACAACTATATAAAATAGAATTAAAGCAAATAATGCTTATAATAAACAATCATTGAAGTGAGTGAAAATTAATTAAACATGGAATGACAAGGCAGATAATTATAAAATGGAATGGATGTAATTGCGACCAAACTATTGGCCCTTTCCTTAAGAGCTAAAAATCGTTCATGAAGAGGTATGATGACCCAAATAGAATCCTGGTGTCCCAATGACTCATTAACATTATCAAAGAGCCCTTAGATAAAAAGATTTAAGAAGTTGTAACTGTTAAATGACTACCAATAGTTTGACTAAATTGAAGAGGTCACCAAATAATTAGGATTGAGGCCCAAATGCCCTGGATTCCCTAGTCTCAACCTATTAAATCTATGTATCCCCAAATGTCACAATATCTGTAAAAAAATTCTTTGCTTTGATATTGACTTTGTACCTAGTATAGTTAAGAGTAATTTTCCCTATAGTACAAAATCATTCCCTGTAACATGGCGCTATCAAACTTATGGTTTGCCTATTGATGATATCCTCATAAACCTAGGGTGAGATCCTAAACATGCACATGACTAAATGTCTTTATATATAAATTAATGTATCTTCATTGGATTAAACCATTTTAAACTCCATATTTGAGATATAAAATATAGTAGTTTTTTAGATATCATATACTCAATAGGTAACTATAAAAAAGACTAAAGCTCTTAATATTCTACCGACTAGATATGATGTACTTTCTGTAGATGAGAGTTCCCAATCAGCTTAATGAAATATATCGTTGACAGTTTTCCATAACGCTGTGCATTTGATGATGTATAGAAGAGATTTTCGAGTTCTTAATCTAAAATCTTAATTTTATGTTTTGTGGTAACAGTTTAGAGTACTTATATATATTCTGAAAAGGGGTATTGGTATATAATAGGGCCATACATATCAGAAAAGCTCTTTCTGTATGAGTATTTTGTTTTATTAACTATATCTTATCTATAGTGTTTAATAACATTTGCTTTGGATTGGCCTTGTCACAGCTAAGGCTAAACCTCAAGGTGCATAAGAATACAATAAAATTATCTTGGATAAGATCAGAAATATTTTGATACTAGATGGTACCAAGATAAGATATTTAAAAAAGTTATTTTATACCTGGTATAGATTTCTTCACACTTATTAGCCTAATTATGATATCTATAAATAATGCATGTCAAAATAAGGATTATTGGTTTGAACTTATTTATATACTTCTAAAAATGATTAAATTTTATCTAGCAGACACCTGTGTTCGTCTTTTCTATAGTATGGGTGAAGCCACAACTTGGAGATAGCACATTTAGTTATAAAATATATCCACATTGCTAAAAAATCCTTTAATGTTTTATTGGTACATAGTTATGATAATGCTTACTTTATATAAGGTCTGAAGCTGTCATTATATTCAATTTGAAACTCACAAGAATTCCCATTGCTTACATTAAAATTATAAGCCAATGAGTCAAATATAATCATTTATAAACATCCCCCAAGTGCCACCAACTCAAATTTCTATTTTTTCTTTATAAAACGTACTTAACAGTAGCAGTAACCACCCCACATGACAACCACAAAAATCCTCCTTTTATAATTCTATGTTACTAGTTAAATAATAATAATAAGGGAAGGAGGAAACAGAGTTTTGCCCTAGCATGAAACAGTTCTTGCTTGTTATGACATTAAATACTTCTAGAATTTCTGGAACTTATTAGACGGTTCCTTTGATGGCTGAATGATTATTAGGTAAATTATTGTCAGCGGTCTCTATAGTGGAATGATTACACACTAGGGTAAATGCACTTAGTCAATAGTTTTATACTAGACAAAGCAGATAAAAGCGTACTTTATTTACTTAAACAAAGATGTCAGTGAAACAGAAAGTTAAATTTAGACTGGCCTGCCAGCTTAAGTGCTGAAGCACCTAAACGGCAACCAGAATGCCAGTGGCACAGCTGTTGGTATGAAAGTTATGGATTTAGGAAGGAGTTCCGCCAATAAATGTGTATGAGCCATAATCGCGTATAGACAAATTGTAAAATACCATATAGAAATGGCATCAACTCTGAGGGCTGTTAGAATACTGGTGGAAAAGGAAGTTTTTTTTCAACATAAAAACTGAAATTTGGGAAAGGATTTTCTATTAGAAAGATAAAGGAAGAAAATTGCCAACAATTTTTAAAGTGCAATGCAACTGGTTAAATAGTGTTTGATTTTAGTGAGTCCAAGAATGGACCAGGTCCCTTAGATTTGACCTAACCTGGTGATTTTTTTGGGGAAGGGGGCATATAATCACAATTGGAACTGACATTAAAGGATTTAGTGGCAAGCTGAGTCACTGTCAGTTTGACCTCAAATGCCTGAACTGAGACTCGACTGTGTTTCCATCAGTTGGCATAACACATCAGGCCCAATGAGAAAATGGAATTCCCCAGGGCCACCCAACGTAGGGGTGGTCCCAATTGGTTGAAAATGGGTTCATGATGCCTAACCTGCCCATGCCTGGTCGCTGAGGCGTTCGTTTGATCAAATAAGTTATGTCAGCTGCAACTCCTGAATCACTCAATAGGGTTTCCAAAATGTCTGCGATTGTTCCTGAAGATGCCATCTGCAACTCAGGGATCATTCCCTATGAATTTGTGGGGTGCTTTGCATCAATGATTGTACTGCTGGCTGTGTCAAAACTATCGGTTATTCCAGCCAATCTCTCACTACTTGTCCCTCTTTGACTATATGTTTTTTGATTATTGAGCTTTAATCACATTGTTTTCATACCTTTCAACTTCAATTTAAGTAACCTTGGCGCAGATTTTCTCAAATTGGCTGACAAGATCAGCTGAGGTGAGAGCGGGTACCGGGAGGGGAATCTTAAGAGGGAGAGCTGTCACCCAGCGCTCATCTACCATGCGGCGAGATCACCCTGGGTGATGAGGGGTACAGCCGCCCTCTTAGGACTCTTCTTTTTCAGGAATGGAAGTATCGCCTGATCTACACAAAGGGGAAGTTCCCCTGGACTTACAAAAGCAGCTATTTATAGTTTCCAGAGGAAGCGATCTCAAGAGGAAATTAATCCCTAGGATTAGCATCTTCCCTAACCCTTGAAGGAGCTAAGTATTTAGGTTATAAGAGATTGGTCTTTTTACGCCCTTTGAGATAGTTTCAGATATAATTCAGTCCTTTATATGTCTAGTGACAGCAGCTTGATCAACAGTTATGTCTGTTGGTGTTTATCTTTATCATTGGTAAACTCATAAAATAATTTGATTCTTAGCCAAGCTATCTCAAACTTAATCATTACTTACAATACCCCCTCTAGGCCTTACCAATGGGGTACTTAACTCCAGAGGAAACTTACGTGGATCCAATTAAAGATTGTCCAGATTTTGAGGCGATGTAATATTTAGACATATCAGTATATCACTGATAGGGAACCGCACCATAGTACATCAAATTTATTACTTACTCTCCAGGTTAGTGGTGGTAGAATAACACTTAATTCCTTAATTGATACTCAGTCGTTTATGGTTTCTATGCATTTGCTTATTATGTTTTTTTGATAATCATCTCTAGGAATTTAGGAACCAAATCATGTAATCTAGATATCTCATTTGCCAGTCTTCTAATTTCTAGATTTGCGGTGTCAGGGGTAGTGGTTTCCAGAATGGAATGGTCGCTAGAAGGTAACACTGGTTCCCAACCATATAGAGCCTTAAACAGAAACATTTATAATGATCCAGTGATATGTTACCATTAAGCCATTAAAGTCCCAGGTAAATATTTGTTCCATTGAGTTGGTTTGGCTTAAGTCATCTTTCTAAGAAAAGAAATTAGTGTGCCATAAGTTCACTCTACAGCCCCATTAGTGGAAGGATGGTAAGGGACATAAAGGCTTAATAAGTTCTATTAGAAATTTGAGTTTATTACAACCTGGGATAAAAATTTGTATAATTTACAAATAGGAGATCTTTTAGGCTACCATGATAGGATAAGATTTGTTTAAGTAAAAAATAGTCAGTAGTTTTAGAGGTGGCAGAGGCTACTAATATTTCCTCAGCCCACTTTGTGAAGTGATTTATGGCTAGGATAATATAGAGATGCCGTACATGGTGGTAAGCAGAGGCCCAATGACGTCAATACTGACATTAGCAAAGGGTGGGGTTGTACGAAAGATTTATTGTTGTTAAATTGAGTAGAAAGGACACTAGATAGCGCAAATGAGGCAGGATTCATTAACATCATAAAAGAAGTTGAATATGCCTCAGTAGCATCGTTCTTTAAGCCAATGTTAAGGTATTCATAGTGCATTATGCCCAACAGTGGTATGAGCTTCCATAATGGTTGAGCCTTGAAATGAGGGAAAGACATAAGGTAACCACGCTGTCTAAACACTTATGGAGTATCCCTTCCGTGTTTTGGTCTGCTATGTATTTTTCTCTATTATTCTTAACTTTCTGGGATCTCTTGATCCCAGATCTTAGGTAATCCTATCAGCTTATAAACTCAATCTTATTCAGACGCATATAAGAAAGTAAAGATAAGTGGTTCAGCCCATCAGCATTTTGATGGATAGCTCAAACTCGATGTAGATTAGAAATTTTTAGCTTTGAAACTTGAGGGCCCTTCTTTCAAGTCTCCATTTGGGATCCTTCATTTGTTGTAACCATCTCAAAGATGCATGAATTATTGCAATTGTAAACTTCTTTTCAAAAGATAAGGGCAGAAATGTTTAATGGCCAATAAGGCAGCCAAGGATTCCCGTTCTGTAACATATAGTTTCTTTCCACCTTAGTCAGAGTTTTAATGAAGTAAGAAATATGTTGGTTGATCAAATTAGAGTTGAGTTGTCCAGTATAGCTCAAGCCATGTCATTGCTGGCATCCATGAACAGAAAGAAGTACTTATTGAATTAAGGGTGGATTAATATGGTATCAGTAATCAAAGCATTCCTCAAGGAGTTGAAAACTTGCCATTGAGATGCCTCACAGTGGAATGGGACCGTTTTACGGAGTTAATATGCCAAAGGCTTGGTTATCTCAGAAAAATGTGGAATAATTATCAATGATAATTGACCTTTTCTAAAAATAACCTGGACATCACGTAGAATATTTGGACAAGACACCTTCTGAATGGCACAAATTTTTCCAGTTTTGGTGAGATTCCTTCGTGCCTAACTTAATGACACAAATTCCATATCTCTTGAAAAAATTGTATTTTCTGGGCTTCAGCTACTAGATGCTGTCTCATCCAATCAAAGTTCTTTCGTGGGTGCTGTAAATTTTACTTGAAAGGTGCAGGAAACTATGGTAACATCATCCTGATAAACCTAATACACAAGAAAGGCTATGATCTCTGATCATACTGTCCATCACCCACTGAAAGGTCGCTGGGATGTTACACACCCCCTGGGGCATATGGGTCAGCTCAAATATCCCTTCTTTATAGATTAGCACGTATATTTCTCTTTTCTCCAGTTCCTGTTTGATCTGCCAGTATCCGCTGGCAATTTACAAGGCAAGAAAATAAGATTATGATTTTAGCCATTGAAAGTTGTCAATACATGGCAGAGATTAGCTATATTTCTATGTGATTGCATCCAGTCATCTGTAGTCCATTACGACGCAATGACCGCCATCTATTTTATGAAACAGAAAAAGGGGACAAGACCATGAGCACTGAGAAATTTTCAGAAGACCAGCTTCTGTTAAACTGTTTCAACTCCTTGGCAGCCTGGGCCTCATTACCCTTATACTTCTAATAGTGCCTGGCCTGGATTGACTGAGAATCACAGGTTTGAACCTTGTGCTGGACCCCTTTCATCACTCCAAAGTAATTAACGCCTTGAAAATATATTGGCAATTCTTTAATTAGGGACTCTGACGATTAGTGTTGTTCACTGGTAAGTGAATCACCAATCGTTACCTCCATTTGGGCTAAAATAGGGGGTTTATCAAGTCTTAAGGTAATCAAAGACCTACAACCAGAGATGGAACCAACTAGATTAGTCAGTAAGATGTGAACATAGTCAATTGGGTGATTATGAGTCAAAATTAAAGGTTGATCTATGAGATTGGCTACTAATACGGTAATGTGACCATGATATGAAGGGTCAAGAATACCCAGGCAAGCCTGAGGTTTAGGTATTGAAGGATTGGGTTCTCCATAAATCTCCAGAAATTAAGCTGAAGGTATAGTAACTTAGTTTAACATCTGCACAAATATTTAAAACTTAGTGGGAATGACGGCCTTATTGAAAGAAAATGGTATTCCCTCAATGGTATTAATAGCAGATAAAGGTAGCTTATCCTTTAGTTCCATCAAATGCTATTCCAGTCTCTCAATGGACTTGGGATGTTCATGCATGAAACTTTAGGGTTCTCACCTCCCTTTCTTAGAGAGGTTTAAAATGACTAGAGAAATGCAATACCCCAGTATGAAGAAATACAGGCCTTTTGGCTAATCTTAGTGTTGAATTTGACTAGGAGCTGATTGTCAATGAGTATATTATAGCCTTCATTGTTTAGTGCAATCGTGGGGCTGACACCACCAGAGACTTGATATAAAACTGGGCAACAATTAGCAAGTGCCAAGAGATTGGGTGAATGAGTGTCCCACCGTTCTATATTCTAAAGTATTATTACAATTAAAGCCAGCTTTTTTTCCCATTACTATCACTTTTTAGTAACACAATTCTACACAATTTCTCTGAGATTGACAATAAACCAGGAATATGAGCAAATTTGTCCGCAACAACACCAGTTGGGCGAAAGTGACCAGCACAAAAGGCCTGAAGCCCTCCCAACTCATTAGGGAAAAATGCCCAGCGGAATGTTGACACACCCTCCCACCAAAAAGGGTGAGTACAGCACCGCACCCGGAGTTTTGCAATTTCAGCAAAAAATGGGCGCATATACCAAAATAGAACACTCCCAACCCCTGTCCTCCCTTGAGCACGGCCAAAGAGTTATGGTCAGTGATGCTTCCCTCGAATCATGGGAAAAAATGGGGAGGCCTTCTCTGCAACTTTCCCAAACATCATCTCAGTAAATTTAAAAAATTACATAGAGGATGGGTGGACGTCAGGTTCATGTCCATGAAAGAAGTGGCAGAAGCAGCAAAAATCATATTCATCATAAAGATTAACAATGAAGACCACACCATCTGCACGGTGCACACATGATGGAATGAGGCAAATGACCTATTCATCATATCTGACTGACTCCCGAGCACCGTGCACCATGACATCCTCATGGATGAGCTCCGCGGGGGCCTCAAAGGTTATGGAATAATCAAACAGTTTGAATTTGAGAAATTCCCCCTCCTGCCCCACCTGTGTACAGGGAAGGCAATAGCTATTATAGAACCCAATCAGGATGTGGTAGAGGATATCACCCTCATTCCCCACACAACAATCATCAACCTCCCTGATGGCAGCATATCTCGCCCCTTCCACATCACACCGAACACATCCCACCTATCTGCGAATTCTGCTCAGCTATAGGCCACAAAGACCACGCATGCCCCGTCAAGTGCAGGATTGAAGCACCGAAATTTTGTGAGGACAACATGGATGAAACAAGCCCAACTTTCAGCAAAATTAAGGACTCCACTTTCGCCTTCTACTGGGGCAAAAGAGCCAACAAAGCTTTGGTCAAGCCCATTTTGTGCAAGGACTGCCATTGCACACAGACCACCCGCAAGCAGGCCGCGAGTTCTTCTGAGACCCAAACTCACACCACAATTTCTCCGGAACAGATTCAGGTGGATGCCATGGCAGCACAGCAGAATAACTAATCAGATCCCCCACATATAACCCTACACAACCAAAATGATGAATTTTTTGGACACAATTAATCAAACACCTCCAACCAAGTGGGAGCAGATCCACCTTGCACCACTGTGGATCCTCCCAGCCAATCATGTGTGATAAGCGATGATATGGAAGACCATTTCAGCCAATCACAATGTGACAACACTTATGCACAAAAACCAATCACCCCAACTCCTAGTTTCTGCCCATCAAACCCACAGGCAAGTGGCAAAATTTTTTTTGCTGATGGGGCAAAAGCCAACCCACGCCAGACCCAAACTCCACGGAGTAATCTGAGCCAGAAGAAACTGAACAAAACCAGTACTAAGACAGCTGACCAACACACTGGAACCAATCTGGCTAATCAGCCCCATACTCACAGTATGACCCATGATAAGGAACTGGGTGACCTCAGTGGGTCACCCCAGCATTCCTGATGTGCAGACTACTGCAATCAACATAGGGACGCTCAACATCGCGGAAGCCAAGGCCCCCACGTCCCAGGCCAAAAAAATGGCTTTCCTGCACAATATCCCCATGGACATCTTGGCCATCCAAGAACCCCACTGTCCACTGGGAAGAGGAGGAGTCATGGTCAACCATGCTCCTTCCAGCCAAATCCTTTTGGACATACCACTGTGGGGTGGTAATTCAAACAAATTGTGACCCTCCAGTAAATATCTGAAGCACATCCTCCCACCTGGAGGGATGGCTGCTTCTAGCGGACCTTGAGTGGAATGGAGAAAATTTTGCCGTGGCATGTGTGTATGCCCCAAATGATCTGAATGACCACCAAAATTTTTTCTCCAATATCCTCTCAATCCCTTTCCCCAAGGCAACGTTTTTCACGGGAGATTTCAACTGCTGGATTAACACCATTACCAACTGCTGGCCCAAGTCTAAGGCTATACCCCGCGGCCACACGGAACTATGCATACTAAAGGCAACGCTGGGCCTATGTGACACCATTCCCAAACAAGCCCTCACCCTGGCCAACATGACGAGGCCCCACCACAACAATAACCAGCTGGTCTCAATGAACCAGATTGACCTGATGCTCGCCCCTATAGACTTCTGACACCGAGTATCAGATTTTACAAAAACAATTATCCCTTTCTCTGACCACTGGATGGTCTTGATAGCGTTATCATCCTCAGAAAAATACAAAAAGCCACCAACCTGGCACAGAGTTCACCCAAGCACCATCCATATTCCGGAACTTAAACTTTGGATTGAGATGGTGCTAACAACACAGCAAGAAAGATGACCACTTAATGGGAACCCTATTGCCAAGTGTGAGGTATTCAGGGCTCGTGCAACCAAGAAAGCCTGCCAGCTGAACTCCAGAAAACAGCCGCAATGTCCGCAACAATCAACAAGGCTATCAGACAGCTTCACCACTTAGAAAACAACACATCTCATGAGGGATACAACCCCCAATGGGGCCGCCTGTGGTTTCAGCCATCCACACAGGTAAACTCCCTCTTTAGAAAACACCAGCATTACACCAGAAGTATGCTACAAATCAAAATACATTTTATCCAGAGAAACTCACACGGCCCAATCTTTCTGCCATTTTAAACTAATTTCAACTTCAGCGACTTGCACACAGGTCCGCTGAGCAGATGACAACTGTCATTCACACCATCGGAAATATTGGCTGAATTACACCAATTTTACACCAACCTGTACATGGCGGATTTTGCATCACCTAGAGAAATTGAAAATTTTTTATCATCTGCTAATATTGACACTATAGCTGGTCAACCAGACCTTGTAGCACCCATCACTAAAGATGAACTATGGGAGGTAATAAGATCAACCCCGCGCAACAAGTGCCCTGGGCCTGATGGCCTACCATATGAATTTTTCAAAAAATATTTTGAAAATATCGCACCAATACTACTGGCAACTATGAATAAGTGCCTGGAAGACACATCCCTACTACCTGGCGGCCAAGACGCATATGTGGTCACACTCCTCAATAAAGGAGACCAGGAATACCTAAACAACTGGCATCCAATCGCTCTCACCAATACTGACACTAAAATACTAACTAAAATCTTAGCCAAATGTCTGTGTTGCATTGCTCAGACAGCCTTCTCCCCCATCAGTTTGGCTTCATCCCAAACCGCTCAATTTAGGATAACATCCACACAATTGCCAACATCTGCCAAGCTAACCCCACAGGCGCTCTTGCTTTCCTGGACCAAAAGATTGCATATGACCGAGTGCACTGGGTTACCTAGAACAGTGTCTAAAGGCTTTTAAACTACCACCCTGCTTTATAAACTGGGCGCACCTCCTAACGCGCTCAGCCAGGTTTGCAATCAGATGCACAGGTTTTCTAACTGACACCAACATCCCCCAAAGGGGCCTTAAACGAGGTGACCTGCTTAGCCTCCTAAAATATAATTTTACCCTTGACCCTCTCCTCCGCATTGCAAACTCAAAGCTCACTGGAATCAGGTTGGAGGGACAACTACCAACCAAAATGCTAGCCTTTGCTGACGACTACGTTGTTGAAGTCTCAGACAATAGGGATGCCAGGGCGATTGAGCGCATTATTCACCAGTATGAGTCAGTGAGTAACGCCATGCTGAACAAACAGAAAACAGAGGTAATTGTTGTGAACAAATTCAGTTTGAACTGGGATTCACCCTCCCACCACCACACAAACCAACCAACCACACATCCAACCACACAACAACGATCTAAGCCAGTAAAACCACTGTGCTTACCCTTTGCACACCACCCCGTCACCAACCTGTCCATCATCTAGGCATATGGCTCGAAGCTTGTGGATATGCACTTGACACCATCGAAACCAACATTTTGGACAACATCACAAAAAAATGACATGTACGCGGAGGAGTAAAGCTAGTTTAACCGGTAGAGTTGTGTTAGCCAACTTTCTGATCTTTTCAAAGTTATGGTTTGCTGCCCACGCGGTTCCCTTCTCCACCAACTTTACCAACGCAGTCTACAAGCTACTGCAGAACTGGCTATGGTTTGGTTACAGCGCACCTGTCAGGCTGGAGACCATGTACAGCCCACGGAAGAAAGGCGAAATGGGGCTGCTCAACTTCACGGAAAGAGCAACGCAAATCTTAGGCTCATGGGTAGCTCTCACAATGTCACACAACCCACCATCCCCCCACTGGGCTAAGGCAGCCCAAACCAACTTCGCAAGGGCACTACATCTGACGTCCCCCTCCAACCCTGTAACTCTGATGAAATACTTTGCAACACATCCAACTGCCATTGGGCTGCACAACACCAACCGGTATTTCAAACGCATCCTGTACAACCTAAGACAAGGGGATTGGAGCTTCTCCTATGCACAGAAATCTGAAGACTTTCACCCTCAAACTGGTTACATGCAACTCCACAGGCGACAAACAGTGTCTAACGCGCCTCCCCACTACCACCCTTTCCTCTTTCCCAGATTGACTACTTAGACCACCAAGACGTCCCATATGACTTGCACACCCAAAAGCAGGTGTGGGACCTCATCACCTGCCCCCTCTTATCCCCACAAGTGTGCTCCACAGTATGGCGATACATTCGCCATACGTTTAGAACAGCCAACCGTACTTTTCATTGTACAAGACATGCGCCATCTGCGGCGGACCCAACACACTAACACACCGCCTGGAAGAGTGCCCGCCATCCGCACATATCTGGGCCAACGTGATGCACTTGTTTCAACAATCACCTACAGCTGAATTCTGACTATCCCGCGATATCCTGGCACTCAACATGGCCTCGCCTATCCCCCAGACACTAAGGGCTCTAATTATGAGCATTGCAATATGGTCCATTCACACAATTACCCTCAACGCTTTCAACGGGATCCTCCACAATTTCAACCAAGCCATCGTCAGGTTCCACAGCCATTTGGCCAACCACTTCCAAGCCTGGCTGTTCGGCTCACTCCAACACAAATGGAAGAAATGAGTGGGCAACTGGATTCCAATCTGGTTCCTTCGTTATGACATTGAAAAACTCACAGTCTTCATAGGCGGTACACCCTACTAGCCCCTGAGCTGCCATGCCACTTAAGGTCTAGTCATCCACCACCCATGGCTCCTAGCCACACCTAAGTGTGCCAAGTCATATCTTTTAAGTTCCATTGTTTCGCGCTCTCTTCCATTTTCTGTTTTCCGTTTTCCTCTTCCCTACATATTGGATGTGTCTGTCCCCTGGTCGGCCATCCTCAAATAAATAATATTAAAAAAATACAATTAAAGTCGATCCTAATTTGCTTCATAATGCAAGAGGAAGTGACGTTGATGCGAAGACTGATGTCAATGATAGCCAAAAATTTTATTTTGTGCACTACCTCTACCTGAGTAACATTAAAGCCAAAATGAGGGATGGAATAGATAGAATTGGACATTATATACTTGTCAAGTAAATCAAAGGGGTTACCCAGAGCAGAATAAGACTAATGACATACCTTATTTCTTATAAGAGTATAGGGAGTAAAATCCATTTGGAGCATACACAATGAAACATTTGAGAGTTGAAGGATTTGAGAAAGTTGTTGAGGCATAGAATAGTCAGCTTAGGAAGCCTTGCGCCCTAGACTGAAGCCTAATCTTTTTGCCTTGCCTGACTTCTTCTACTAGCATATATTTTCCTGATGATTGTAAAACTTATAATAGGGAAAGGGATCAAAATTTTGTCTGAGACTTTAAATTTTTCCAATGGCATGGATAAGAGGTCGCTACCCTTTACTGGATAAAGTGTGATGCGTTTTGGGTTTTGAGAGCTCCTTGATAGCTTCCTTAATATCGAGGATTGATTATAAGTGATTCATAATTCCTTAGAAGCGAAGTGAAAGGTTTGGTTGGAGGAGAAAGCGGATAACAACACCACTATTGCATCTTTCAGATAACCCTGTCACCAGAGCTTAATCTGATCCTTACAATAAAAGCAGTCTACAGATTTGACATAAAATACTCCTTTTAACTGGCGGAGGCGCATATAAGCTTTCTTTCAGTGAAATAAAAAACCACTTTCAAACTCTTTAGAGACACATTATTTGATCCCTAGAGGCACATTACTTGAAGTAAGGCATATTATCTCTTGAGCGTTATAGTTGAGACAGAACTATAAGTATTGAACTTTCTATCTATCATTGGTTAGTCGCAATTTTGTTTTCATACACAAAAAAGAAGATAATATTCAAGTGCCATTAATATATTTCTCTTTGAAGGTTGGCATAAAATGAGTAGACTAGTAGATAATACATTCAGGGTGGGTTTAGCCTGAGGACCCTTTTATGTGCAACTTGCATAGGTTATTATTGGCCAGTCTAACTCTAACTCTACAATATGGCAAAACTACGTGGTTAAGTTCTAGATCCTTTATATATGTAAGACTCTGCTTAGGATTTAATCAAATAATTGGAAGAGTTTAACAGTAAAGATAATTATTGGGATTTTTGCCCATATTCCCAGCCTGCTAGATTACCTGGTGTCACTAGGGAAAATTCCCTAAGGAGAAGTGAATTGAAAATTGGTTGGCCTAAATTTCAGAGGAACTACATTTGGGGGATTCTGGGATATTCGCCTGGTTGTATCCATCAGAGATTGATCTGGATGAATACCTAATATCTCATCGGGTGGAGTGGCTGATAAAATAGGGGAATGTGGTAGTGATTATCTATCAGGTGTATTGATTGGGATCAGTCAGGTTTCATCACTGACTGATTGGGAATGAGTAATGAGTTGTGAGGTGAGTGATGCAGCCTGCAACTAGTGAATCGATTGATTGGTGAAGTGGCCTGCCATAATGGGTAAAAAGTCCCATTACCTAAGCAGCTCGCTAGCCAATTATGGTTGGTTTACTTGAATCAAGAGGAAAACATTAGGGACACGTTTTCTGACTCTTTCCGTTTGAGGTCTTGAGGATGTCCAATGACAGAATCCTAGCCAGGATGGGGAAGACCATCGCTGCTGAGATGAGGAAGGGTAATTCAACAGCAACAGCTGCCGTTTCATCAAAGAGGTGTCAACTGAGGGTTAGACGGCTGAATCCCCTACTATATAATTCCCTAGGGTCCACTATAATAAAAAACACAGATTAACAGACATCAAAACTTTATTATTAGTTTTATTAGTAAAATTGTAGATTTGGTGTATAGTTAGACTATCAGCATCCATTGTGAAGTTCCATCTCAAGAATATTATTGCAGAAGGCAATAATTAGAAGACTCTCAGAGAGAAGAGTAGAGATCCGAGCGGGGATCTAGAGATGAAGGGAACCACAAATCAAGGATAGCTGCTGACTGTGTTTTGGCCAAAAGAGACTGTCATCATGAGATCTTGACGAAGATCAGGTGGACAGTAATACAGGAAATGAATCCCTATGAGTACAACTTGGAGTATTTAATTGGAAGTACTGGCTGAAGCGTTGGGCCTGATTATAGTTCTAACTCAACTATGGATAATAGTCTCCATACTATTATTGGATAATATACTATACAACGCAAGGTGCACGAGAAAACTAAACCTGTGCAGTAAAAAGATTACTAGGGTTGTAAACCAATATTAACCCAAAGTAGTAAATTTTTGCAGTAATATTTTATTTTGATTATGCAATCAGTATCTATACTTTAATCACTTCATTAAGGATGCAATAATTCTCTCATTATGAGATCATCAACCATTATATAATGCGATTTTCAAAAGGGATTGATTTGTTGGAAAAAGGTATAAAATTGGAAGTTTCAGGGTTAACTCATTACAATCTATTTCCAGGTAAATTCTAATAACGTGGTTGAGATTGTTTTATGACTGTAAAAATAAAAAATAGGAATTAAGTCAATGATTTTACAACACTTCCCTATTGACTTGATTTACCACCCAATAATCAATTGGAGGTAGCAAATTTGTGATAGGGCTAGAGGAACTTGGCATGAACACAGTTAAAATATTAATCTATTGATAAAGCTTTGAATAGTGTATGCTTTGGAAGAGACTTGGTAAATTGCAACGTAAGTTTTTCTCTATAAGGTAGCCAACTTAAGCCTTCTACCAGATCCATAAGTATCCCAAAAAACGATCAATTAATAACTACAAAGCTCACTGCAATAAATTTATACAAGTAATCCTTCTAATTGATTCTTCAGGTTCAGGCTGCTCTTTAGGTTTCAGTATGAATCTTAATTAGGGATTTTAACAGTTGTTCAAAGTAATAAGATGGTCGAATTTTGTCCTTGCTGATAAAAATGAAGCGTATCAAGGGTTAGTAGCACGGGTTTCTGACTGTATGAAGCTGGAAGGCTGAGTATCTCATAACATTGTGGTATCTAATATTGTATGCAAAAACAGTTAATTACATGCATAAGATCCATTGAGATGGAGACTTTTTAGCACACTTCCATTGAGCTTGCACTAAGGTAAAATTGGCACGCTCCACCATCCCATTAGTATCCATATGATAAGCAACAATAAGACCTCCTCAGATTTTTATTAGCTTAATTTATCTTTGGGGTGAATTGGGAGGTGAAATTAGTGTCATTTTCTGTGTAAATAACTCAAGGGCAGCCATGCCAGTGTATTGTTACATTATAATTTGCAGTTGATATCATTCAAGATATTTGAAAAGTCAATCTTTGACTTCATTTAGTGAGTTTTCTAATGGCTATGTGTTTTTGAAGTTAAGAACACTAGTCAGAAAAGGTCCTGAACATTAATAGACGCTATGTGCAAGGCGATTTAAGCTTGATCAACTGGTAAGTGATCATATGTTTATAAAGCTGGTGGGCTTGATAATCATGACATTTCATTAACACATCTCGAAAATCAAGTCTTAAGAATTCCCAATTATTGTTTTTCTATTAGTTTTAATGTCTTCAGCAAGCGCCCATTGCCTAAGGCGTGATGAGCATTTATGATGATCTCCAGGCAGGCGGAAGTGAGGGGGGGTCTAATAACCAGTTGTTCCTCACAGTTCTATATAAATGCCCATCCCCAAATTTCTTTGTCCTTCATGAGCCATTCAAAGTAAAGTAGATACGAAGTTTTTTGTTGGCGTTTGTTATCTTAATTTCATCTTTTAAAGTTTTGATCACAGATGGTGTGCATGTTGTTATGACAGTCAGTCGCAAAAAGCCCATCAGATTTCTGATAGGCTGTCCTGATTGATAAATTTCATCATAGTTGTAGCCTGTAATCTCTTGGCCTATTATGCTAACTGACCTTCAGGTTCTTTGAAGATTATTGCCATTGCAAGGAAGCATGTTTGGTGACAACCATGAACTTAAACACAAGTATGTAGACTCAGAACTGGTTACTAGCGTATATTCTGGCTTAGCATTCTTGCTCAATTAAATGTATTTGCGCTTGTTATTCTCTTGGGCATGCTTGCATAACGCTACCACGTGCTCCTCCCCTAATCCCCTTATATGGGTGGGTAAAGCTCTTAGCCATGAGAGAATTGCAGAATGGACTACAAATGGGTGAACAAAGTTAGAATATCTCATAACGAAGGTTTCATTAAAAGCCTTCCACATCCTTTTGAAGGAGTCTTTGCATTCTTGTGACCATTGTAAAAGAGTCCTCATAGAATTAAATGGAATCAAGTATCGGCGAGTTTTGCAAAATATGGTATGAATTGAAGGTGATATCCAGAAACTATGAGAAATACTTGGGCTCTCGCTTATGCTCAGGCTCTCTTATGAGATTGATAGCCTTTAGCTTTTAAGGTTGTGGCTATGATCCTTGAGTGTTGAAGAAGAGCCCCAAATGTTCCATTTGGAATTTAAAAACTGTCATTTGCTAGTCAATCTTTAATTGAGCTCATCCCAAAAACTGAAAGAACTCTTTCAGATGCATGAGTTATTAGTTAGATGTTAAGAACACTTTTTTAATTTTTAGGATAAACCAAATGAAACTCATTTTTAAAATCTATACTTATGTGTCCATTGCCTGCTGGAAGAGTGGCTTCATGTGCACAGTCCAGTGGTTTTAATTTTGAGTGAATTGTTCCTGAGAGGTAATTGTAGGAATTCAGTTGTTTCTTGCTCGCTGGTGCTTGACACCTGCTGGATCCCACAAAGTTTTACAAAAAATTAAATATAAAGTGCTAATAAAGTTGAATTCTCAAAAATCTTATTATAAGTGAGTTAAAGGTGAAAAACGACTCCCTTCAATATCTGACCATCCAGTATATAAAGTATTTCGAGGGTTGAGAGACATTTTAAGATATGTTTGGAATAGCTTAGCTGAGTCCAGATTAGTAATATAGGGGAATAACGTATCAAACTTGGGCACTTGCTTCAGGTTAGCAGAACTATGGAAGGGGAATTCTGATTGGCCAAAATGTACCCATGAGAACGATATTATGACCTCAGACAATCCCCAGTCCAAGAAGTTTTTCTCACCTTGGGGCCCCACCAAGCTTATTGAAGGGGGGTCCCCGCTTAGGCGCTTTGAAGGACTTTGTGGTGGCTGGGGGAGTGTCTTCTGATGATCGCTCCAAGGTCTGTTGTGTGGTTGGAGTAGTCTGACCATTCAATTTTACCGTTAGTGCATGTTCAGGTTTTGAACAGGAGTTACCTAAATAATGGGTTATCACCGAGAATTGGCCAGGGTCTTTTGGCTGATCTCATTTTCATCATTATAAAAATAGCTCTTAGTAACATCAGAAAATCGCAAATGGCTGAAATTTCCCCTTTTTGGCTGAGTTTGACCTAAAACATTCTTACTTTTCAGCTGTGAGGGCAAATGTCCGACATCACCCCCTCAAGTATGTTGGGGGGAGAATAAAGTCTAAGGAAACGGCCATGAACATGATTGATGGTAATACCTGTAGCATATTGGGTTGGGACCATCTAGTACTAAAAAAAAGGTAATACCTGTAGCTAAAGATTTGATATGGTACTTAATTCCTCTTTTGTAAGTGATAATGAAGGGACCCTCCCATATTGATCCAAGCTTACCGCTTCTAGGAATGATGCGGTTATGTTAGTATAATAACATACCAGCCACTTGTAATGTAGACATGGGGTATGGCACATTAGCAGTCTGCCCTTATTTATTCACTATTTTGGCTAAATTAGTCATAGCCTCAGATTGAAGTTGGATGATGTGATGAGCTAATCTGCGCATAATTTTCTTGGGTTCCTCAACTCTAGAGGAGAATACATCTTTAACCAAAAGAGCAGATTTCACTGGTTCCCGCCCATACAAAACTCAGAATGGGGACATTTCCAAGATCTGATGATAACTGATCTGGTAAGCCAAAAGGGCACTAGGTAAAAATTCAACCAAGTGAAGTGGATCAGAAGATGCCATTTTGTGTAAGATGGATACCAAGGTTCCATTGGCTCTCTCCACAGTCCCATTGGTAGATGGTTTATACGGAGCAGAGAAAAGTTGTTGAGCCCCCATGGAGGTGGCCAGGATTCTTACTACTCTGGAGGTGAAGCTTTTTTCTATTATCGCAGAGTAATACTTGAGGAGAGCCATGTTGAAGAAATATTCTGATGTAAGAAAGTGGCTGTGGCCTTGGCCATTTGAGCAGGAAAAGCTACAGCTACCACCCACTTATTGAAATGGTCAATGGCTACCAGGATAAATCAGTTGCCACTAGTAGTCTGAGGTAGAGGACCTACTACACTAAGACTAATGGTGTGGAAAGGTTGTTGAGGGTTAATTGGTTGATTCTGATATCTTGTCTTGAAGTCAAACTGCTTCTTACAAGTAAGGCAGGCGTCCAAGACATCAACAATAGCTTCCATTATTCAATCCCATTAAACCGATCCTTAATCCACTCATAATCTTCTTGGCCCCTCCATAACCTGGAGTGGAGTGGGCTTCTAGGATTTAAGTTACACGTTCTGAAGGCTGAAGGTAAGGCAGCCATTTTGTTCCCACCTAATCATACCACTTTCCATTCTCCACTTTTCTTATTACAGGAGTGGCGGGCTAACATTTTCTGTACATGCTCATCCTCATCTTCCCAGTCATTGGGGGTCGTTAAGAGGTCGTGTAGCCTTTCCGCTTCACTATTATCCAAGTGCGGGACTGGTAGCTGAGTCAACCCATCAACATTCATGTGATGGGTTCCAGCATGGTGTTCAATCTTCATGTCATAAGGCTGGAGATTTAGGGACCGGTGATCTAACCGACCTGTAGGGTCTTTCATGTTCTGTAACCATTTTATAGATGCGTGGTCAGTAACCACAGTGAAGGTAGTGTCATATAAGAAAGGGCGATAGTGCTTTACAGCTAACAGAACAGCAAGGCACTCCATTTTCGTTACACTGTAGTTACGTTCAGCCTTTAAAGACATCTTACTAAAGTAGGATACATGATGATCTAAATGTTTTCATCCAATTGGGCTATAATGTCCCCAACGGCATAGTACAAAGCTTCAGTAAATATTATGAAGGGTTTATTATAATCTGGGTGCCTTAAGATAGGGCGTTGTTGCAGCAGTTGCTTCAGCGTCTCAAAATCAGCCTTCTGTTCAGCACCCCGCTGAAAAGGAGCGTTCTTGGTTAATAGGCGGACAAGAGGCTCGCTGAGTTGTGCAAACTTAGGGATGAATTAATGATAATATCCCATCATCCCTAGATATACCTTAATAACCCAAAGATTTTTAGGGGTCAGCATTTTTGAGATGGCTTCACTTTATCTTGGATTGGTTGAATTCCTTTTTAAGAAATGGAATGGCCGAGAAAATCCAGTTTCTTTTTTAAGAAAGTACATTTGGAAGGCTTTAACTTGATATTCGCCTTATGTAGTTGTTGAAACAACTCCTTCAGGTGAACCAGATGCTTGTTAAAAGTTTTTGAAAATACTGTGATGTCATTGAGGTAGATGAAGACACAACTTAACTTCAAGTCCTGCATGATATGGTACATCGCATGCTGGAAAGTTGCAGGTGTGTTGCACAACCCTTAAGGTAATCAGGTTGGTTGGAAGATACCCTCATTACAAATGAGAGCACATTCTTTCTGGTCCTCAGGTATGATCCATTTGCTAATAACCGCTAGCTAAGTCCATGGAAGAAAATAAATTAGAGCCAGAGAGCTGGGCCAAGGCGTCATCAAAGTGAGGGAGAGGATAGCTATCCTTTTTCTGGAGTTTATTTAACTCAAAGTAAACCATGACTATCTGATGACCTCCGTTCTTCTTATTAGCAGGAGAGGGGAAGACCAGGGGCTTTGTGAAGGATCTAGCAACCCCGCGTCTAGTAGCTTCTGAAGCTCTGTCCTCATTTGCAGTTCTTCCACTTTTAATTTGCAGTAAGGTTTTGACCAAATGGGATGGGCATCACCCACATCAATTTGAGTGGCACCAGCCCTTCATGTGGCCATAGTCGTTATCTGAATTGGAAAAATGTCACTATAGTCATTGAGAAGAGTGTGAACAATTCCAACTTTTCCAGGGTAACTTATCCGAAATATGAACATTAGCAAGGTGCACACCATTTTGTCCATGAGTAAGCCCTATCCATAATGGAACCAATAGAGTGAATTTTTTCAATGTCCTCCACAGAGCTAACATGCCTCTGCATTTCTCCTGGTGTTTTTTTACAACTATGTTCTTTGAAGTGAGGTTCCCCAATAACAAAGTAATGATCCTTTGGTAAGCTGGGTCAAGAATGCAAGGAAATACCCAAGGCTCTAAAGGACTAACGCCCTCAAATCTAATGAGGTGTAGCAAACAATGGCGTGGGATTTGGAGCGTGACTTTTGTGTCAATTATTCGTTGTTCACGAGGCTTAATAACGACCTCATCTACAGCATAAAAGGGGATACCTTCCCAAGAATCCACTGAATTGAGAAATTTATTTTGTGTTGTGCCCAGAAGTATTATAAGACAAAGGTATAGCTGAGAGGGGGTATTCACCCAGGCAAGAGTATTCGTGCTTACTTAATTGTTTTAATTAATAAAGCTAAAGGGATTTCATAGTTAATTAATAAGAATTAAACTTGCTTCAGGTTGATTATTCCCTCATACTCAATCACAAACTGAGTGCTGATAGCATATCATACGCGTTGTTATCTAAAGCCACAGCAGGTGTTGATAAAAAGCTTTCCAACTCGAATGGGAAGGGAAGAATAAGCTCCAATAGCCCGGGTATTGTTGGGGCTAGCGTTTCCAAATTCTTGCGTGTACTCCAAGTCAGGCGCTAGCTTTATCTTTTTGATAAGTTTAGTGGAGATCACGTTAATTTGGGAGCCAGTGTCCAGGAAGGCCAATATTTGGACCTTTTGAATAACCACTTCAACCTTAGTGAGCGTTCCTCCAAAGTTAGGTGACAAAGCTAAGACCTCCTTAAGCTGTAAGGTAGAAATGAGTTTTTAGAAGTCTCAGGGTAGTTATTCATTATGGATCTTATGGGATGAACATGCTGAAGAGGTAGAATCAAGCCAGCTAAGAATTGCTCACCATCTCTGGCAGTGTCAATCACTTTTAGACAATCTTGAATTAGACTGAGGTATGTTTCCTCAGGTATGGTGGTCTCATCCACTCCTCCAGTGTTTAAATGATCAGGAACCTCTACCTCTGTGGGGGCTCCCAATATATAGTAACCAACATCATCATAAACCCCCAGATTCTTCCCCAAAGGGTATTCTCAACAACTGGAAAGGCCACGATGGAGGTAGGTTAGATGGCCACAGGATATTGGATAGCCTTAGGGCACGCTTTTACCAGCTTAGCTTAAGGGGTATGCACAGCAGCTTTAGTGAGCTTATGCGGATAGATGGTTGTTACTACCTTACAGGGCTTTGATTTATAAGAAGGAGTAATAACCTTTTTAAGTCAAGTGGAGGGAGCAGGTTTTGTAGGGAGATTAGGCACAGGTGGGCTTACTCCCAACTGATCAAATAGCTGTAGCTTCTTAATATTGAGATCTAGAGGGTTCACCTCATCTTTCTTTGTTGTTGCACATGATTGGAAATCGGCAACATCCACTAACTCCTCCTTTAGCTCAAAAATATTTTCAAAATGGCGTTTCACTGAGATGATATGCCTAGCTAGAGAGGGCTGAAAAGCTAACCCAGTTAACAGGGCAGCGAAAGCATCATCAAGGATGAGCATGTTAGAGGATGTTAAACTTTGTGCAGCGAGGTACAATCTTTCAGAAAGGGCAAGGAGTGGTTCATCCTCATACATGCTAAGGCGCATATAGACCTGTTTTTTCCTGAATAGACTCTGCTTTTTTCCAAATTCATCTAAAGAGCATTCTATACCTCTGCCCAAATGTGCAAAGGGTCCAGGTAAGGCGCTATCCTCTCTTGCACTAGGCGGCTGTTGTGATTTTTGTTTATATTACCAGCCTGTTAGATTACCTGGTATCACTAGGGGAAAATTCCTTAAGGCTAAGTGAATTGAAAATTGGTTGGCCCAAGTTTCAGAGGAACTACGTTTGGGGGATTTTAGATATTCGCCTGGTTGTATCTTTTGGGGATTGATCTGGATGAATACTCAAGATCCCATTTGGCGGAGTTGATGACAAAATAGGGGCATCTGATAGTGATTAACTATTAGGTGTACCATCTGGGATTGGTCAGGTTTCATCAATGACTGACGGGATTGAATAGCGAGTTGTGAGGCGAGTGATGCAGCGTGCAACTAGTAATTTGATCAGTTGGTGAGTGACCTGCCATAATGGGTAATAAGTCCCATTACCTAAGCAGGTTGCTAGCCAATTATGGTTGGTTCACTTGGATCAAGAGGAAAACATTAGGGACACATTTTCCAACTCTTTCTGTTTGAGGTCTCGAGGATGTCCAATGATGGAATCCTAGCCAGGATGGGGAAGACCATCGCTGCTGAGACGAGGAAGGGTGATTCAATGGCAACAGCTGCCGTTTCATCAAAGAGTTATCAGCTGAGAGTTAGACAGCTGAATCCCCTACTATATAAATCCCTAGGATTTACTATATTAAAAAACAGTAATTAGAAAAGCATTATCTACATTTGTACTATAAATTTTGTGTATAGTTAGACTATCAGCTTCTATTGTGTCATTCTATCTCATGGATATTATTGCAAAAGGCAATAATTGGAAGACTCTCAGAGAGAAGAGTAAAGTTCCAAGTGGGGATCTAGAGATGAAGGAACCTCAATCAGGGATAGCTGTTAACTTGTGTTGGGCTGCGAGAGCCTGTCACCGGGGTATCTTAATTAATATTGGGTGGACAAGAGTTTAGGGAATGAATCTTTACAACTACGACTTTAGAGTATTTAATCAGAAATACTGGCCAAGCGTTGGGCCAAATAATAGTTCAATCTCAACTACATACATATAGTCTCCATACTATTATCAATTCATAATATAATACACAACGCGATGAAGGCATGAGGAAATCGAACCTGTGAAGTAAAAAGGTTATTGGGTTGATGGCCAAATATCAACCTAGAGAAAAATTTTACTGCAGCTTAAACAAGGAAGGATGTGTTAAACTTTTTGTTTATCATTTGTGCCAAGCATGACAACTTCCTAAACGTACAAGAAAGTAGAAATACTTCCTTTGCCATTGCATATTTGTCTTTTAGAGGGAGTTTTAAAGGGCGCTGCTCCAGCTCTTCAAGATGGGATAAGGTTCTGTCAAGTTGCTTCTCAAGGGCAATGATTCTAGTTATACAGTGATCCCCTGTGGTGAGCACCATTTTGTAGGAATCCAGCCAATTTTTGCTCGCTGGTGCTTGACACATTCTGGATTCCACAAAGTTTTATAAAGTTTAGTATAAAGCACTAATAAAAATTGACTTTTTATAAATTTTATTATAAGCGCAATAAAAGTGAAAAACAACCCCCCTTGACATCTGACATCCAGAATTTAAAGTGTTTTGAGGGTTGAGGGGAATTTGAGGATATGTTTGGAATAGTTTAGCCTAGTCCAAATTAGATAATATGGGTGAATAACATATTAAACTTGGGTACTCACTTCAGGTTAGCAGAACGATGGAAGGAGAATTCTGATTGGCCAAAATGTACCCATGAGGTAAAGTTTTTATTACTTCAGCCAATCCACATCCAAGAAACTTCCTTCACCTTGGGGGCGCCCGCCAAGCCTATAAAAAGGGGGGTCCCGCGTTGGCACTTTGAAGGACTTTGTGGTGGTTGGGGGAGTACCTTCCAATGATCTTCCCAAGGTCTATCATGTGGTCAGAGTAATCTGACAATAAAATTTTAACGTTAGTGTCCACACTGGTTTTATACTGGTGTCTTCCTGATTAATGGGTTCCACCAAGAATTTTCCAGGGTCCTTTGGCTGATCTCATTTTCATCATTATTAAGATAGTTCTTAGTAACATCAGAAAATCGCAAATGGCTGACATTTCCCCTTTTCAGCTGTATTTGACTTAAAAAATTTTTTTAGCTGTAAGGGCTAAATTCCAACAGTAATAATTACACACTTCTCCTGGTCTTCAGGAGGCAGTTCAATCTGCCAGTATGCGCCAGTGAGATCTAAAGTGGTATAATTAGCTCTTCCTAGATGGTACATGTTATCATATTTTTGAAGTAAAAGAATTTGAATAGTTTTAGTTATGGTATTAAGAGGTCAGTAGTTAAACTTTTTCTATAAGAGCCATCATTTTTCTTAGCAATGGACACCGGACTGGCCTATGGACTGTGTAAGGGAATGACCATTTCTTGATGTATGAGCTTCTCTACCACTTTTTGCACCTCCTTATCACAGACCTTAATTCTCCATATCAGCTGCGAGCAAATGCTTTTTGCATCCCAAATGTCAACATGATGCTGGATCCCTACAGAGCATCTAAGGCTGTAGTTGTCTGTCAAAAATACTTGAGCATAACTTTGTATGAGGGTCATCACTTGTTTTTTTCTGAATCTTAATCCATCGAGTTGCTCATAGGTAATAACTGCACTTTTTGTAGATGCGACTCAGGTAAGCCAAACTCTGTAAAATTTTTAAACTCATGTGCTTCCTGAATTTCTTCCTATGGGGTGGTGTTTATGAACGCGACTTTCTGCCCTCACTTGTTGAATTTTGGGGCAGCTTTGTTTTCAAGTAGTACACATATCTCCTGGTGGCCAGATAATACTATTACAAGGAATTCAAAAGATTCATCCCTTGACTATTGCCAAAGGGAATTAATTTTCTCCTAGTAATTCTTCAAGTAACATAAAACTCATCCTGTTGGACACCACATGCTGTTCTTCAGGGTATAAATCACAATACTTGGAGGCTCTAAGTGGATTACTTGTATTCTTGATAATGGTGGTAGGTGAAGAACTTCTGAAAACTACTTGTTAATAAAGTCTGGGGTATACATTATCATTATAGGCCACATTGATAAAGTTATTATTATGATTGAAGGAAGTCATATTACCCCTAAAGTAGCGAAGATGCAATGTTTGACTAAGGACAGTAAAAGTATTCTAATCATAGTTTATAATGGTGCTATAAAACTTAATAAAGCCAGTACCCACAAGAAAAAGATAGTTATAATTGAAAATACATCAGCAGGTGCACTAACCTTCAGAAAGTAAAACCTCATTGGAAACGTGCTATATGACCCTTTACAAATGGTACTCTTGGAATCAGATGTTCCATATTATTGTTTGTTTTACATTGGGAGCTAGTCTCAGCCATTTTGCTAACTAAATGGATAAACACTCACAGGAGTTCTGCTTTCAGAAATTGCTCACACCTGAACTTTATTTATACATATATAAATATAATTATAATCAGAAAGTACTTTAGATCCCAGTTAATTGCAAGTATAGAAGGAGTATTGACTTGATTAAACATATATTGATCTTGTGATGCTATGGGGTGAACTAATCATCTCATTTAAACTCAGAATTTGGATTTAAAATCCTGAGTCAAAATTCCTGGGGATTTCTGGCTGAGGTCAGCTTGGCACTAGGTTTATGCCCTTCCTGAGCTATTCTTTAGTCTCAGATGAACCTGAAGTATGGCCTGGGGAGGGTTCCCCAAAGACAGAATTTATAAAGGTTAGTCCAAGCCATTACAAACCTCAATTCAGAATTTTGAGCCTCCTCAGCCATTTAGGCCCCATGCCTTACCTGGATTTTCGCAACACAACAAGGTTTTGTTGCATGAACACGCTTTGAGCTTTTGGGGCAATGCCTCCCCAATTGCTTTGTCTTTTTCTTGTCACATTTTTAGCACTGGAGAAATACCAAAAATCACCTCTTTCGCCCCTATTATCATGTTATTTTAAAATTTTTAACTTTTAACTTTTAAACTTACTTTGAGGCACATCAACCAAAGGGAAGGACAGTACTTAAAATCAAAACATAACAAAAGAACCTGATTGAATGAATGAATAGAAAGACAAAAAATCCCAATCAAGTAGGGGCGGAAACTGCTAACCTACAATGGCAGAGGGTGAGAGGAGTCAGGCAGGTTTTCTGTAGACTTATCCACCATAAAAATGTCATTTTTGATTGAAGAAATGGAGTAAACCGGATAGCCAGGCCGTTGAGGCGTCAGCGTAGTGTGGGTGGATTGTGGTATAGTAATTTTTCTCCTCCTCTTCATCAAGATCAGCAAAGTAGACTGCTTCAACAAACTTCACTAAGTGATGCTCAGCTTGAATGTGAGCATTGGGCAGCTGTGCAAAATTGGAGATACTTTGGTGGGTGATTTTAGCAAATGGTTTAAATTCTGCTAGCTTAGCAATATTGTAGGAATCCAGCTGGTTGGCGCTCTCTGGTGCTAATTCCACTGGATCCCACAAAAGAAATACTAATTTTAATAACTGTAAACTAATAAAAAACGTGGATTTTTTAAAAAATTATCAGTAAAACGGAAAAAAGGGAAAAACGATACCCCTCAAGACTTGACTGGTCAGTATTTGAAGTATTTAGAGGGTTGAGGGAAATTAAAGAATATGTTTGGAAAAGTGTAGCTTAGTTCCAAATTAGGTAATATTGGGGAATAGCATATGGGAACTTGAGATATTTAGTTTACAGTAATGGAATGAAAGAATTGATTATGATTGGCTAGAACATACCCGAGAGGTAATGATCATATGAAGTTCAGCCAATCCCCATTCACGAAATTTTCTTCACCTTGGGGGACCCTTGCCAGCCCTATAAATGGGGGTCCCAGCGCAGGTGGGTTGAAGGACTTGGAGGTGAGTGGGGGAGTGCTTTCCATTAGTAGCCCTGCAGTCCGTCATGTGGTCAGATTACTCTGACCATTCAATTTTTTGTTTGATGCCCATAGAGATTTCAAAATCGGGTTACCCAAATTAACTGGGTTCCACTGAGAGTTGGCCAGGGACATTTGGCTAAGATTGTCAATAGCATTGGTTTTATTATTATGGGATTCACTCTTTAAATCCTTGGATAATAGCAATTGGCCGAAAATCCCTTTTTCAGCTGGATTCAACCTAAAACATCCTTCTTTTTTAACTGAGAAGGCAAATGTCTGACATCACCCCTTGAAAAAGTTAGGGGAGAATAAAGTCTAAGGAAACGGCCATGTACATGGTTGATAGTTATATCTGTAGCTAAAGATTTGATGGAGTACTCATTTCCTCTATTGTAAGTGTTAGTGAAGGGACCCTCCCATGTTGATCCAAGCTTACCACTTCTAGGGGTTATGCGGTTATGGTAGTATAATACCATATCAGCCACTTGGAATGTAGGCAGGGAGGTTAGAAGATCATTGGCAGCCTGCCCTTCCAAAGTCACCATCTTGCTAAGTTAGTCATAGCCTCAGATTAGAGTTAGATGATGCGCAGAGCTAATCTGAGGCTATGACTAACTTAGCAAGATAGTGACTTTTTAAGGTTCCTCAACTCTAGAGGAGAATACATCTTTAACTAACAGAACAGGTATTTTTGATTCCCGCCCATACAATACATGGAAGGGGGCATTTTTATGATCCGATGATAACTGATCCAATAAGCCAAAAAGGGCACTGTGTAAGAATTGGTCCAAGTGAAGAGGATCAGAAAAGGCCATTTTGCGTAATATGGATACCAAGGTTCCATTAGCTCTCTCCACAGTCCCATTAGTCGATAATTGTATGGATCAGAGAAAAGCTGTTGAGCCCCGTGGAGGTGACCAAGATTTTTACTACTCTGGAGGTGAAGTTTTTCTATTATCAAAGAGTAATACTTGAGGACAGCCATGTTAAAAGAAAATATTCTGATGTAAATAGGTGGCTGTGGCCTTAGCTGTTTGAGCAGGAAGAGCTACAGCTTCCACCCAATTATTGAAATGGTCAATGGCTACCATGATAAATAAGTTGCCCCTAGTTGTCTGAGGTAGAGGACCTATTACATACAGGCTAATGGTGTGGAAAGGTTGTTGTGAGGTAGTTGGATGATATTGATATCTAGTTTTGAATCTGTATTGCTTTTTGCAAATAAGGCGGGCTTCCAAGACATCAACAATAGCTTCCATCATTCAATCCCAATAAAACCGATCCTTAATCCACTCATAAATCTTCTTGGCCCCTCGCATAACCTGGAGTGGAATGGGCTTCTAGGATTTAAGGTACACGTTCTGAAGGCTGAAGGTAAGGCAGCCTTTTTTCCCACCTGATTATACCACTTTCCATTCTCCACTTTTCTTGTTACAGGAGTGGCGGGCTAACATTTTCTGTACATGCTCATCCTCATCTTCCCAGTCATTGGGGGTCATCAAAAGATCATGTAGCCTTTCCGCTTCACTATTATCCAAGTGAAGGACTGATAGCTGAGTCAACC